>JAWWNI010000529.1:0-406577 GCA_034642065.1 Darevskia nairensis
ACTGCGAAGCATGGCCTATTTCCTCTGAAGCAAAAGAGCTATACAAACAACGTTAAGTAGAATCCGTAAATTATAATGAATGGGATTGTTTTTTCTTATCATTTCTAGGTGTGCACTTAGAGAACTTTTTTTTTTTTAAGGCCTATCTCTCCCCACCACCTGAATTGAAACAATCACAAGGCTAGAAATATGAATACAGCTTTTATTAAGATGCTAATATGCCCTAGTCAGGTTTCTAGAAAACTAGACAAAGAGATGTGTTCAGAGGTCAGCAGTGTTGACTCAGCAAAAATCTAGGGTCAGTGCAATCTGAAGTCACAGAAAGTCTTTTTCGTGCTGCACCTGCAAATATGAAAAAGAACGTTAATTAGCAAAGATATGCTTGTGCAGTGTTAGCACTGCATACATTTGTGCAGAGAAATACATGATCAGCCTAAAGGATTTGCCATGCTATACTTTTAATTCTCAGTCACTTGCAATAGCACAGGTATAGCATCCTGTCATGAATCAGCCAGCCCCCAGTGAAGGCTTGCAGCCAGCTCTCAGGGAAGAGTTACAGCTAGCCCCCAGTGAAGGTTTGCAGCCAAATGAATAAAGCAGCCAGGAACAGAGAGGGTTAACTGCCCTGCAGGATGAGCGATGGCTAGTGCCAACTCCCCCACCCTTTGGAATGCTGGTTGATAAGGGAATGGCAGGGAGCCAGCTGGAACCCAACCAACGCTCTCGGGAAGTGCCAATTGGCGTGGACAGAGAAGGAAGCAGTTTGTCAGAACGAGATGAGATGGGAGCTGAGCCAATCCCTCTTAAGAATAGGCTAAGGGGAGGGCTGTTAGACAGAAAACAAAGCAAAAGGCGCAAAGTGAGAAAGTTCAATATTTTCTGTAACCGGAATAAGTCTTCAGAAGGGTCATCTTGATCGATGATGGAGGAGGCTGTGTTAAGCCATCCGGAGCTATCTGTTTGTTTTGACAATAATCATCATCTTTTTAATTAACTACGCTCACTGTGTCATCAAGCCGGGGACTGGACTCCTGACACATCCCAAAGAGATGTTTGTGAAATAAAAACTTCTCAGTGCATACATAGGCACAACACCGTACCCTGCATTACAAACAGTCTATTTTTGCTTTCCTACCTACCTGAGCCTTCGCTGCTCCAGAAGACACAAATCATATTCTCACAATTAGTTCTGGGCCAAGCAGTCATCACTGGTGCATGTGTAAGCCACTTCACTTTGAACCTGAAAATGGAGGGGGGGGGGGAATGTTTCAAAACTCAATTTTCTAGGGTTGCCATATTTCAAAAAGTGAAAATCCAGAAACAAAAAGTCGTTGAGCTTTTTTTTTGGGCAAAGTTATTGCGAAATCCCAGAAGAGGGTGAAGTTTTTATTTTTTTATGAAATTCGCCAAAATTTAGACTTCCGACATCAGTTGCCATACATCCGGACATACATTTCCTGGACATTTCAGTGATGTCTAAAGTAGGTCCTAGAAACCAGGAATCCAAGGGCTGCTTCCTTGAATTGCTGAGCTGGAGAGACGGCTCCTTACCTTCAACCCGCAATACGATGGAGGTGCATTCAAATGGCAGCAGGTGGATGCAAACGTAGTCCTTTGCTCGACCAGCCCAGAAATTGTATCTTCAGAGGCACTGGGAAGCGCCTTGTGATAGTGCTCTCTTAACCTGCAGAATGGGCATAATATCTGGTTTAAGAAGGCCTTGCATATTGCAATTTCGGGTGTGTGTGACTCATTCAATGTGTTTCACGAGGCACTGCTAAGCCAATGGACTATACTGCTACATAGTGGATGTTTTTTTTTTAAATGTATACTTAGAAACCCAACGGATGACCAACAGGTTCCCACATCTGATTTTACTTGGTTCTGTTCACATGTGAATATTCATTTCTATTAGCCTACTTTGCATCTATGAAAACAAGATTCCCTTTTTCTTAACTGATCTTGCGTTGAGCCTTTTAATGTTCCGAAGTATTATCTACACGTGTTTTGATTATTCCAGAAAATCTTTAAAACTAGGGAAAGCAATACAGCTGTGTTGCTAGCACTTTGTATGGAACCGCGCCTCCAAATCGAATCCTTAACATCTAGATCGGGGTTGGGGAACATTTTACAACCCAAGAGCAACTATTTTTTTGGGGGGGGGGGTTGACATCCAGAGGGAACTGCCAGGCAATCTCCGATCCCTGGTACAACGTAGATAGCGACTCAGGCTTTTCTGAGACCTGAGCACACTCTATTAGCAGAATGCACTGTGCAGACAAAAGCGGCACGAAAGGCTTGTGTGAGCATATTTACAAGCAAATTTATTGAGCATAAATCAGGACAGATAAAGACATAGCGTCTCTCCTTCGTCTCCTCCGAGAGAGAGTCTCAAGCAAAAGCTATACACAAACGGAAGTTCCTAGCAATCTGTGCTGATGTGTAAACAGAGATGTGACACACGTAAAAGCCCCATGTCTGCAACCTTAAGGTGGAATGGAATCTCAACAGGGGGGCACATGCCAGTGATCAGAAGAGACAGAGGTAAAGTGCGTGAAGCAATGGATATAAATTTTTACCTTTGTGCACTAGGGTGGGTTTCTAACATGCCACCTCTCTACCCTTCATCCAGACAAGCAGGGAAACATAATCAGGCACATCCCAGCCATGCAAAAACACTCAAGGACAGTGAAAAGCAGAGTCAGAATTGGTGTGGCTGATGAGAGGCATGAGGGCCAGACAGGGAGACTTGGAGGGTGGCCTTTGTCACCTGGGATTGAGGTTCTCCACCCCAATCTACTGAAATAAAATCTTAAGAAATACAGCTAAGCCTATAAATTACATGGGGGTTATATTCTGGGGATCATGCCTAAAGCCAATATTGCTTATACAGTAGTACCTTGGTTCTCAAACTTAATCCGCTCCGGAAGTCTGTTCGGCTCCCAAAACGTCCGAAAACCAAGGCGCGGCTTCCAATTGGCGCGGGCACCCCAGAAACAATAGCCGACAGCAGCACCGGAAATTTGGCTTCCGAAAAACGTTTGAAAACAGGAACACTTCCGGGTTTTCAGCGTTCAGGAACTGATTTGTTCGTCAATTAAGCCATTCGAGAACCACGGTTCCACTGTACCATTGGGTTCAATGGTAGCTGGGATAGCCAAAGTCATTTTCCCCAGAACCCAGACCGCTTTCTGCCTCTATTTATTTATGCCGCATGCATAACACTGAATGCCCACAAATTTCGGGCTTACTATACAACCACTCCTTATCTAGAAGGTAGCACTCACCTCTTCTTGAAATCCAGGAAAGTATGAGTTGTGTAAGCTCCGCACATTTCGTTTCCTTTTGAAAGCAAATCAAATAACTTTGTCGGTGGTTTCTGGAGTTCAAAGGAAAAATGTAGAACGGCAGTAATATTAAGCAGTATATAAGTGCTTTTTAAACAATAATGAAATTCTGCAATGCTGATGCCACCAGTGGAAAAAAAACCTGTCTCTGTGTCACAGCAAGTCAATAATAATCAGGCCTTGTCTAAACTAACTAGGTTCCATTTGCAGTACTACAGTTACCATCATCCTTGACCATGCTGGCTGGGGCTGATGGGGCTTAGAGTCCAAGATCTAGTAGCCCACATCGACCTCATATGTGATTTTTTAATTTTTTTATGTGAAATGGGGAGTGGAAAGTGGTTTGTTCAGGGCAGTTTTTCATGTTAATATGCCATGCATATTTTGGAGACCCTATGGAGGCAGAAGATCGCTCTTGACTGGCCCATGGTAACTCAGTGATATTCACAGTTGTACGGGGCTTTATCATAGAATCAGAGAGTTGGAAGGAACCACTAGGGTCATCTAGTCCAACCACCCTCTTTTGCCCAACATAGGAATTGAACCCATTATCCTGAAATTAAGATTGAGGTTGAATTGCCATCTGTCATGGATGCTTTAGTTGAGATTGCTGCAATGCAAGGGATCCAAAATGCAGCTGCTAGATTACTGGCTGGGCTTCCGTTTAGAAATGAAAAGAAGCTTTCAGAACTATATTGCATCTTACCTTTCCTGCAAAACAAGCAGCGGGGTCCTCCGCGCTGCAACAACTAGTTGCCACTGTTAGGCTATCGTCATACAGAGCAACGAGAAGAGCTTCTGGTGCGTACGTAAATGTCTGAGCAAAGCGGTGTATATAGCTGCAACAGAAAGAAAAGTGACTCAGAACATTTCGCAGTTTGCACTAGCTCTTCCTATGCTCTTATATCAAGAAACTAACCAGGACTTTTATTCTTCACGAATCAGTTCTTGAAAATTTCATTTTAGGAAGGAATTAGTTCCATTTCATTCCTCACCTTACAAATTAATTAGTACCCAAGGCTCTGGGTCAAGGCTGGTACTGTTCTCTTTCTATTTTAATTATTGGTATGGGTTTAACCAGTGCCTTTTTTCTTTTTTTAAAAAAATGTTTAGCGATACTCTCATTTTCCTACTCATATTGAAATACTGCCCCTTAATGATGCCAAACTTAGATTCACAAAATGTTTAGGGGTATGCATACCCCTGTGTCCCCCCAGAAAAAAAGCACTGGGTTTAACAGATTTTACATACCCTATATACTCGAGTATAAGCCTAGTTTTTCAGCACATTTTTTATGCTGAAAAAGCCGCCCTCGGCTTATACTCGAGTGAGGCAGGCAGTGGCTCCTATGCAGCTTTCCCAGTTTTTTTGTGGTAAAATTGGGTGCCTCGGCTTATATTCGGGTCGGCTTATACTCGAGTATATAGGTATGTATATAGTTTTAATTTTATCAATGTTTGATTGGTTTCTTTGAGAAAATGTTTGTAGCGGTTCTTGTTTTTAACTGTAAGCTGCCTTGAGTCCTGTCCGGGGGGGAAATGCAGGTTGTGAAAAATAACTATGGCTACTTTTTTCTTCAAAATAAACACATTCCGTTTCAGCGCCTGCATATCACAGCGCATCATACCTTGCCTGGGAGAACTTAAATGCTTTTCCTTGGTGCCTAAGGCCCCCAGTCTCTTCCACAAGCACCCCAAGTCCTGCCCTTGATGAATTAAGAAATGCCCTGCTACCTCCAAGTTGGCTGGAAAATAAAAAAGCATATAAATGGTTTCTCTCACCTTTTCGATGCACAGTTATGTTGAAGTGGGACTTAAGGTCAGTTTGCAATTTTGAGTTTGGAACCAGCAGGTGTTGCCAATAATGAATAAAGGTAAAGGTACCCCTGACCGTTAGATCCAGTCGCAGATGACTCTGGAATTGTGGCGCTCATCTTGCTTTACTGGCCGAGGAAGCCGGAGTTTGTCCTCAGACAGCTTCCGGGTCATGTGGCTAGCATGACTAAGCCGCTTCTGGCAAACCAGAGCAGCGCACGGAAACGCCGTTTACCTTCCCGCCAGAGCGGTTCCTATTTATCTACTTGCACTTTGACGTGCTTTCGAACTGCTAGGTGGGCAGGAGCTGGGACCGAGCAATGGGAGCTCACCCCCGTCGCGGGGATTCGAACCACCAACCTTCTGATCGGCAAGTCCTAGGCTCTGTGGTTTAGACCACAGCGCCACCCACGTCCCATCCAATAATAAATAAGCACATTTAAATTACAGCTAATTAAAAGCTTTAATTACAGCTAATTAAAAAGCTTTAAATAAGCACATTTAAATTACAGCTAATTAAAAAGTGTGTGTGTGTGTAGGGGGGACACTTACTTATAAATTTCCCGCTGTCTACAGTCCACATTACACAGGCATTCAGGAGTCGGACCTGCAGCATTTGAACTGTCGGTATTCTTGTCCCATGGCAGGGAATATATGCATACATATTTTTGCAATGAGCCACTTTCTTCCTGGCAACAGTTGTTAATTCTTTTATCCTGGGTTGAGAGTTTATTGCAGATTTGGCAGTGTGGTTTGACACCTGGGGGAGGAAAGGCAGCCAATGATTTCGCAACAAAACTGAACCACGTGGAAGGATGCCTTTCCTACTGTAGTAAGATAGCTCCCTCCCTTGCCTCCATGTTTAAGGCTGCTTTGGGGGCATCCAGCTGGGGAGGAGAGTTAGTGGGAAGTAGAAGACAAAGACCTTCAGTCCTGGCAATTATTTTGTGGGGGGGCCAGTCTGTCAGGATTGTCCTACACACGAGTAGGACCTAGGCAGAGTCACATGCCCGACTGGCATGTTCCCTCCCTCCTGGGCGATCGTTCGGGGAGCTTCAAAAGCACTTAGGGATCCGCAGAGGTTAGCGCAGTTGCGTAACAGAACTCAGCAACTCAGCATTTAGGCTAATCTACTTTATTTACATATAAACACACACAGAGCACTTCAACATGGCTCCCTCTCTCTCTAGCATCAGACAGCAAAGAGAAAGAACAAAGGACAATAGTCCCCACTTCAGGGAACACAGTAAGACAAACATCCTGTCTTCGCCACATCCCATTCCTGTGGAATCAAAACAATCCCATGACTGCACACAGGGAATGAATCTCCAACACAGCCCTTGGTGACTGGGAAGCTGTTTTCTTGAATAAAGAGCTAACTTTTCTGCTTGCCTCTACGTCTTGATTGCTGACCTACATCTGAACTAGCCCTGGCATATACAGTGGTACCTTGGTTTTCGAAAGTCTCCATTGAAGAACATTTCGGAACTTGAATGCCAAAAACCCGGAAGTAAATGCTTTGGTTTTCGAATGCGCCTCGGAAGTAGAACATGCCACACGGCTTCCGTATTGAGTTTTCCGTATTCAGTTTTCCGTTTTGGAACATTTTGGAACTCGGATGGTCTTCCGGAATGGATTACGTTTGAAAACCGAGGTACCACTGTGCATGGTCCAAACCAAAAACTTTTGGATATTCTTTTTTGGAATTCATAGACTCATTGCACTAACTAATCCACACTTCCTTGGAAGCAAGTCTCATTGAAATATGTGGAACTTGCTTCCAGGTATATGAGTAGAACTAGCTGGCTCAATCTGTGTTAAGTAGTCGGCATGATCACATGACACAGCTCTTCCTGTCTTGTACCATTTTGGAACCAGTGGAGGGAGGGATCACGTCTGAATGCCCCATATAAAAATTGTTCTGCAGATGGAAAACCAGCACATGGAAGACTAGTTGAGATGGCCTAGTTCAAGCCCGTCTCCCTGATTTGCTACTTTTCTATGTGGAGCTGGAAGCGGTACAACCCAGCAAGAGCCACATGACCTGATTCTGCAGATAAGAGGACTCAGCCATTCCTGCTGGACACAGAATGCTCTACTATCTTCAACAGAACGACAATGGCCATCCATGTGAAATGGCCTTTTGCTCCTGAATGCTCACCTCCTTCTGGATGCAGCCTTCTTCCAATGAATCGCAGCACTTGGCAAGCACTTCAGAAGCATCTTCAGCAAGGGATAAGATATCCTCAACAGAAGCACTTGGACTTTTCTGAGTATATGTTATGAAATAGCTAGACATGGGCAGAGAAAATAAGTGGGAATTTAAATTAGTGTAGCTATCCCAAAATGGTCCACCCGGCCTTTCTAAGCAGCTTCAACTGCCAGCGGCAGTATACCTGAAGGAGCATCTCCACCCCCATCATTCTGCCCGGACACTGAGGTCCAGTGCTGAGGGCCTTATGGCGGTTCCCTCACTACGAGAAGCCAAGTTACAGGGAACCAGGCAGAGGGCCTTCTCGGGTAGTGGCACCCGCCCTGTGGAATGCCCTCCCTTCAGATGTCAAAGAGAACAACAACTACCAGACCTTTAGAAGACATCTGAAGGCAGCCCTGTTTAGGGAGGCTTTTAATGTTTAATAGATTATTGTATTTTAATGTTCTGTTGGAAGCCGCCCAGAGTGGCTGGGGAAACCCAGCCAGATGGGAGGGGTATAAATAAATTATTATTATTATTATTATTATTATTATTATATAGACACCACATATTGAGTTGAATACACAGTCTCTTTCTGATCTCTTCACTTTCCACATTATTATTATTATTATTATTATTATTATTATTATTATTATTATTTATATACTGTCCTATACCCGGTGGTCCCAGGGCAGTTCACAGAATTGCTGCAACATGCCTATTCTTGTCTGAAGCAGTGTAGGAAAGGTGGCAGTGGTTGGGTCCATTTCCCAAATCCTTTGATACTCTCTGACCTTCCCGCATTTAGTGTGGCATATTCTGACTATGCTAAGCTAAATGTGTGAAGAATCCCAGTCCCTAATACGTGTCCAGGCAATAATAGGTCTATTGCTATGATCTGGCTTCAAGCAGTGACCTGGACACAGTGGATGGGAGTACCAAAAGGTTTATAGAGGATCTATATTATAGGGAACCTCTGGCCCAACTTGGGAGCTCCTGAGTGAAGCTGGCATCTCACAATAGGGAGACTGTGGCTCTCTCAGTTTCTCATTTTTCCATTCTTAAATTCAGTTCTCCACATTTCTCCAGCAATTTGTGATTTTTGTTTAAATCCTCATGAAAATTCATTAGCATTTTAGTGTGAATTTTGCCTGACAAACACTAATGTTCAAGTTTTAGCAAAACATTTCCCTTAACATAATGCACGTTTGCATGTTATTTTCGCCAATACATTCATTTTTATGCAAACTTTCCCCTATATTATTGTCTAGTCGAAAATTGCATTGCAAAATTCAGTAAAGTGTGATTTTTATAAAAAAACACACGATGGTTGTGTTTCAGTTCTCATATTGTTTTGCAACATGTGAATTAGGTAGGTTTACCTTTAGATATGAAGTGAATCATTTTTGTGTGCCCTAGACAAAATTCTTATGCACTGCTGCTTTTGAAAAACACGACTTGGACGACACGTTTGGATATGGTAGCAAATTTGGTACTATCCCATGAAATAACATTGCAGTTTGCTTCTTCCAACCCAAATAGATCTATCCAAGCTTTCACAATGAACAGGAAACTACCAAAAATTCCGAGATTCAACAGGTAAAGTTCTGATCTGCCATAAATACATAGGATGCAGAAGGTTTGCTTTGCACCTGAGTTTTGTTTTCTCTTTCCCAAACACGGAATAGCGGGAGCACGCTTTGTTGGACAGATCAGTGAGCATCCTGAGAGATTTCCTCTCCAGCTTCTGCAGCATAAAAGAAAGAGGTGAGATCAAACACTTGACTCATTCCTAGTGAAGGGATCTGCTTCTAGCGAATCTGGAAGTGCCTGTTAACGGGAATCCGAAAAATAACGGAGCTTTGCAATCGCACATTTTCACTCAATTTAGTTGTCAGGGATTTGAGGCGAGTGGTTATGAGGAAATCCTAGCACTCAGTCATAGAATAGCAACCATAAAATGGGTGTTAGGAACATTATTTCGCAGAGTGAAAGTGAGAGCTCTGAGGAACAAGGGGGGTAGAGGGAAGAAGGAGAAAGAGGGTTGCTTCCTTCACATGTAGAGGGTGAAGTGAGCCTCTCCCGTCCTGGAAGGCAAGACGTAAATTTTCAGGACAGTGTCAGGCAGGCAGAGGGGCCGCAACTCTCAGACAGGCTTTCAGGGGAGGAGGCGCATAGCTGTCAACTTTTGGATTTGAAAATAAGGGATCAGCAGCCTCACCTGTCCTGGGGACAGTCTACGGTTCTCGGGGATGGTCCACGCTCCGGTAATCCCCCAGGCTACAAATTAATTTACACCAGGCTACAAGCTAAGGCTGAACAAATTTACCTGCAAGCAAGCTAAGCCTCCATGTGTTTTGCTCAGAGGGCAAGCAAGTCTCCGAGTCTGGTGGGTGTTACTCCAAAGTAAGCCTGTCCACGGTAACGCGAGGAGGGGAAGCAGAGCGAGCTCGGGGCCCCTTCTCAAACAGGCAGACGGCGCTCGGGAAACAGGGACGCCGCGGGGCTTGGTAGGGCGCGGCGGTGGCCGCCTGGGCTCAGGGATGCCGCGAGGGCGGTGCAATGGCACCAAGTAGCCTTGCCACCCTGCGCTCCAGAGGCTGAGGCTGCGCGCGAACGGGAGAGCGAAAGAGCGAGCGTGTAGATGGCAGGCAGGCAGTCTGCCTGGTTGGGCGTGAGGGTCTGGCTGCACAAGGCATGCAAGCTCCGCCCCCAGTCGGTCTCAGACTCCTTATTGGCAGCCGAGCAACGCAGCTGAGGAGCCTCCCTGGCCGGCAGGGAGGGAGAGGAGCTGCTTCCTTTGAAATCCGGGAAATTTAAGGGATATCAACAATCCGAGATAGCAGCGGGAAACGGCATTGGAATAAGGGAGTTTCCTGCAAAAAAAGGGAGGGTCGACAGCTATGAGGAGGCACAAGCTGCGAATCTCCTCGTACTAGAAGGATGGGCAGAGTTCAGGCTTGGTGTCGAGCCCACAAAAGGAGCAGATGGCGTATTTCCTGTTGAAAAAGAGCCCACTCCCCATTGGGCTCATCTGACCTGTCGAGTGCAGAAGATTGAGCCGCGTGCTTGGAAAGAACTATTGTGTAAATACCAATAAATCTGAAAATTATAAAAATGCTGGCCTGTCGTCTCTTGGTGTGAGAGGGACACCACACTGGCTCTCAGTGCAATGTGTTTAGTGCTGAGAAAAGAAAGCACTGACCTCTTTTAAGAAGCAGACCGTGGGTTGCGCATGGGTACAACATGTTCCGACGATGGACAAGTAGGTCGTTGTGGAGGCGATCAAGAGTGGCAAAGGTGTGTGGCTATGGTCAATGGAAAACTCATACAGAAACCTAGAAAATGGACCACAAAGGAGAACATAAGGAAATTGCATATCACAAGTGAGGTCAGCGAAACCTTTGCAGCTACTTCTGCTGTCAGACTTCTCCGAGTGACAGTTGCTGGTTTCCCACAGGCATCGAGTTGGCCACTGTGAGAATAGGCTAGAATACGTGGTGTTAGGAAATACCCCGCCTGGGGCAGTTTGTGAGACTGCCTCAAAGCCAGAGCAAAGCAGTGTGCGCACATCCCCGGCTACAGAGAGTCCGGTGGCGCAGTCATATGTGATTGTTCCCAGCATGAAGAACAACACACACAAGCCATAATTAAGGCTAAACTATTTATTGTAGGAATAGTGCAGAGATCAATAAGACAGAGCTGCCATAAAGCCGTCTGTCCGACATCTAGGTCTAGCCAGAAGAGGGAGCACAATGGCTAGCATTACAATAGTACAGTAAAACGTAAACATTCCATGTAGGAAAACAGATAAGGCAACTTTCTCACGGCTTAGTGAGACAGGCAAATGTCAGACCATCCAAGCTGCAGCTGTTTTCCGCTCAGCTTGGACAAAAATCATAACAGGTGGGCCAATGGTCTGATCCACAGGCTCTTCATCTGCAACACAAGACTTGCTTTGCTGCATATCCCCAGATTAGTCTAGGGTTGCAAATATAGCAATTCCAGTTTTTCTCGGTTTCTCATTTTTCAAATTCTAATTGTAAAGTCGGTTTCCCACATCTGTCTGATTTTTTTAAAGCCCTAATGGAAACTGGCTTGCATTTTATTGTGAATTTCCCCAATGCAATTTTGCAAACAATTCCCCTATTTCCTAATATAATAATACCTCGGTAGAATATAATGCATTTTCCCCTACCTCCTACTAGTGGGAACTTCCTTTGGCTCTCCGTCAACATAGGTAACATCAGAAGCTGCCTTACACTGTGTCATGACATTGGTTTATCTACCTCAGTGTTTTGTACAGTACACTGACTGGCAGGGGCTCTCCAGGATTTCAGAAAGAGGTCTCTCTCAACCCTAACTGGAGATGCTGGTGCTGGGGATTGAACCTGAGACCTTCTGCATCAAAAGCAAACGCTTTACCACCAAGCTATGGCCCTTCCCCAGGCTCTGAAGCAGCCCTTCTATTCATAGATGGAGCAGTCTGGATTCAGCCGCTTGAGTGGCAGCAGTTCTCAATAATTTTCTGGGAGGAACCAGTTACAACTCTGCAACCCAGGTTGGATGTTAACGTAACGTTTTATATGCAGCAAAGAATCTACACATCTTCCTTACAAAACGAACAAGGGGGCAATCCTTTTTTACAAAGAGGGATGAGAGGCCGGAGAAAACGGAGGACGATTTCTTCCTGGCATCCTTAGCATCTCGGCCCCCACTTCCCCCAGAATTCTTATCAGGTTTTAAATGTGGGAAATGATGTTTCAATCAAAGATGAAATTCCATGTTTGCTAAGTAAGCAAAGGGTTAAGACACATTGAGTTCCTTGAAAGTTCCTAGAGAAGGCATTCTGTGAGGCCATATCCTCTGCTTGCACAGGTGAGGAAAAGACAATGGCATTTTAATCCTTTGTTCTTCCTCCCGCCTCAGAAGACAACCTGTTTCTTCACCATGTAACCATGTAAGGATGCTTACTCTGTGCTCTCCTCAGTTACAGGCTCCATTTTGATCTCAACTATGTTTTTTTTGTAATCTAGAAGTATATTCTGACTTATTTTTCACTGTTGTTTACTGCGGAATCAAGTCTGCAACTTTAAGTAAATAAATAATATCCCCCCCCCCTTATTTTACAAATTTCTGTGTGATTATTTTGTTAAAAAAGGATAAAAAGGGGAAGATCTGGTCTGCTAAAGCATCCTGGATAATTGCTAGTAAAGTTAGGCAAACTTTGTCCCAAATGTTTCCACATTTTATGCTGCAAAGGAATGGTAAATCTTAAACTCTACTAACTGGATGTTAACTCATAGAAGTGATAAGAGGAAGGATAAATAATAAATAATATCCTATCCCACCTCCAATATTAAATCCCCAGCTGTGCAAAACAACGAGATGAAAAACTGTTTGTGGTTTTAAAGCTCTTTCTCGCTTCACAGACCTGGAAAAAACTTTTGGCAAACTGGAGAAAAAATAAGTTTCTAGAAGGAAAATATATGGGGTGGTATATTTGCATTATAACAGACCCAGGAAGGAGCCATAGCTCAGTGGGTAGAGCACATCACATGCTTTGAGTGTAGAAGGTCCCAGCTTTTCCTCTCTGTTGTTGAGAGTAGAAAACTAATTCAAGGCTGAAAAATCCCCCCCCCCCCCGACTGCTGTTGGTGGACAGGAGTGAGCTAGCTGAATCAATGATCTTGACTCAGCAGAAGGCAGCTTCATAGGGTGAGTTTTGTAAGAACTGTTATGATAGGATAATCGGCAGATAGAGACAAGAGTTAGGACCTTTAGCATTCTCTCCCCTGAGCCCATGGAGTCTGGACCAGCCATCAGAGTGTGGGCAGAGATGGATGCTGGTGCCTGAATGGGACAGGTAAGTGGCACAGGAGGAGGACTGCAAAAAGATCAAACCTATCCATTCTGAAAGAAATCAGCCCTGGGTGCTCACTGGAAGGACAGATCCTGAAGCTGAGGCTCCAATACTTTGGCCACCTCATGACCTCATGAGAAGAGAAGAGAAGACTCCCTGGAAAAGACCCTGATGTTGGGAAAGATGGAGGGCACAAGGTGAAGGGGACAACAGAGGACCAGATGGTTGGACAGTGTTCTTGAAGCTACCAACATGAGTCTGACCAAACTGTGGGAGGCAGTGGAAGACAGGAGTGCCTGGCGTGCTCTGGTCCATGGGGTCACGAAGAGTCGGACACGACTAAATGACTAAACAACAACAAGAAGTGGCACAGTTGAAATGCACACATGACTCACCTGTCTGCAAAGTCCTGGGGGTCTTTTCTGAAGGCCCCACATAGTTCTTCATTGGATGGCTCCACATATGTACGGAACTCCTTGGGCGGGTGCTTCAAGGCTGCCAGGCACAGCTTTCGTTCAAGGCCTTCCTCGCGGCAACAGGCAGCTGTTCCTGGATGCTTCGGGAAAGGGTTATTTGGGTCACAGGATTTGGCCGAGAGTGCTAAAGACTGGGTGGGAGGAAGAGAGAAGGAAGGAAAAAAGAGGAAAAGGTTACAAGTTTGCCTAAGTACTACAGCGTCTGATACATAAGATCACAAGAAAAAACACTGTCTGATCAAAGCGAAGGGAAACCTAGGTGGAATCTACACACATATAAAAAACACTGTGAAAATGTTTTTTGAAAAACGTTTTGAAAAATACATTGAATTTTGCATAGCTCACTGTCGCCACCTAGTGTCACATTTGTATACTGAGCATTACAACACATTTAAAATGTTTGGTTTGCAGCTGCGTAGCTGAGTCCCTAGTCTAGTATCCAGCAGTATCCATACCTTCCCGCTGCAGCGGTACCTATTTATCTACTTGCACTTTGACGTGCTTTCGAACTGCTAGGTTGGCAGGAGCAGGGACCGAGCAATGGGAGCGCACCCTGTTGCGGGGATTCGAACCGCCGACCTTCTGATCGGCAAGCCCTAGGCTCTGTGGTTTAACCCACAGCGCCACCTGCATCCCTGCCATACCTCCCCCCCCCAATGTTTTCCTCAAGTTGGTACCACTTAGAACCGAGAAGGGCTGGGTGCACATATATGCTTGTGGAAGTGTACCTCCGTTGTGTAGCATTCCGGGTCGGCTCCTTCAACGCAGCATTTTTCTGCAAGGGTGACAATCTCCACCACGATACTCTTGACTTCCTCAAAGGTGCTGTTGGTATACTTCCTGCTGTTCATGATAATTGCTCTGCGAACCAACAGGAGGGAAAGGGTATTATAATAATCTTAGTATAATTCAAAGTGCTGGTTTTGCCCTATGGAGCCTTAAACAGCTCAGGACCACGATAACTCAAGGACCGCCTCTCTCCATATGTACCTACACGGACCCTGAGAGCATCCTCTGAGGCCCTTCTTTGTGTGCCTCCTCCCCGAGAGGTCCAGATGGTGGCAACATGAGAATGGGCCTTTTCTGTGGTGGCTCCCCACTTGTGGAATGCTCTCCCCAGGGTGGTTTGCCTGGCACCTTCATTATATATACCTTTATGAGCCAGGCGAAAATATTCCTCTTCAACCAGGCCTTTGGCTGGTTAACATTTGATTACTTTTAAAATGTGTTGTGGGAGGGGATGGGGCTCATTGGTTTACTTTTCTTCTTATTTTTTTATATCATGTACTTTGTGTTTTTTATCTTGCATTTTTATGTTGTCAACCGCCCTGAGATGAAGGGCGGACTGCAAAACAGACAGACAGACAGACAGACAGACAGACAGACAGACAGACAAACTGAAAATCATGGAATTGTAGAGTTGGAAGGCACCCCAAGGGCTTTATCAAGCAATATATCAATTTTGTTTAATGATGGTAAAAATAAAACAAATATTTCCACGCTATACTGTTGCCACCAGCTGCAGCCAGCAAAACCCTAGACATGAAAAGCCATTCAATTCCACATTCTGGCAGTCTCCACCCACAATGCAGAATTTCTCCCTCAGATTCAGCCTGCCTTACCAAATGGCTGTGTGATCCACCAAGCTCTCTCCGTAAGTTATTGGGTTCTGCTCTGGCTCCTCCCTCCCCCCCGCCCCGCCGCCTGGCTCAGTATTTTCGAAACCAAACCGGGGCAGCCCTGTTCAGAAACAGATATATGATATCTCCCTTTTATGACCAGAGCTTCCCCATTTTGGCTGGTCTGAATGACAGCAGGTGTGTGGCTCTGAATAGGAGTTGCCTTCAAAAATACGTACAGAGAACGGAATTTGTCCTTTCCCAAGTGGTTGAATTCTTGACAGATTTTGTCTCTCATGTAATCCCGTCCTGAAAAACCAAACAGGAGGAAGATCAATTAATTCAAAAGCCCGTTTGCATTTCAAAGAGCTACCATATCACCCCAGTTACTGTATCATCATTGTCACCAGTCATCAATGAGGATTGAATTCTCCAGAGTCATGATGGAGTTCGAGAATAAGAACATATTACCCTTGCCGGTTCTGGAAGGATCCTTTGGAAAAGTCTCATACGACCCAGAGACTTTGCGCCTGCCCTCTAAGGGAATTAGGAAGCCCCAAACATTTATTTTTTGGATGCCCCTTTTATGACGAGGTACGCAGAGACACCACTGCCCCCCAACTGGAGAGGCTTGCTGACCTTCCGGATAAGCCTAAACTAAATGCCCTCCTCTTAGGCAAAGATCAAAAGACGTCCTGGATGGTCGCCAGATTCTGCGCGCATATTTGCAGGCGCAGTCTATCCTCCCGGAACAAATTAGCCAGTAAGAAAAATAGTCGAAGTGAGCCTTCAGGGTGATAGGGTCAATCTGTATGGTATCTCAAATTTTAAACTTTTAGGTTCTCACGTGTCTGTTTAATTTAATTTTAAGTCTTAAGCTGTTTGCTGTATATTGTTTTAAATGCATATTTTACTTTTGTGAAAGCCGTCCTAGATGTGCCTTTTGAGCTGGTTTATAACCATAATAAACAAATGAACGAAAGAACATAATACAAGCTTGCTGGATCAGGCCAATGGCCCATCTAGTCCAGTATCCTGTTCTTACAGTGGTCAACAAGATGTCTGGGGAAAACCTGTGGTTTCCAGCAACTGGTATTCAGAAACATTTGCTTTCTTCAGTTGTGGAGGCAGAACGTAGCCATCATGGCTTCGTAGCCATCAATAGTCTTCTGCTCCATGAATCTGTCTAATCCTCCTTTAATGCCATCTAAGCTGGGGACTGTCACTGTCTCCATTGGGAGGAAGTTCCATAGTTCTACTCTCTGCTCTGTGTTCTTTCTTTTGTACGTCACACCTGATGTAGGTGGGGTGGCCCACAACACAATTGAAAGCATTTGTCCGTCTTTCAAAGATGTGCCTTTCTCCAGATTTCTGCAGGGTTGCCTGCTTGATAACAAGAAGAACATATATTTAAAGAAGATTGGGAAATGTTTATTGAATATAAGGGTGGGGGGGAAAGAGGAATTGCATATATTTGAAAATGTGGGCAGCATTGAGACAAATTCAACCGTGTAAATATGTTTTGATGGATGCTATAATGCAATACTCAATGGTTTAGTTTATATAAAATAAGCAGGGATTTATGTTATGCAAAATGAACCATGGGAAGAGAAGAAGGGAAGTCATTGATATTTTAAGGTTGGCTTGCTGATCAGAAGGTCGGCGGTTCGAATCCCTGCGACGGGGTGAGCTCCCGTTGCTCGGTCCCAGCTCCTGCCAACCTAGCAGTTCGAAAGCACGTCAAAGTGCAAGTAGATAAATAGGAACTGCTCTGGTGGGAAGGTAAACGGCGTTTCCGTGCGCTGCTCTGATTCGCCAGAAGCGGCTTAGTCCTGCTGGCCACATGACCTGGAAGCTGTACGCCGGCTCTCGGCCAGTAAAGCGAGATGAGCGCCGCAACCCCAGAGTTGGACACGACTGGACCTAATGGTCAGGGGTCCCTTTACCTTTACCTTTAAATGAATATTCAAAAATGTAAAACAGAAAATTTAATGAAAATTATGGGGCGGGGGGGGGGGGGGGAGGTTGCTTGCTTGATAATGGCACAAGCTTAAATATCCTGAGAGTATCCTGCTGTTTATTCTTCAATAACTCCAGGTTAGGAACAGTTTCTGGAAGATGGCTTACACCTTTGGAGAGGCATAAGTCACAACCTAAAGGTAGCTCACTGTTTCAGCAATTGCCACTGAGTGCTCACGGCGCTGAAATAAGTCTTGACAATCACCAAGGGGAAGATATTTTATCCTGAACCCACCTCTCTCGTTTCCTCCCCTCCAGGGTCCCAATTTCCACAATTCCTATCTCGTCTCCTCTTGATTCATTAAGGCTAACAGGGCTGGAAAATGTAATAAAATAAAATAAAAAAATCCCAGCATCCTTTTTATCGCTGCTTGTTTCATCCTCACTGCACGTTTTGGAAATAACATATTCATGTTCTAGAAGCAAAAGCTGAGAATTTCTAAGGGAAATTGCTGTTTCTGCTCATTAATGCTCAGCGAAGGCTTCCTGTAGAGAGAGACAGCATGGAGACCAGAACAATGAAGGAAGGATTTGTGCTCTCTTCTGGGGGCCTCAAGACTGTCATTCTTCGCAGGTGGGATTCAAGGAAGTTTTGTGCCGTTAGAGTGGGTGAAAATACTCTGGCAGTTTAAATCCACTTTAAACGATGGAATTTGACTTGTGTTTTTTTTTTTTTTTTTTTGCCACCTGGCAAGTGAAAAGATGTTTTGAGAGACAATGGAGTGCGCCTCTGGGAGTGTAGTCAACCAGCTGCATTAGCAGCATGGAAGTGACCTCCCTGGTGCGCAAGGCTGGGCAGTGTGTCTGGAGGTGCTGGGCTGCCCAGACAACAAGACCCCCCTCTTGCCCTCGCTGGTGAGGCTCAAAGGAAAGCAGAGCAGCAGCAGCAGAAGAAGAGTTTGGATTTGATATCCCGCTTAATCACTACCCGAAGGAGTCTCAAAGCGGCTAACAATCTCCTTTCCCTTCCTCCCCCACAACAAACACTCTGTGAGGTGAGTGGGGCTGAGAGACTTCAAAGAAGTGTGACTAGCCCAAGGTCATCCAGCAGCTGCATGGGGAGGAGCGGAGACGCGAACCCGGTTCACCACATTACGAGTCTACCACTCTTAACCACTACACCACACTGGCTCTGCCATTCCCTTCCAGCTGTCCCTAATGATAGCATGGCCCTGTACGCATGGGGATAAGGGGGAAGGGATAGAGGGAGCCTGGCTGGAGGGAAAGAAGGAAAACAAGGCAGTGGCCAAGGAGGATTGCTTCTGGGAGGAGCAATGTGCAGTGACGACAAGTCCTCTGCTGTGTCTGTCCTGAGGTCTGTGTAACGATGCCGGGCAGGTAAGACACATGACAAAACTGGGGCCACGCACCCTTGCCCTGCACATAGCTCACCCTCGCAAGGGGAACCATACAGCATCCTTGGCCTGTTTCAAGTGGCTATTAAGAACGGGAAGAGCATCCTATTAGAAATTCTGCAAGGCAGCCAGCAAAAGAAGAGGAAACTGCTGAGCATTACAAGAGACTTCAGAGAAGTGTGACTAGCCCAAGGTCACCCAGCAGCTGCATGTGGAGGAGCGGAGACGCGAACCCGGTTCCCCAGATTATGAGTCTACTGCTCTTAACCACTACACCACACTGGCTCTCAATACGTTTGGCACCAGCTTGGTTGCAGGAGCTGCCGGAAGGCGCCATCCAATGATCTTAGGGACTCTACTCCCGATGTGTGTAGGGTTTACTCCTTAGCTTTTTCTTCTCCTGAAGATATCCCACAAGGTAGGGGAGGTTTAGAGCCAGAGTTTTTCTTCTAGATGGGCTACCTACCCAGGTTAACGAACCCCACCTGCCACTTAGTTCCCTCTACAGCATGTGCAGGCAGGGCCGTCTTAAGCATATCCGGCGCCGTGGTGCAAAGATCCCTCCGGCGCCCCCCACCCCCGTTTCCAAGAGTTGCCAACCTTTTTTAGGGAGGACAGTGCTGCCGGTGACGCGCCCAGCTTTGAAGGGCTGGAGGAGGCGGGCAGCGGCTGGAGGGCAGCTCCTTCGGCGGGGAAGAGGCAGAGGCTGGGCGCGGCGGCTCGTGGCTCAGCTGGCCATTTCGTGCCGTGGTGGCCACAGCAGGCGGAGGTTCTGGGTGCGGCGCTGCTTCGTCTCGGTATTGCAGAGGTAGGCGAAGGCGATGAGCTGATGCTGGGAGATGCCGCCTTCAGCCTCCGCCTCTTCCCTGGCGCCCTCCAGAACTTGGTGCCCTGGTGCCCTGCGCCACTAGCTTCTATGGGTAAGACGCCCTTGGAAGCAGGACCAGTGAGGAGTTTAGTCTAGGATGCATTCCGAGAGGGCCAGATAGAGAGGGCTGGAGGGCCACGTTTGACCCTGGGAATTAACCCCCCCCCACTGCCTTAGAGCAATAATAATGAAAAAACAGAAAGATTACAACTTTTGTTTTAGGAAGCCATTCAGCACAGAGGCCAAGGGCACTGGAGGGTAGAAACTAGCAAAGAGGTAGAGAAACAGACAGGAACAGAAGGATAATCGATACCGAGTTGGTCTGTATAAGTTTGGAAAGCAAGCATCTTAGAAAAAAAGACTGATAAAATAAATATGCATTCTTAAAAACGCAGGTTAGTCTACAGAAGCGGAGCATAGAGAAAGAGGAGAGAATGCGAAGATGGTATTTCAGGGAAATAATAAAACAAGTAAAACTAAAACTAAAAGCAACAATGTCGGCGCCATCCAGAAGTATTTTCAACGAAGGGAAACAAATGAGCGAAAAGTAGACTCGGCTCCTTGAAAAGAAACGGAGGAGGATGCAGAGGAAAAAAAGAGAGGTTCATTAAATGCAGTATAAAAAGAAAATAAGAAAGTATGGGAGTGTTAGAGAATGCAGCATACATAATATTCACTTTGAAGGTGCATTACTCGAGTCCATAAATAAATAAACAGAAGCAAGAAGCAGGCTGGATTCTTCTTCTTTTTGAAGCATCATTTGAGAAAAAGTTAGAATGAGTGCAAGCTCTTGCAAAGCAAGTGCCCTACAGGCAGGGATGTGGAATCAGTGACCCTTCGGAAGTTGTTAGATTCTGTCTCCCATCAGCCCTAGCCCACACAGCCAGCGGTCAGGGAAGATGGGAGTTGTAGTCCAACAAATAACTAAAAGGCTCCTGGCTCCTCATCCCTGCTCCATCCCTGCTCCAAATTGAACAGTTGAAATTGTTTCACAATGTAAAGAGGTTCTGCTGAAGATGGTATTAGAGTGGAAAGGAGAAAGTCCAATAGTGAATTCCTGTGCCTGCTTGTTTCTTTTATAAAATTTATACGGTGCTTGACTGTAGAGAAAAAATCAAAGTGTTTTACTCAGACACTGTTTTACAATTTTGTGTTGTGCGTTCCACTTCCTGAGTGGTGGTACCCAACTTCTTTTAGAGCAATGGTTCCCCTGTGAGGAGGTGGGATTAACTAAAGGGGGCACTAAGAGCAGTGGCATAGCATGGGTTGCCAGTGCCCAGGGCAGCTTGGAGGGCAGGGCGGGAAGGAGGGAAGTGTACTGAGTACACACGTGCATTCAACTGCCTAAAGGCGCCCATGTGACCCAGGAGCAGGGGTCGACAAGGTTTACCTTGCCTGGGCCAGTTCACTCCAGTTCACTCAGGCATCTGCGTCTGTGCAGACGCGATTTCCAGTGCCGTGAAAGCGAGTCATGGTTTAGCGCAGCGTGCTGGGACTCACCAAGTGGGCGGCTCGGTTTGGGGGTGGCTTGTGGGCCGGTTAAACGACCCCCGTGGGCCGCTTGTGGCCCATAGGCCTTAGGTTGCTGACCCCTGCCCAGGAGATAGCAGGTGCAGAGATAAGAAAAGAAGAGTTGTTCTGTTGTCAGGAGAGGTCACTTCCTGGTTTGCATGGAGAAGCTGTTTCCAACAGAGCCCAACAACAGAAGCACATTGAGACTGTACCGGGTGTTGAAATTTTGTGCCCCTAACAATTTTGCACCCAGGGCAACTGTTCGTGTCACCCCCTCCAGACTACTCCTAAGAGGCAAGGGAGTGGTAGAGGGGTCGCAGGAGGTGACCCCCTTCATTGTGTTGTTGTCTTCCTTAGTGGGTTGTGCAAACCGCTATTTTGAATAATGGTAGGAGGCATAGGGGATGAGTTTATGGGATAGAATCATAGAATCATAGAGTTGGAAGAGACCACAAGGGCCATCCAGTCCAACCCCCTGCCAAGCAGGAAACCCCATCAAAGCATTCCTGACAGGTGGCTGTCAAGCCTCTGCTTAAAGACCTCCAAAGAAGGAGACTCCAGCACACTCCTTGGCAGCAAATTCCACTGTCGAACAGCTCTTACTGTCAGGAAGTTCTTCCTAATGTTTAGGTGGAATCTTCTTTCTTGTAGTTTGAATCCATTGCTCCGTGTCCTCTTCTCAGGAGCAGCAGAAAACAACTTTTCTCCTTCCTCTATATGGCATCCTTTTATATATTTGAACATGGCTATCATATCACCCCTTAACCTTCTCTTCTCCAGGCTAAACATACCCAGCTCCCTAAGCCATTCCTCATAAGGCATCGTTTCCAGGCCTTTGGTTGCCCTCCTCTGGACACGTTCCAGCTTGTCAGTATCCTTCTTGAACTGTGGTGCCCAGAACTGGACACAGTATTCCAGGTGAGGTCTGACCAGATACAGTGGTACTATTACTTCCCTTGATCTAGATGCTATACTCCTATTGATGCAGCCCAGAATTGCATTGGCTTTTTTAGCAATTCTGGTTTGCACAACCCACTAAGGAAGACAACAACACAATGAAATTCAAGACAGTAACAATTAAGTGCACATTTATTGAAAATCCAGTTTAAACTATTCATTCAACAAAACTGATGAACTTGATTCAGTGATACCAGCTTTTCAAAGTCTCATAGTCATTCACACCTCCAGTGCCCCCTGCCTCTTAGCGCCCCCTCCCAGGTAATTGCACTGCCCCACAGGGGGTGGTACTGCCCACTCTGAGAACCCCGAACTTAACAGATGTGCCTTATCACGCTGGTTTGGGGTCTAGACTATCCTGTTGCATCTCTTGCCCCTTGCTTGATGACGAAAGGAAGAAGGAGATTTCTGTTCCGGTAAGAACCCGAAGAGGGCACTATTGTGACGCACATTGTTGAAAGAGTAAGGATTTGCTACCGCATATTGTTCTGGCTGGAAATATCCCAGAGAAACATACAGAAGTCAACATGATTCCAATGAAATAACACACTGCATCTCCATTATGAAACCTCAAAAGAGAATATTGCAACTTGCGTAGCTTCCATTTGTGCTGAAGGGCTTATTAATGAATAGCTAATCTCACCAAGTAGCTGCGTAAGTGTGCCGGCTCGGCCTCCGGAGAGACGGCCATCGGTTTAAATGCAAGTGGGGACCTGGGGAAATGGTGGTGGCTTTTAAATCCACTTTTACATTCAATTCCATGGAGTATTTCTCTCCCGGGAAGACTGTTTGAATTGAAACCTGGGCTATATTTGCAGATACACACCGTGTTTTGATCTGTATGCTAGTCCTCCTCATCCAAACAACACAAGTATTTTATTATTTTTTGTTTCAAGTTCCAAGTTTTCAAAAGTTTCTGCTCCTTTTGTGAAGATCAGTCATAGAATCATATAGTTGGAAGGAAACATGAGGATCATCTAGTCCAACCCCCTGCAATGCAGGAATACACAGCTGTCCCTTATGGGAATCGAACCTGCAACCTTGGCATTATCGGCACCATGCTCTAGTCTAACCAACTGAGCTATCCAGTAATGTAGGACAGGAAGCTGCCTCATACTGAGTCACACTATTGCTCCATCTAGCTCAGGAATATCTACACTGACTGGTAGCATTCTTACCTGAAGATGCCGGGGATTGAACATGCTTTTGGCATGCAAAGCTGGTGTTCTGCCATTGAGCTATGACCCTTCCACAAGGTTTTGGGTTAACTGGGTTCTGGAATTGTAGCCATGGGAGAGACAGTGGTGCTGCAGAAGGGAGCACAACTCTGGGACTTTTTGTAGAGGAGGAATCACAGAACCAGGGCATTCAAAGTGCTGGTTTTGACCTATGAAGACTTAAACGACTCATGGTCACAATACTTCAAGGACCACCTCTCTCCATATGAACTGACCCCCACCCTGCGATCATCTTCTGAGGCCCTTCTTTGTGTACCTCCTCCATGAAAGATCTGGAGGGTTGCAACACGAGAGCGCAGTGGTTTCCCATGAGTGGAATCCTCTCCCAGGGGAGGTTCACTATTCATCTCTAGGCACCAGACAAAAATGTTCCTCTTCAACCAGGCCTTGGGCTGATTAACATCCTATGTCCTTTTAAATGTGTTTGTGTGTGGGGAGTAGAACCAGACAGAGGGCCTTCTCGGTAGCGGCGCCCGCCCTGTGGAACGCCCTTCCATCAGAAGTCAAGGAAATAAGCAGCTATCCTATTTTTAAAAGACATCTGAATAGGGAACTTTTTAAATATTTAATGCTGTATTGTTTTTAACACTCGATTGGGAGCCGCCCAGAGTGGTTGGGGAAACTCAGCCAGATGGGTGGGGTACAAATAAATTATTATTATTATTATTATTATTATTATTATTATTATTGGTTTGTTCTTTTTTTGTTCTTGGTTTTATTATGTATTTTGTGCTTTTCTTTTGTTATTTTGCTATTTTTATTACAGGTAGGATAAATGGACATAAATCTGACATCAGGAATCACAAGACAGAGAAACCAGTAGGAGAGCACTTCAATCTCCCAGGACACTCTATACAAGATCTCAAAGTAGCTGTCTTATTGCAAAGGAATGTCAAAAATAGACTGGAAAGAGAAGTTGCTGAATTGCAACTCATTACCAAGCTTAAAACCATGGAGAGACCTGGTCTGAACAAAGACATTGGATTCTTATCTCATTATACATGACAAAGCTTTTTTAACCTTCTCACCCCTTGCTTTTTCCTGTAAGACTAATTGCAGTCGTTATCAGTCGTAGTTAAAGCTATGGTTTTCCCAGTAGTAATGTACGGAAGTGAGAGCTGGACCATAAAGAAGGCTGATCGCCGAAGAATTGATGCTTTTGAATTATGGTGCTGGAGGAGACTCTTGAGAGTCCCATGGACTGCAAGAAGATCAAACCTATCCATTCTTAAAGAAATCAGCCCTGAGTGCTCACTAGAAGGACAGATCCTGAAGTTGAGACTCCAGTACTTTGGCCACCTCATGAGAAGAGAAGACTCCCTAGAAAAGACCCTGATGTTGGGAAAGATGGAGGGCACAAGGAGAAGGGGACGACAGAGGACGAGATGGTTGGACAGTGTTCTCGAAGCTACTAGCATGAGTTTGGCCAAACTGCGAGAGGCAGTGGAGGATAGGTGTGCCTGGCGTGCCTTGGTCCATGGGGTCACGAAGAGTCGGACACGACTGAACGACTGAACAACAACAACATCAGTCGTCAACAGGTTTACCTCTCCTATCAGCTAATCACCCATTCCCACCACCCTTCTGAGTAATACCCATCCCCACCCTCTCACTATATATAAGGGTCTGGTGACTTCTGTTTCAGTGTATCTGAAGAAGTGTGCATG
The DNA here is from genome assembly GCA_034642065.1 of Darevskia nairensis. Taxonomy (NCBI): domain Eukaryota; kingdom Metazoa; phylum Chordata; class Lepidosauria; order Squamata; family Lacertidae; genus Darevskia; species Darevskia nairensis. The sequence continues at coordinate 24,930 of JAWWNI010000529.1, forward strand.
CACACGAAAGCTCACACCAAGAACAAACTTAGTTGGTCTCTAAGGTGCTACTGGAAGGAATTTATTTTGTTTTTGCTATTTTTATGTTATTTTGTTATTTCTATGCTGTGAATCACCCTGAGATCTACAGATGAAGGGCAGTATACAAATTTAATTTGTATCATCATCATCATAACACAAAAGGTCCCACGTTCAGTCTCAGGCATCACCAATAAGGACTGAGAGACACAGATTATTGAGACTTTACAGATCTTATAGTGTAGCAGTGGCAGCAATTGGAACAAATACTCTCCACCACCACCACCACCAGCAGCAGCAGCAGCAGCAACAACAACAACAACAAACAACAATGAAGCCTGTTTTAATCTACAGCTTAATGAGCGAGCATCACTCTGGCAGTGAAATGCTTTTTACTTCTGGTAAATTGCTGCAAGGATTTCTCAATCTCGCATAGGACCAGTACACCCTGCACACGTATTTTCTGTTTGGTCAAGGCCGTCTTGTGCAACTGAGAAGGACAGTTATCTCAGGGTCATGATCCTGCTCTAATGACCTTTGCCTACAAAAACAGTTGCTGCATCCACAGAATAATCAGGGAGGAGCTTGCTTCGGGTGGCTAGCCAGGGCTGTGGAGAAAGTCTCAGGGGCGGTTTGCACTATACATTTTAAGCGGTACCATACCGCTTTAAACAGTCATGTTGTTGTTGTTCAGTCGTGTCCGACTCTTCGTGACCCCATGGACCAGAGCACGCCAGGCACGCCTATCCTTCACTGCCTCTCGCAGTTTGGCCAAACTCATGCTAGTAGCTTCAAGAACACTGTCCAACCATCTCATCTTCTGTCGTCCCCTTCTCCTTGTGCCCTCCATCTTTCCCAACATCAGGGTCTTTTCTAGGGAGTCTTCTCTTCTCATGAGGTGGCCAAAGTACTGGAGCCTTAACCAAAGTACTGGAGCCTTAACAGTCATGGCATCCCTCAAATAATCACGGGAGCTGTGTTTGCAGCACTGAGGTGATCTCCCTGGGATGCAAGCTTGGGCAGTGTGGATGGAGTTCCTGGGCTGCCCAGATGACAGGACCCCACTCTCGGCCTCTCTGATGTGGTCGAAATGAAAGAAGAGCAATACATTTGGCACCAGCTTGGCTGCAAGAGTTTCCTCACAGAGCTACAATTCTCAGAATTCTCTGGGAAGTGGGATTGATTCTTAAACCACTCTGAGAATTCCAGACCCTCTAAGTATCCCTGTTTTCCAGGGACAGTCCTGGATTGACAGAAGCCGTCCTGGTTTCTGATTTTATCCCAGAATGTCCTGCTTTTCCTTAGGACGTCCCGATTTTCATAGGAGAAATGTTGGAAGGCATGGTAGAAGAAGAAGAAGAGTTTGGATTTGATATCCTGCTTTATCACTACCCAAAGAAGTCTCAAAGCGGCTCACATTCTCCTTTCCCTTCCTCCCCCACAACAAACACTCTGTGAGGTGAGTGGGGCTGAGAGACTTCAGAGAAGTGGGACTAGCCCAAGCCCAAGGAGTATTTATTATGGAATAGGACATCCCTATTTTCCTTGGAGAAATGTTGGAGGGTATGGAGTTTTCCTTTCTTAAGCTGAAGAGCAGGGGCGTAGCAATGGGGAGACGGGGGGCGGGCCGCCCCGGGTTCCACCCCAGAGGGGGGTGACACTTTTTTTTTAAAAAAAAAAATGTTTTTTTTTGAAAAAAATAGTTTTTTGATTTATTTTTTTTTGAAATTTTAACTTCATTGAAAAAAAGAGATAATAGACATAAACACAGCCCCCCACACCTCACAAAGTGGCACCATCAGAGGGCGGTGACATTTTTAATTTTTTTTAATTTTTTTAATTTTTATCATTTTATTATTATTATTTTTTATTTTAACTTTATTGAAAAAAAGAGATAATAGACACACACACACACACACAACCCCCACACCTCACAAAGTGGCACCATCAGAGGGGGGGGCACTTTTTAATTTTTTTAATTATTTTTTAATTATTTTTAATTTTTTAATTTTTATTTTATTTTAACATTATTGGGGGGAAAAGAGATAACACACACACACACACACACACACAAAACCCCCACACCTCACAAAGTGGCACCATCAGAGGGGGGGTGACACTTTTTATTTTTATTTTTATTTATTTTTTTACATTATTATTATTATTATTTTATTTTTTTATTTTAACTTTATTGGAAAAAAAAGAGATAATAGACACACACACAAAAATCCCACACCTCGCAAAGTGGCACCATCAGAGGGGGGTGACACTTTTTATTTTTAAAAAAATTAAAGTGGTGGGGGGGGGGGTGACAAAAAAATTCCGCCCCGGGTACCACCTGGGCTTGCTACGCCTCGAAGAGTAATTTTTGTGAAGGTAATAATCTCTAGGCTAGGGATGACCAATTTTACAATATTGTCATGTAATTTGTAGTCTTTAGGCTCAGGAAAATACTCTGAGGCTTAATGAGGGAGGGCATGAGAGCGAAAGAGAGAACGCCTTCTGTCCCATGAACACATGAACAAATGTGTTTGCCAAATAACCAGAGAGGTGCACTTGCAATGACACAGGAAGCCTCTCCAAAGTAGAGACGGGTGAGATCCTCCTTTAACAAAGGAGATGCGTGCTTGTCCATAGCCTGGCCCTTGGGGAGGGGGCGGAAGAGGAGCTTTGTTCTGCCCCATCACCCTTTCCGCTGCCATACACCTTCTATCTATACATTTTGCTCCTGAGGGGGCCATGATTGGGACGTGAGAGGGAGAAGTAGTGAGATGGAAAGCAGCCCGTTATATTTGCTAAGCAATGGTAAGACTGAAAGCCCCTTCCACATCTACCTTTGGATCCATGAGGGGGTGAAGATCCCCTCCTAGGGTTGCGTAGCTATTGCAAATCATTTATTTGCTTCTCTTGAGAAATGCCTGTAAGGGCAAGGGGCAGGGGTGAGCAGTGGGCAGAGGAGAAGAAGAAGAAGAAGAATATTTTTGGGGAGGGGGCACCCCCATGTTCAATGAGGGGGGCAGTGGGCGGCTCCTCCTCCTCTTGCTGCTTCTGAGGAGCAGGTGTGGGGAAGCAGCCCCAAGCCAGTGGCAGCAGCAGGAGAAGCCATGTTGACGCCACATCCAGCTCCACCCCCTGGCTCCTTCGATGTCCTGACATCATGCACGCAACTCTGATCCCCCCAATTCTCAGTTGGCAGAGACAGTGCAGTGCACCTGGTCTGGCAATGGCATTGCTACCATGTCCTGCAACAGTGATGAGGCAGGGCTGTGGAGACCTTGATGCAGTCTGGGCATCCCAATGGGAGTGCCACATTGACTTGGCCAGTGTGCTCAAACTGCCCTGACCTTGCCACCCCCTGCCACCCCTTCCCCATTCTGGTAGGTGGCAGCAACACAGCTGCATATAGCCCCTCCCCACTGGCACATAGCTGTCAACTTTCAGATTTGAAAATAAGGGATGCCGCGAGGGCGGTGCAATGGCACCAAGTAGCCTCGCCACCCTGCACTCCAGAGGCTGCGCATGAACGGGTGAGCGAAAGAGCGTGCACATAGACGGCAGGCAGGCTGTCTGTCTGGTTGGGCGTGAGGGTCTGGCTGCACAAGGCATGCAAGCTCCGCCCCCAGTCGGTCTCAGACTCCTTATTGGCAGCCGAGCAACGCAGCTGAGGGGCCTCCCTGCCCGGCAGGGAGGGAGAGGAGCTGCTTCCTTTGAAATCCGGGAAATTTAAGGGATATCAACAATCCGGGATAGCAGCGGGAAACGGCATTGGAATAAGGGAGTTTCCCGCAAAAAAAGGGAGGGTTGACAGCTATGCACTGGCAGCTCCTGGTAAGGGGAAACAATCTACAGCATAGTTGTGGGATTGGGGGGGCAACTCCCTCAATAACTGTCTAGCTCAGCTGTGGGGGAATCTTTGACCTGCCAAATGTTGCTGGACTACAGCTGCCGTCAGCCTCAGCAAACCAGGGATGATGGGAGTTGAAGTTCAGCAATATCTGGAGGGCCAAGTATTCCCTATCCCTGGCCTAGCTTGCCTAAATATCATGGGCCTAGCTGTGCTAATGCCGCCCTCATACTATATGGCAGGATAACTGTGCATTTTGAAACGCAGATGTAAAACAGTGCAAGGATATCTTTATCTTGCAACTGTGAGAGAAACAAAGGGAAAGGTTAAAAAAAAAGGTAAAGGACCCCTGGACGGTTAAGTCCAGTCAAAGGCGACTATGGTGTTGTGGCGCTCATTTACTTACAGGCCGAGGGAGCCGGCGTTTGTCCACAGACAACTTTCCAGGTCATGTGGCCAGCACGACTAAACCGCTTCTGGCACAACAGAACACCATGATGGAAGCCAGAGCGCACAGAAATGCCATTTACCTTCCAGTCACAGTGGTACCTATTTATCTACTTGCACTGGTGTGCTTTCAAACTGCTAGGTTGGCAGGAGCTGGGACAGAGCAATGGGAGCTCACCCCATCGCGGGGATTCGAACTGCCGACCTTCTGATCGACAAGCCCATGAGGCTCAGTGGTTTAGACCACAGTGCCACCCACACCACAGGACAGAAGCAGAGCATGCTATTCTCATACCCCAGACTGCAGTTTCTGGGTCAGTTTCAAGGGCAGCCCCACATAGAGTGAGTTACAATAATCAAGCCTGGAGGTGACCATCGCATGATTCACTGTGGCCAGATCAGGGTGGGAGAAGTAAGGGGCCAGCTGCTTAGCACGGCGGAGATGGAAAAATGCCGCCTTTGTTGTAGCTGCAACCTGCACCTCCATAGAAAGGGAGGCGTCTAGGATTGCAGAATAATAATAGAAAAGAGGGATTCACACTGTGAACATAAGAAGAGCTCTGCTGGATCTGGCCAAAGGCAAATCTCGCCCAGCATCGTGTTCTCACAGTGGCCAGCCAGATGCTTATGGGAAGCTGGCAGCCACGGCTATGACGTGAGTGCAGTAACAGTCTCTCTTACAGCAACTGTATCCGACAGTGGAGGTATAATTTCTTTATATTGTTTTGTTCCAATTTTAATATATGTGCTGCTGAAGCAAAGGAAGTATTCTAAGCGGACTCTGCAGCGTTTTTCTTTCGTTTGTTCCAAAACACATTTTTTAAAAAGCATGAATTGCTTCAATACCTAATCCTTCAGTGTGCATATTTAGCTCTTTATCATCTAATCCGCTCCCCGTGTTTTGCCTGTTCCTGTTTGTTAGCTACTTGCAACGTGAAAATGTCCCTTTCGTTTGCCTTGGGAAGCTGTATCGTTCTATGGCTGAAAAGGTCACAGCTCTAGTCTTCCTCTGTCTCTTCTCTTTGGGGCAAAAAGGAAAGCTTAGAGAGCCTCTGACCCACTGCTTGAATTCATTATGGAGAGTGTCTGGCTCACCTCTCGCTGCCTAAACAGTAGTCAAAACAAAATAAAAAATAAAAAAATTCCTTCCAGTAGCACCTTAGAGACCAACTAAGTTTGTTCTTGGTATGAGCTTTCGTATGCATGCACATTTCTGAAGAAGTGTGCATGCACATGAAAGATCATACCAAGAACAAACTTAGTTGGTCTCTAAGGTGCTACTGGAAGGAATTTTTTTATTTTTTATTTTGTTTTGACTATGACAGACCAACACGGCTATCTACCTGTTAAGAGAAAGAGTTTGTTGGTGTCTGAACGCAGATCAAAAGGAGAGGGAATGCGCAGTATTCTCATGGCAAAGGTGGGCTCATCTATTTGTGATTGGAATTCCACCAAATAATGCATTTGCCCCGGGAACTCCTAGAAATAAAATGTGCTTTTAGCAACTGAAGAAGGGAGGCACAGCTCAGTGGTAGAGCATCTGTTTTGTCTTCAGAAAGTCCTAAATTCAATCCCTGGCATGTCCAGTTGGGGTTGGGAGAGACTCCTTGGGCTAGAGGGACCAAGGCATCTTATTATATTCCAAGGACTTCTATTCCTTGACTCAACGTCTGAGCTTGGCTCTGTGCTTAGGGAGGGGCCATAGCTCAATGGCAAAGCATCTGCTTTGCATGCAGAAGGTCCCAGGTTCAATCCCCGGCATCTCCAGGTAAGACTGGGAGAACCTTGTGCTTCAAACTCTGGAGAACCACGGACAGACACTGTAGATGATTCTGAGCAAGATGGACTCAGTATCAGGCAGCCTCTTGCCCCGACAGAACTTGCTCACGAAATTTCTGAGGATATGCCTGGAGGTGCAGAGTGTTCCAACACAGGTGAGTGGTGGGGGGAAGGGCAAACAGGGGGACAATTTTCCATCAACTGGCATTCTGGGATAGGCCAACTGGAATGTTCAAATGCTAGAAGGCTATATCTGATCAGTTGCTAGAAGGCTGCCTGTTTGGATAGCTCAGCTGGTTAGAGCGTGGTGCTGATAACGCCAAGGTTGCAGGTTTGATCCCTCTATGGGATAGCTGCATTGAATGGGGGTTTGACCAGATGACCATCAGGGTCTCTTACTACAATTCTGTGATTCTATGATTTATCTCTTGAATTCAAGGATTGTTGATATCCCCTATATCAGGGGTCAGCAACCTTTTTTAGCCATGTGGGGGGGCCGGACTAATTTTTTTTTTTGGGGGGGGAATGAACAAATTCCTTTGCCCCACAAATAACCCAGAGATGCATTTTAAATAAAAGGACACATTCTACTAATGTAAAAACACGCTGATTCCCGGACTGTCCGCAGGCCAGATTGAGAAGGCGATTGGGCCACATCCGGCCCCCGGGTCTTAGGTTGCCTACCCTGCCATATATTGATACCAATACTTATGCTGATTTTCTGACATTATAAATAAATAAATATTGGAGTTCAATGTGTCTTAGAGCAGCTTTGGCCAATGTTGGGTCCTCCAGACAGCCATCTTAGATTTGACCATTAAAGATAGACTTGCATATTAAGAACAAATCAGGTATTGCAGGAGGGTTATTCTTTTACAAAGGCAGCAAGGCTGGGGTCGCATTTAGACTTCTTTCCTGGCTGAACTTTCTTTTAGAATTGCTCTTTAATCCAACAATAATTTTCTACTGGAATCTCACCCTTTTGCAAGGAGCCTTCCACCCTCCCCTTTTCCTCTCCCACTTCTTCTCATATTTAATTAATATTTTCCCTTTGTGTCAAAATGCTTTAAAAGAAATCCTTTTTCAGAACTGGTATTTACTGGGAAATATGGGTTGGGTAGAGGAATTGAGTGGGTGGCTGGCTTTGTATATCAGGAGATAGTAAAAAACAATCTCTTTGCTTAACTCTAGTTCTACAACTGAAATCTTTGCCACCTGTTAAATTCAATTCTATATTAGCAACAAAAAATATTGTACCCATCAGTGAGCATAATTGGGGTTTTTTGTGCTTGTAGAGGTTCAGGTTTCAGTGAAACAGCTTTGTTGAATTCTTTTTAGGATGAATTAGGAAACTGTTGTTTCATCTTTAGAGGGGATATCAAATTCAGACTTCCCCAACCTGGTGCCCTCAAGATATTGCTGAACAACAATTCCTATCAGCCTCAGCTGGCATGGCAAATGGGCAAGGAAGATGGGAGTTATGGAGCTATCCTTCCAATGTGCTTTTCTGGGGGTTCTCTCAACTGCCCCAGTGCCAATTTGGGGGTGTGCAAGGTGCTTGGGGCAGGAGGAGAGTGGGCTCATTTAATCTGGTAAACTGATATGTTTCTGCAGATGGAACATCCATCAAGTGTGAAGGTGAATTCCTCAGATGGGTGGGGGGAAGCCCCTTTGTCCAGAGACCCAGGACAAAGGATCAATGGACTCTGGACATTTATATAATATGAGGATGAGGAACTGGTGGCCTTCCAGATGTTGCTGGAATTCAAATTCCAGTATCCATGGCCAAAACGTTTCTCTGTAACCAGGACTCTAACTATCTGTGGCCTATTAGAAGCAGGTGGAATGTTTTTACCACCAACACTCTGTTTTAATGTATCTATGTGTGGTTTTTTGTTTGTTTGTTTTGGTTGGACGGCGATTTGATTTGCCTTGGGCAAGATAAAGTGACTAACAAATTTAATAAATATTCGAAGCTAAATAATGATCGGTCTTGCTAGCTAGGGGTAATGGGAGTGAGCGTCAAATTTCATTTCATTTCAGTTGTTTATTACATTCTTTTATATATTTATTTATATTTATAAATTCTTTTATTTATTAGTTAAATGGGCCCAATGGTGCATAGAGGTCCAAAGGTCTCCATCCTCTAAGTTCTGAACAAGCAGAGGTCCCAGTGATGCATGTAAGGTGAGCAAAATCATTTTCTCAAATTGTGACCTGGGATGGGTCTCTTTCAGACCTTTTAACATACATGTGGAAGTAGGGCACACACAATCTACTAGCTCATATACTGGCCAAGCAATTCACACACACACACACACAGAGAGAGAGAGAGAGAGAGAGAGAGAGAGAGAATAGTTCTCTCCAGAACACTCTTCCAAATTCACCTGCTTAACACATTTTTCCCAAGCAAGTGATAATGAGCTTCTTTCTCACTGCCAAGCAAGGACCAGAAGCAATCAGTGTAGTTTATGAACCCATTGAAACAGCAATTTGCTGTTCAAGTGCAAGCAAATCCTCTCAAACACTTCTGCTTGTATTATGAAGGTCTTGACACAGCCTTAGAAAGAACGAAATCAAAGCTTTTCTCTTTGCTGTCGGAGACAACTCAAAATTTCCAATGGGAGTTTCCACAGCAGCAACACACAATGTGTGCCTGCATACATATGTATATTTTTTAAAAAAATCCTTACCTCTCTCGATTGCATGGCTATACGTTAACATGAGCAGCAAGGCGGTTATGATGACGGTCCTCATTTTGGCTGCCTGACAATTGCACAAGTTTAAAGGGAAGGTGATACGATCGCTTCCCGTGGGCTGCTTCACAAAGGCGGCGGAAAAGTTTGCCCTGCCACTTATATCTATTTACTCCCAATTTTTTGATCAATGATTAATTTTGGGGTGGGACAGGGGGCATGCATCCTTGGCCTGGCTGAGATAAACTGAAGATTCTGCGGCAGGCAAACAGACAGTGGTGGGTGCTGACAGACTCCAGACCATATTCCATTTTAAACATTAACTTAAGAATGTTCGGGCAGCCGCACTTTCTCCCACAGGGTTTGGCACATAAAAGAGAGAGGACCTATGTGGTCCCTCTGTAGCAACACCTTGTTTCTGACAGTACTCTCAGCATCAAAATGTGGCACATTTATCTAATAAAAGAGTAGGCTCTAGCACTGTGCACCAGATTTGTCCCCAATCCCAATGCAAATCAGGGCTAATTCGGAGGGAACTGGGCCTCAGACAACTTGGACTGAGACGGCCACAGATCTCTGCGGGTCAGTTTGGATGGCCCAAAGGGATCCAGGGCTGTCAGTGGGTGGGGCATCAGCCAGGAGGGAGAGCTAGGTATCACATTTCCCTGTGAAAAGGCCAAGACCACCACGACTGGTCAGACCTCACCTGGAATACTGTGTCCAGTTCTGGGCACCACAGTTCAAGAAGGATACTGACAAGCTGGAACGTGTCCAGAGGAGGGCAACCAAAATGGTCAAAGGCCTGGAAACGATGCCTTATGAGGAACGGCTTAGGGAGCTGGGTATGTTTAGCCTGGAGAAGAGAAAGTTAAGGGGTGATATGATAGCCATGTTCAAATATATAAAAGGATGTCATATAGAGGAGGGAGAAAAGTTGTTTTCTGCTGCTCCAGAGAAGCGGACACGGAGCAATGGATTCAAACTACAAGAAAGAAGATTCCACCTAAACATTAGAAAGAACTTCCTGACAGTAAGAGCTGTTCGACAGTGGAGTTTGCTGCCAAGGAGTGTGGTGGAGTCTCCTTCTTTGGAGGTCTTTAAGCAGAGGCTTGACAGCCACCTGTCAGGAATGCTTTGATGGTGTTTCCTGCTTGGCAGGGGGTTGGACTGGATGGCCCTTGTGGTCTCTTCCAACTCTAGGATTCTATGATTCTATGACTACCAGCTGCATCTTCCCAGAAGAAGCTAGGATCCTGATGTGGCTAGCTCCTCTTTTTTCTTGATGCCATGCAGGATTAATGTCTTTGATCAAGAGCTGTTACTTGGAGGCATTGATCCTGCATGGTGCAGGATGCTCCTTTTCAAGCGGCTTCCTTGCAGAAGCTGCCATGCATGGCGCAGGTGCTGTTTGGAATTGAGCCCAGGGCCGGATTTAGGTTTGATGAGGCCCTAAGCTACTGAAGGTAATGGGGCCCTTCATATGTCCAGCTGTCCTTTGTCAACAACAAATTGTCGCTGTTTTTGTGTGCTGAGTATATGCTATATATGCCCCTTCATGGATCACTGCCTTGTCGTGGTGAAGAGGCTTGAATAACTCCAAGAAGCTTTGAGCTGTGCCGTGCAGGGCCACCCAAGACAGACTGGTCATAGCCGAGACTTTAGACTAAATGTGATCCACCTGGAGAAGGAACTGGCAAACCACTCCAGTATTTTGCCAAGAAAACTCCATGGACATAAAAAAGGAGAAGCTTTGAGAAGAAAGTGAGAGTTTCCAAGGCATGCTCTGGTTCATGGGGTCACAAAGAGTCGAACACAACTAAGACAACTAAACAACAACAACATATGCTATATGGTAATTTATGGACCTAATAGGTATCTAAAGCCATTTGCACATGCAGAATGTAGGCACCCTATATATAAAGGTAAAGGTAAAGGGACCCCTGACCGTTAGGTCCAGTCACGGACAACTCTGGGGTTGCGGCACTTATCTCGCCTTATTGGCCGAGGGAGCCGGCGTACAGCTTCCAGGTCATGTGGCCAGCATGACTAAGCCGCTTCTGGCAAACCAGAGCAGCGCATGGAAACACCGTTTACCTTCTCGCCAGAGCGGTACCTATTTATCTACTTGCACTTTGACGTGCTTTCAAACTGCTAGGTTGGCAGGAGCAGGGACCGAGCAACGGGAGCTCACCCCGTCATGGGGATTTGAACCGCCGACCTTCTGATCGACAAGCCCTAGGCTCTGTGGTTTAACCCACAGCGCCAAATGAGCAAACCCGTGATATTTTAGGGAGCAGGCTAGCAGGCAGGGCCCATTACTCACATCATAGGAGCCTACACAACGCAAAACACTGTTGCTGTATGTAGGTTTTATTTTATTTGTTTTTTTATTTTCTATTTTGGAAATGTAAATCCAGTTTTTTCCCCTTTAAATTCCCCCCCAAGAGAGTGGGGCCCTAAGCTATAGCTTGTTTAGCGTATACATAAATCCGGCACTTATTGACCCTCATACTCTCCGTGCAAGTGGAGGAGGAAACACAATTAACCAACAAAACATTAGCCACACTATGTATGAACTAATTTGTGGCAGGAGTCTGGCTGGAGTGGGTGGTCCCTGATTGTCCCAGGGCAGGTTGGCCTGATTAGGCTCTGCCAGATCAGAGCCATGAGGCAGACTGGGATGTGTGTGTGCTTTGCAAAGCCCTAGTAGGCTGTTGCAGTCAAATCTATAGATGTGCACGTTTCCAGGACAACCGCTGATCTATCACCCAAAAGGAGGAGATGCGTCACCCGAAAAAGTGGACAAAAGAACACATCTGTTTGTATAAAAGCTGCATATGCTAATTTATTTGTGTAGGTGCAAATTTAAAAATAAATCTTCTCATTTTAATAGCTGCATCTCTCTCATTTAAAAAATTTGCTTTTCTATTATATCACACTATCAGCATATACTATATTACAACCGAACACAGGATAATAAGAAAGGAATAGCATAAATATAAGACATATATATGTGAATAATAATGATAACATAACTTATTCCTCTGACTTATTTAGCTCTTATATATCTTAACTTTTGCTCCCCTTTTGCTCATTTTAACTGCATTTTCTTACTCTACTACGTTATTTTTATTACCTTACAATTTCTCACGTTGTAACATCTACTGAGCTTTTTATTTTTGCCAGCCTGTTAGGACTATTTTCTTGTTGTAATATTTTTTCCATATAGTCTATATATAATGTCCAGTCTTCTTTTTGACTCTTATCATCTTTATTTCTTAATCTATTTGTCACACTGTCTAATTCTATATATTCTAATATTTTAGGATGCCATTCTTCTCTTGATGGCACTGTATCTGTTCTCCACATTCGTGCCACCAGAATTCTGGCAGCTGTGGTCACAAATATGTATAAAGTAGTTTTGTTTTGGGGGATTTCTGTTGTTATTATTCCCAGAAGGAAAGCTTCTGGGTTTTTCGGAAACGTTCTTTTAAACATTTTTAAAAATCCGTTGTACACCTTCTCCCAAAATTCTTTTATTATGCTGCAAGACCACCATGTATGATAAAATGTACAAACTGTTTCTTTACACTTCCAACTAGGTCACATTTGGATCTAAACATCTTGGCTAGTCTGCCACCTGTGGATCATTTTTAAGCAGTTCTCTTTCAGCGCATAACTCCTAGTGAATTTCAAATTTGTTTTCCACAGTCATTCCCACAAATTTAAATCATTATTATGACTCACAACTTGTGCCCAATTGATCATAGATGATTTCACAGACTCTTCTTTCATTTCCCAATCAAGTAATGTTTTATACATTTTGGATAACTTTTTAGTTCTAGATCTTAATATTTCTTTTTAAAATTGTGGTTTTTCTGCAAATCCCAATTTCTTGTCTACCTTAAATGTTGAATTAATTTTGTAATAATTTAGCCACTCCAACACATATTCTTTAATCTCTTCACCCCCCCCCATTTTTTGTTCCCCTTCTGAAAAGTCTAACAATTCATTATAGGTGCCCCAGTTATTTTTTCCTTCTCTCTGCTTCTATTGGGGATAACCACCTTGGTGTTTTGTTTTCTAATATTTTAAAAATATTTTTCCCATACTCTAATTAAATTTTTCCTCATGGTTGGAGAAACTTTTACGTATTCCAGCCTTGCCATACCAAATGCAAGCATATCAGCCATATTTAACGCCATGACCCTCAAAATCTAGCAACGGTGTATTTTCCATCAATACCCAGTCTTTTATCCAGCACAATCAGGCAGCTTCAAAATATAATTCTAAGTCTGGGAGTGCAAAACCTCCTCCATCTTTTATATCTATGAGAATCTTATGTTTTATATCCTGGGTTTCCCCCCCTCCAAATAAATTTAGTCAGATCTTTTTGCCATTATTTCAAGCATCGTGTATTGGGATTGTCTGAAATAAAAATAGCATTTTGGGGAGAATTAATGAATTAATAGATACATCTTATCATAGACACTGGCACTAAATTACTGTTGAATTTTCATGGGGACATAAAAAAAGAAATCACAAGCTAATGTGGAAATGTGGAGGTCTTAATTTAAGCCTGGAAAAATAAGAAACTGAAGGAAACTGAAATTGACAGTTTCATACACCCCCTAAGACAAACCTAGGGGTGCGGGTGGCACTGTGGGTTAAACCACAGAGCCTAGGGCTTGCCAATCAGAAGGTCGGCGGTTCGAATCCCCGTGACGGGGTGAGCTCCCATTGCTCAGTCCAAGCTCCTGCCCACCTAGCAGTTCGAAAGCACATCAAAGTGCAAGCAGATAATTAAGTACCGCTCCGGCGGGAAGGTAAACAGCGTTTCCGTGCACTGCTCTGGTTCGCCAGAAGCGGCTTAGTCATGCTGGCCACATGACCTGGAAGCTGTACGCCGGCTCCCTCGGCCAATAATGCGAGATGAGCGCCGCTACCCCAGAGTTGGTCACGACTGGACCTAATGGTCAGGGGTCCCTTTACCTTTACCTTTAAGACAAACCTATCATGACTAGCAGTTATTGCTAGCCTCATTCCCCATGACAGCCTCCCTTTAGGAATAAGGTGTGAAGCATGATGCCCCATCATTTCTGTGCTTTTGGTGTATGCTGAAAACCTTTTTTTCCAAACAGGGTGACCCTGCATTAGAGAACACCAGCCTATCCCCCCTCTTGTTCAGCATCAGCCACCAGAGCAAGCACAGATTGCTGTTACCATGGCTTTTTGCTGAAGTCTTTCAGGCATTGCCTCAGATCTGTCATTCACTCTTCCTGATGGCTCCATCCAGGTACCATAACTTGGGAAATCAAAAACTGGCAATCTGCTCCTGGGCATTTGTGAATTCTTGTCTTCAAATCCAGGAGCTGAACCGGCAAGCTGTGATGGACTGGGCAGAATCCCTTGCCACTCGAGGTACTGTAATAGCTGGAGGAGAAGAGATATAGCAGAGCACTTGTTTTGCATGGATGCAGACGGTCGCAGGGCACCCTCTGAGATTCCCAACTAAAAGGATCTCTGGCAGCAGAGCTGAGAAAGAGAGACATCTCCTTAAGACGCGAAAGAACTGCTGTCAGCCAGGCTAGATCAGTCCTGCAACCACAAATGTTACAAAACCACTCTCTGTATGGATAAACCCTTTGACCCTGAAGAGCAGTTGAGCTCTATTCTGAAACCTTGTGAAATGCGTCTGCAAAAAAATAATAATCCAAGATTACTGACAATAAAAAAAAGAGATTTTCTTCATGGCAAAATAAATTGTTTGAAATGATTGAATTAGCAGGAATGACGCAACAATTAGAATGCAATCCAATCAAAAACTCAAGCAAGAATGGAGATGTGTAGACGAATATATGAATAAAAGATGTATTAACAAGAATTTATTGATATGCATAGATTGAGCTCATAAAGTTAAGATAGACCAGTTACACTATGTAAGCATACAAAAATGTATGATTGAAAAATAAGATATAGAAGCATAATCTCAATATGAAGATCAAATAAAATTAATAAGGAAGTCACACACGGGTGGAGGGAAGACACAGGGAAAGAAACGGAAAAGGCAGTATATAAGGAAAGTAAAATTGTTAATCTATTAATATATTATGTATATGAATATGTATAAGTATATGCTTTATATGTAGGATTATGTTATACTGATAAGAATTTCATAAATGTACAAAATGTAATCCAAAAATGTACTGCAAAATAAATATTAAAAACAAACAAACTGACAATACAATTGAATGTGTGGTGCTCTGATTCCAGCTGGTTTGGCTGAATTGCTCTGGGTTCAGGGGAGATGAATGCATGAGGTGGGAAAGCAATGTGCAAGCAGTATGGCCAATGCATAGGGGTGGTGGGAGTTGCAGGACAACAAAATTTGGAGGCCACAGGTCCCCCACTCTTGCTATTCTGAACTAGTTTGTCTTGATACTGTATAAGGTTGCATATGCACACACAAACACACACACCAGAGGTCCACAGCTTCTAACAAAAGACAGAATTACAACAAAGGAAGACTACACCGTGAAAGATCCCTGAAACGAGATGAACATAAATAACTCAAGAAAACCTTCAAAAAAACCCTCAAGATAAACTAAAAATTAACCTTGGCGAGTTGCTAGCTAAGATTCTTGTTTCACTGTTATGGTCTATCAGTTTCCTCAGAAGGAAAAAAATTAATGACTTTATATAACTCAAGATAGCTTGTTTGCTATTAAATCTAGGGGGCGGATTAAAGAAACTTCAGAAAAGAAGAAGAACACTCCCAAACAGTAAGTGGTAATTATCTAAACTAGGAATTCTAATTTTGCTTCATCCGAAAGGTAAAAAACCTAAACTCAAGTTCAAAAACAAGCTTCATAGCTTGTAAAACACGTCAACGAGGGGCTATGAAAGCTCACACGATCTTATTGTTACGAAGCTATTGCAAAGACTGTTTAACAAAAGACAAGCAAGTGGAGTGAGTGAGCCCAGCTTTTTAAATAAAACATTTGCATGTACAATGCAGAGCTAATCTCCTCCTGAGACAAAGGTTGAAGTCTAGTCTGCCAGATATCATGGTGCTTATATAACACATCACAAACATCCAGTGCAGATAACCAGGCAGGCAGAAGGAGGGCTGATCCCATTACAAATTTCCTATTCAGTCCCCTGACATAGAGATCTCTTGATATATTTCAGGGGACATTCTAGTTGTGTTTTATTGGAATGTACACCTTCCTGTTCTATCTTGGGTTGTGAATGTGGCAAGAGCAAGGGACAGAGGCAAGGGACCTTAGGCTGAATTTGTTTGCACATTTTTTTAGAAACAGGGAATGATGAGCTCATCCTTGCTCAGCTCTATTTCATGAAAAATGCTTTCTGGGGTGAATAAGACGCTTCTAGAAGTATTTTACAGTCTGGTTTTCTTTAGCAACCATTCTTGTAAAATGGGTGCGGGAGAGAGGGACTTTTGCACCTCAAGGTCCACATCATACAACCAACCTAAATTTTACCTTTTGTACGAGTTGACTAGCTTTTCTTATCTTCTTTAAAAACCAAGTCTTCACCCAAAGGCTTTATTAATTCCTCTTCCACCACAGCCTGTTATTTCTTGACCCCCCCACCTCGATTTTACCTTTTCACCGCTAATCACTGTCGTTTCCTTGCCTCAGCTCACTAGAAGACACCCTCACCTTGTCACCTCTCCCCTGGTCCCTGCCATTACTTGACCCTTCCTCAGCATATGACTCTAGCCTTAGCTTTTTCTTCGTGTAGGCTAATTTTGACACACATTTGCACGCCCCTCACTCTCCCTCATCCAGGCAGGCAAGAGCTATTAGAGTGTTCGAGGATATATTCCAGCTAGGCAGACAACAATAATGACACTCAAGGAAGATGTGGCTGAGCAGGGTGTGTGGTCTGGGGACATTTCCAAGGGCCAAACAGAACAGGCCAGGGGGACTCAGTTGGCCTCTGAGCCTGAGAGGCTCCCCATTCTGGCAGTGTGGTGTAGTGGTTAGAGTGCTGGACTAGCACCAGGGAGACCAAGGTTCAAATCCCCACTCAGCCGTAAAGCTCATTGGGTGACCTTGGCCCAGCCATAAATGTAATCAACAAAAGAATATGTGAGGGGGGCTTCAAATATTCACCCCGCATTCTGTGACATGACTGCTTCTCACCTGTTGCAAAGGAGGGGGGGGGGGGTTGCTGCACTTTGTTTCCCAACCCAGCCCTTCATCCATGGGGTTTCAAACTTCCATAACAGTCTGTGTGCTCTGTGCATTCTCCTTACATCCAACATTGACTGAACAAGCTCAGTTGGGGAAAGTGCCTGGATTTTGCTTTAATCAGAGCAAATGGGACCTTTTGTGTTCATCCTTTATGAAAGAGCTCACCCCTCGATCAAACCACCACTTGACCTTTTTCAATAAAACTTAGCAGGTCGAGGCTATTAAAAACTTTCACCGCAAGACATCTCCCATAGCTCTTAAACTATCTCCTTTCTTCTTTTCACAGGTCAAAAGGTCTTTTAAAAAAAACAACCCTTGTGAGACAAGACAAGGTATTATGGGTATACTGGGCAAGGGTCAATGATGGTAAGGATGGCCCTTTAAAATAGGGATGATTCAAGGAAATTGGTGCTTGACCTGAGTTGGGTCAAGATAACTCTAGATCATCCTGGGTTAGTTTGGGACACCCAGAATGATCCAGGACTGCCAGAGTGTTGGGTGGGAAGACGGCAGGGGTCTGCTATCAGTCAGCTGATGCCATCATGACAGCTGACACCATCACGGCCCATCTACCCATCAAACCTGGTCCATGCAGGGAGACAAAGATCTGACTCCCTCGGCCAAAAGTGGGCCACCCCTAGGCCACCCATGTCTTATAGGGAAGAGCAGAATAACCTAGATGCTCAGATAAGAAAGCAGTTGGGAGATCAGACTGGGAACTCATGGTTTTGTATACAGCTGCCACATGTGGTGAAGCATCTTCCTAGCTAGAAAAGGTGTCCCAGCTACAGGAGTAACTCTACTTAGCCAAGCTGACCATTTGCTGTTCTGAGTGTTTATTATATCATTTCATCACTTTCACAAAGGAAAGGGCAACAAAGCCTTCCTGTTCAGGATGGGACCTAGACTGAGCAATGATAGTCCTTAGACATGGAGAATTTGAAGGGAAGCCCAGCAAATAAAGGTGTGTTCCAAAGCCATGGGAACATAGGAGGCTGCCTTATACTGAGTCAGACAATTGGTCCATCTAGCTCTGAGTGGTCAACACTGACTAGCAGTGGCTCCCCATGGTTTCTGGCAGGGAGCCTTATTCCAGCCCTTTCTGGAGATGCTGTGGACCGAATCTGGGACCTTCTGCATGCAAAGCCAAATGATCTACCATTGAGCCGTGTTGGCATCAAGAATGTTAAGTCCCCAGTCCTAAGCCTATTTCATAGAAGGTAAGTCCTGTTGAACTCGGTTGGGCTTAACTTTGAGTGAATGGGATTGGATTGCAGAACATACTCTGCCTACAAAGTAGATCAATTAAAACCACATTAAAAAACCACAGTATGAAGACTAAAAAGCCCAGCTAATTCATGTTATTTGCCAGAAGCAACTTCATAAGCAATGCTTATGAAGAAGAATCTTGGATTTGGACATTCTGTGATGACAATGACTCTCTCCATCTCTTTCAGCATTGTGACTCAATGAAGACTAAGGAACTCCACTCAGTGGGAACAGCTTCCATTTTTCTTCCTTTCCATTGCACTTGCATGAGCTTTTGGAATGGATGCAATTTTCCAGCTCAGTCCATTTTCTCAATATCACTGTCTTGCCCTCTGATTTATTTACTGCATTCCAAAGTGTGGTGCAATCTGTCTTAGAGTTTATCAGTAATTATTCATATCTTCCTTGGAGGAATGAGGGTTTGCTTTGTTTGCAAGGCTATGGAGTGGAGAAAGGCAGTGAGACAGTCTACTGCAACTCATGTTATGGACTAGGATGTCTGCATTAAATGACCTTGAATGTATTCCTTTGCTGGGCCTGATGGTATTATTTTATTTATTTTTAAATGTATCAGCTGTATCATTAAAAATTGACCAAAACAGCTTACAATGATACATGTGAACAATAAAGGCATGTGCAAATTTAAAACCAGAGACCATCAACCAGAGACCATTATAGAAATATGTGCTTTTAATTGCCAGTGTAAGTTGGGAAGGACAGTAAAGTTTTAAGCAGTTGTTTAAAGGTTGAAAGAAAAAGTTCCTGGTGCACCTCTATTGGCTGAGTATTCCAAGGACTGGACCAATGATGCTTGAGCCTCACCATCAGGGGACAACCTAGGATGCTCTTGTATACAATCTCTTTATATGAAGAGCAGGATGTCATGAAGCACTGTGTCAGGTGAGGCGAAGTGGGACAAGAGTCCTGTTCATTTATAACAGCTGTAAATGGCTGGATGCGGGTGGCGCTGTGGGTTAAACCACAGAACCTAGGGCTTGCTGATCAGAAGGTCGGCGGTTCGAATCCCCACGACGGGGTGAGCTCCCGTTGCTTGGTCCCTGTTCCTGCCAACCTAGCAGTTCGAAAGCACATCAAAGTGCAAGTAGATAAATAGGTACCGCTGCAGCGGGAAGGTAAATGGCATTTCCATGAGCTGCTCTGGTTTGCCAGAAGCGGCTTTGTCATGCTGGCCACATGACCTGGAAGCTGTACGCCGGCTCCATCGGCCAATAATGCGAGATGAGTGCTGCAACCCCAGAGTCGGTCACGACTGGACCTAATGGTCAGGGGTCCCTTTACCTTTTAAATGGGAGAAAGGGAATACTAACAATGGCAAAAGGGTTGACACAAAGGCAATGCATTTGTCTGCAATACTGTGCTTTGTGTTTAGAAAGATTAACATGACATTACAAAGAGCAGCCGATATTTCTCATTTTATGTAAAGAGGGTTTTAATCACCCTCTAACAAGGATTAACATTTCTAAAGCATCGGGTAAAAGGTAACTTCCCCACAAGCTCCAAAGACGTCTAATGAAACTGGTTGGCTTTTATAATAGTTATAATCTTGACGGAGCCCAGGAGGTCCCTGAAGAAAGAGAAAGATCAATTCTCCCACATCAAATTCCAACAGGAGAAGAGAGAAATGATGACCCCCATTAGCAAGAGAGAGGACTCAGCCCTGAACAAATAAAAGAAAGAAAGTTTGCGGGTCAGTCCATGAAGGTAAGAGGAATTAATGAAGTTTTAATGAAAATTTGCACAAGTTTTTAAAGGGGGGAGGGAATCCCAAACTTTCGAAGCAAACTTTATTTCTAGAAGAAAACTGCTGGAACTGCGGGATAAAAAAATACAATGGAATCGGACCTTTCATACTACTTTCTTAAAATAAGCTTCTGGATCTCAGCTCCACAGAAAATCCCAAACTGGCAACCTGAATTGGCTGGACAAGAATCCGGGCGGTACAGCAATATCCACCTCCTGCCAAATGAAGGGTTCTGAAAACAGACCAGCACTACCAGTAATGTAAGCAGAGCCTTGCTAGTTCAGGCCAAAGGTCGATCATAGACCATCACTCTGTTCTCACAGAGGCCAACCAGATGCCTATGGGAAGTCCCCAAGCATTCCCCTCACTAGAGATTCCCAGGAATGGATATTCAGAGGCACACTACACCCAATGTTCTCAAATGCCAGTTCAATAATGGAGTAATGACAGTCCCTGAAACATGCCAGAACTGCTTTGTTTCCTTGCCACAAAACAAATACATCTATATATCACCTATATTGTCACCAAGAAGTTCAGATACATGTCAGCAGGATCGCTGCTCTGGAGGTACAGGCTCATCTCAAACCTTCCTCAAGAGGGAATGGACCTTCTGATTATTGAGGGTGGCATGGGTGAGTTCCTCATCAACAGCACCTGGGTGGGCTACCCAGAGCCAACATCCAGCAGCAGGTCCGAGTGCCCCATCATCTCCACCATGGCCTGAGGACCCCAGCTCACAGAGCATCTGACTAAGCTGGCTCAGTAATAGGCATTATGTGAGACCTCCGGGTATATAAATTCTAATAATAATAATAATAATAATAATAATAATAATAATAATAATAATATTTTAGTGAACTGAATAGAGTGAAATAATATAAGTCATAGAGATGTGGAGAGTGTGTGTATGAACCCAGCAGTGCTTAGCTTGTTGTTGTTTTAGTTGCTATTTTGCTAATGTTGATAATGCAAAACAAATAATTATATGCCAATTGTTTCTGCATAATTTATACATGATGCAGAATTCAGCTTTTCTTTGTACAGAATTGTCATTTTTGAAGGGCAGAATACACGCAGCCCTGTGTCTATGGCACTATGGTGCATGGATGCCATGCAACAGTTCTGGAAGATCTCTCCCTCTGGGTCAAGGAGCACAGACCTTATATAAGGGAGAAGAGCTGACTTTCACCCAAGAGGTTGGGTGATAATGTTGACAATATTGTTTTATAGATTATCAATGCTGTATTGAATTGTTAATCATATAATATGTCTTTTGCTGTAATCAGCTTATTTTTTAGTTACTGCCTTCATAGAACCATGGAATTATGCAGTGTCCCATACGGGGATCGAACCTGCAACCTTCTTTGCTAATAGTGTTTTATAGATTGTAATTGTTCTACTGAAGGTTTGTGAATTATTTTATATTATTTATGCTGTACTTGTGATGTTCTGTGCTCTACTATGTTAGTGTTATTTATTGTTTGTAAGCTGCTTTGGGATTCATCCCTGAACAGGAGATCTTTTTTTGTTGTATCCTTCACTCTTGTCCCTTCTGCCTCTGCACTGTCCCCTCCCACCCTATGTTTAGCTGCACAGGATTTGACAAGTTGTAGTATGTCATATCTTCTCTGACCCCAGAAATGGAGCCTGAGATGGCCTATTCTTTCAATGGGTCATTGGTGCCAGGTTGTCCCTGACCTATGCAAGTTGGGAGGTTGCCAGGCCAAACAAAGTGCCCATGCAATGAAGCATAGCTTTGGAGAAAGTTCTGTATCACGAGCCAAAGGATTGCAACACTTGTGGACATCTTCAGTTGGACTGAAGCTTTTGAATTAATAACACCTCTGTTTTCCAATCTCAGTAAATGTGGGGCCTTTCAGAATAGAGACAAGGTGAGCAAGAGGCAATGCGACTGAAGTGTATACAGTAATGCATGGCATGGAGAAAACTGGATGGAGAAAATGAAGCTGGACATTGGAAAATTCAGCACAGATAAAAGAAAATACTCTTTCACACAGCACACAGTTGAACTATGTGAATCCACTCCCACAAGAGGCAGTGATGACCAATAACTTGGATGGCTGTAAAAGAGGATTAGACAAATTCATGGAGGATGAAACTATAAATGGCAGAGGCAGTATGCCTTCAAATACAGTGGTACCTCAGGTTACATACGCTTCAGGTTACATACGCTTCAGGTTAAGAACTCCGCTAACCCAGAAATAATGCTTCAGGTTAAGAACTTTGCTTCAGGATAAGAACAGAAATTGTGCTCTGGCGGCACAGCGGCAGCGGGAGGCCCCATTAGCTAAAGTGGTGCTTCAGGTTAAGAACAGTTTCAGGTTAAGAACGGACCTCCGGAACAAATTAAGTACTTAACCAGAGGTACCACTGTACAAGTTACTGGAAAGCGCAGGAGGGGAGAGTACTCTTGTGCTCAGATTCTGTGCTTCCCATGGGCATCTGGTTGGCCAGTGTGAGAATGGGATGTTGGATAGACGGGCCAGTGGCTTCATCCAGCAGAACTCTTTTTTAAGTTCTCAGTGTTGCACTCGTTAAAAAGGGAAGAGCCATAGCTCAGTGGTGGAGCTTGCGCCTTGCATGAAGAGGGCCCCAGGTTGAATCTCTAGCATTTCCAAGTAGGGTTGGGAATGTCTCCTGCCTGAAACCCTGGACAGCCACTGCTGTCTGCTGATCTGACTCAGCATATGGCAGCTTCTCATGTTCCCGTGTGTGTGTGTGTGTGCAGACACGAAGAGCATTGTGCTTCACACAGCCACTCTCCCACCTTCCCACCCACATCAAACCCAGTGGTGTGTGGTGAATTTTTCCATAGGAGAACACTTACGTAGGGTCAGAGGCACCAGCTTACGAGGACGATTGGGGGAAGGCTGACATTGACATCCTGACATCATGCATGTGAGCATCTTGCCTCCCTAAGTCAGACAGAAGATTCCCAGGATTTGGGAAGGAGGTACCAGGCATCCTTGGGGTTTCATGTAGCCAGTAGCAGTGGTTACATATCCTCATGACCACTGCTCCACAGAAGTATCACCATTTATATCTATGTATTCTCTTCAAACTAATGTGGTATGTACTTTGGTAATTTGATATCAGAATTGACTATTTATGGTTTGCAATGTGTTGTTCATGCAGTTTGTAAGCATATGCGGGTCATCGTTCTCATAATTTTCTTGTAGTTGTGCTGAAGAAGACTCCTGCGAAACAGTTTGATTATCCGGGATCACTGTCTGCACATTACTACTTGTAGATAAAGATTGACTGCTTCATCTCCAGACGAACATTTGTTCATATTGTCTCATCTAGAGACTTGCATTGCTTCCAGAGACTTTTGTTTGTATAATTTCAGATTTATAAGAACGTACTTTGGTTACTTACGGATTACGCTGTATGCTATGTAATAATTATAGTGCCAGTATCATTTATTGGTCATTGTGTTGCCTTTATTGTTGCTGATCTGACTCAGCATATGGCAGCTTCTCATGTTCCTGTGTGTGTGTGTGTGCAGACACGAGGAGCATTGTGCTTCACACAGCCACTCTCCCACCTTCCCGCCCACATCAAACCCAGTGGTGTGTGGTGAATTTTTCCATAGGAGAACACTTACGTAGGGTCAGAGGCACCAGCTTACAAGAGCGATTGGGGGAAGGCTGACGTTGACATCCTGACATCATGCGTGTGAGCATCTTGCCTCCCTTCCTAAGCCAGACAGAAGCTTCCCAAGCTTTGGGAAGGAGGTACCAGGCATCTGATAGGATACTGGAGTCCTCCTGCCTCCTTCCCAAAGCTGGGCAGGTCTTGGGAAGGTGGTGGGAGGGCTCCTGGACCCCATCGGATCATCACACCTCCCTTCCCAGGCTTTCAGAAGGAGGCACCAGGTTTTACTACTTTAATACTGTAATTTACAGGGCACATTTAGGGGACTAACCTAGTCCCCCTAGTCCACTGACTGCATGCCACTGGTCAAACCCAAAGCAATACAGGTGCCGCTGTGTTCTTCTTCTTCTTCTTTTTTTTGGCGATCACTCATAGCCGAGTAAGATTGTCTTCCATAAACACGGTTTTAACAATGAATCTGTAGCTGTGTTCTTAGGCTGTCCCTGGCAAATAAGAGGGACAATTGGAACATAGGAAGCTGCCTTATATTCAGTCAGTCCATTGTTTCACCTAGCTCACTATTGTCTACACCAGGGGTGGCCAACTCCCAAGAGACAGCGATCTACTCACAGAGTTAAAAACTGGCAGTGATCTACCCTCTTTTGGGGGGTTCAGGTCAAAGTTGTTGAGCTTTTTTTTAGGAAGGAGGAAGGCCCATTTTGGGGGGGGGGTCGGGTCAAAGTTGTTGGGTTTTCAGGGAGTAAGTAAAATGCTGAGCTTTTTTTTAGGGGAGCCACAGTTGTTTAGCTTCTTTGGGGGAGCCAATGATCTAACAGTGATCTACCGCAGATGTTCGGTGATCTACCGGTAGATCACGATCGACATGCCTGGTCTACACTGATGGGCAGTGGCTCTCCAGAGATTCAGGAAGGAAGCTTCCCCAGCTCTACCTGCAGACTTCAGGGACTGATCCTGGCAGCTTCTGCATGTAAGGCAGAATCTCTATCACTGAGCTACAGTCTTTAGCAGTTGGAGCACATTAGGAGCCTGCCATTTCTTCTGTTGCTCTGGATAGTTAACCAATAACAGTGAATTGTTGTCAAAACCCTTGAGTCCTGTTCTCTCTCCCCCGCCCCGGCATTTGTTGGAATGTTTGGAACGTGGATGGAGATTTATAATTTAATATATCTCATCCTAACTTGCCCTTGCAAGTTCAACTAGCAGAGTAACATTCCCTTTTAAAATACACACAGCGGAAGTTGCTTTGATTCGCTAGAATCAACTTAATCTAGTTTCCTGGTTTATAACTATATTTCCCCTTTGTCCCTCTTAAATAAGACACAACACACGTCTTCTATAAAAAGGTATAAAATGTTTACTCACATATATCCAGCTCAAGACAAATCCCAAAGAAGGCAGGCTTGTTCTTAGTAAATATATTTACAATAGGAATCTCCCCATTGTGGGAGAGAAATCCACTAGGCCCCAGTTGGCTGGAAGCCAACTGCGCATCCTTCCAGACAAGAGGCAGGAGAGGCAGAAAAGAGAGAGAATGGCTGCTGGGCAGTTGGTTTTGCTAATACCTTCCCAGGTGAAGCCACTCCCACTTCTAACTTGCAAAGGAAGATATCTCAATCCATGTGACCAGGAAGTTGTGGCTGGAGGACTGAGATACCTTCTAGCATTGTTGTACTTGACTGCTCTAGTGTTTACATCCCACAAACCCCTTCTCAGGCAAATACAACATACAAAACATAAACAACTTTATTCAACCACCCAGAGTCCCAGCTTGACACGTAGATTCTGGAAACTCTCTTTTGGCAAGGGTTTTGTCAAGATGTCGGCAGTCATCTCTTTGATGCAGCAATAAGACAGTTCCACAAGTCCATCTTGCACCATCTGGCGTACGTAGTGGTACCTGACCCCAATGTGTTTGGTTCTGGCTAGGAACTTTTCACTCTGCGTCAGCTTCAGGCAACTTTGATTGTCCTCTAGCAGGCTGACAGGTTCCCTTCTCACCAGTCCAAAGTCTTTGATGAGTTCATCCAGCCAGGCAATTTCTCTGCATGCTTCTGCAGCAGCAACATATTCGGACTCTGTTGAAGACAAGGCTACACAACTCTGTTTATAGCTGCCCCACACAACAGGTCCATCCCCAAACATAAAAACATGACCACTTGTGGATTTATAGTCAGCATTATCCCCGGCCCAATCTGCATCAGTGTACCCAACCAACTTAGGGTCTCTGACGGCTGGCAACTTTAATTTACAATTTACTGTACCCTTCAGGTATCTAACCACCCTTTTCAGCCCCGCTAAATCATGCTCAGTGGGAGAATTCACTTTTCTGCTCAGAATCCCCACAGCATTAGCTAAGTCAGGTCTACATGTGGTAACTATATACAAAAGTTTACCAATTACCGACCTATATTGACTGTTATCTGGCAACAGCTTCGAATCCTGCTGATTCTTCAAGAAGTCTGTAGCCATGGGCGTTGCGACCGGGTTTGCGTCTTGCATCTGCAAATACTCAATCAGTTCATGAATCTTTTGCTTCTGGCTGAGAAGAAATGAGCCGTCTTCTTCTCTTTCCACTTGGATTCCTAAGTAGTACTTGACATCTCCAAGTTCTTTTACTTGTACCTCCTTGCTGAGGTGTTTTACTATTTGTGTATAGTCTCTATTATTTGCAGTAGCAATAATCAAATCATCGACAAAAGCCAATATGTATGAATATTGTCCATTACTTGACTTGCTGTACAAGCACTTATCTGCGTTTCCTTGCTTGTACCCAAGTTGCACAAGCATACTGTGCAATTTCTGATTCCAGGCTCTAGCTGCTTGTTTAAGCCCATAGATTCCTTTCTGGAGTCGACACACGAGGTGCGTCTCATTTGGTTTTGTGAAACCTTTAGGTTGTTTCATGTATATTTCTTCTGAAATTCTCCCATGTAAAAACGCAGTACA
This sequence comes from Darevskia nairensis, assembly GCA_034642065.1. Classification (NCBI taxonomy): domain Eukaryota; kingdom Metazoa; phylum Chordata; class Lepidosauria; order Squamata; family Lacertidae; genus Darevskia; species Darevskia nairensis. The sequence goes on from JAWWNI010000529.1 coordinate 51,552, forward strand.
AATGTCAATGTGCTTCACGTCCAATTGTTTAGAGGCTGCAATGCTCAAAAGCATTCGGACGGTACTGTATCTTACGGTTGGTGCGAAAACTTCGTCATAATCTTCACCAAAATGTTGTGAAAAACCTTGTGCTACTAGCCTTGCTTTGTAGCGTTCCACTTCCCCTTCTGACCCCTTCTTAACCTTGAACACCCACTTGCACCCAATGGCCTTCTTACCAGGAGGGAGCTCTGTCAGGGTCCACGTCTGGTTCTGATGCAGTGCATCCATCTCCTCCTGAGCGGCCTTCTTCCAGAGACTGGCTTCCGCAGATGGCATCTTCTGAATCTCTTCCCATGTGGAAGGTTCCTGTGGAGACACCGACCCTGCAAGGTAGGACAGTCGTACTGGTGGGACACCTCTGTTGGTTCTGGATGAGCGTCTGACCTCTGGTTCTGGTTCCTGAACCGCATCAGCTTCCTCACCCTCCTCCAACGCTTCCATGTCCCCATCTGAGTCCTCCTCTTCGTCTCTGGAGCCGCCAGGGATCTGGTCATCTGCGTCTTCTGGTGCGTCGCCTGTAGGGGGTGCTATGACACTAGAAGGCAGATTAGTACCATGTGGGGTTTCAGAAGGAAAGTTTATGAGTTCTTGAGTCCATTCTGACTCCTTGGAGCAGCCAATAACAGTGTTCTTTGTGTCTGCTTTTGCATGTTCATCAAAATAAATTGCATGGTGCGCACTCACTTTGCCTGTCTGTAAGTCCATTACTCTGTATCCTTTGCCTCCAGCAGCATATCCCACTAAGATACCTGCTTGTGCTCTGGAGTCAAGCTTGTGCCTCTGTTCCTTGGGCACGTGGTAGTAACATATACTGCCAAATACACGTATGTGCGACAGACTAGGCACCTTTCCATGCCAAAGTTCAAATGGTGTGCGCTGTGTTGCCTTTGTTGGCAACCTGTTCTGGAGATAGACAGCTGTGTAAGCAGCATCTCCCCACATCTTCCTAGGCAGGGATGCTTCCTTAAGCATACACCTTGTCATTTCCATAATGGATCTGAACTTCCTTTCAGCTATGGAGTTCTGTTGTGGCGTGTAAGGAACTGTGGTTACATGTGTAATTCCTTCCTTTGCCATAAGGGCTTTCATCTCATGTGAGCAGTATTCTCCTCCATTGTCAGACATTAAGACACCTGGAGCTCTTTGGAACTTGTTCCTAACCATGGCAATGTAATTCTTGAACATCTCTACTGTCTCACTTTTATCTTTGATGAAATATGCCACACAATATCTCGAAAAATCATCAAGAAAAATCAAAATATATTTGTTGTGTCCAAGTGATGGAACACTGAGTGGCCCACACAAATCTGAATGCACGATATCTAGAACTTTAGTACTCCTTTGTTCTGTGCAACGTGTAAAAGAAGGTTTTACTGCCTTTTCAGTAACACAAGTTATGCATTTTATTGGAGCCTGGTTGCTGCTCCCTTTTACCTGCAAACCTGTGACAAGATCACTTCCCTGTAGACTCTTAATGATGGCGGTATCTCTGTGTGCAAGTCTTCTATGCCACAGCGTCAAATCCGCGTCGTCCTTGTGGCTTGAGCGTGCAACTTTTGCAGACTGGTTCTCTGAAAGATTAACCTCATAAACACCATTTATTAGTTTTGCTTCAATGTACACTTCACCATTTTTAGTTACATGGCACTGTCCATTCTCAAATGTGACCTTGAAACCTTTCTTGTCCAAAGTAGAGACACTGAGTAAATTGCAGCTCAGTTCTGGTACATACACAACATTGGACATTCTGGTCCTAAAAGATTCATTGTTTACATTGAACTCCAAATGCATTGAACCTTCACCTTTGGACTTTAAAACATTTCCATCTGCAATCTCAATTTCAGTCTCTTTATCATTTAATTCATTAAAACAGTCTCTTTTAAACGTGTAGTGCGAACTGCATCCACTGTCCAACAACCACTTATTGTGTGTGTTTTCTTTGCTCTGGACAGCTAAACTCCTTTCTTGCAACAGCATGTTGCGCTCAAATTTCCCTTTTCTTTCTCCTTTACGCTGAAAGGCTTGGGAATCTTTCTCTTTAGCTTTAGGCGCTCTACAATTTCTGGCTATATGGCCAATTTTATTACAATTGTAACATGTGACCTTCTTGTGTCCATCTCTGGACTGTGCAGGCTGTTTAAAAACATAATTGCTGCCTTTATTCCTAGTGCTCCTTTCTGGGGAATCAGATCTCTTTCTGCATTCCTCTCTTAATTCACTAGTCAGTTCCTTAAAAGTTAGATTCTCTTTATGATTCATCAAACTGACAAATGCATCAAAATGTGGCCCTAAAGAGGCTAACAGAAATGATACCTTTGTTACTTCATCAAAAGATTGTGGAGTAAGTTCAAGCTTTTGGATAATTTCTGTGAATTTATCAATATGCTCTGTGAATTCTTCTTTTGAATTCATTCTCAGTCTAGTTAATTTGCCCATCAATGTTCTGTAGGAGTTCTTTGTAGATTCTCCATACATGCGCTCTATATCTTTTAGGATCTGAGATGCATCATCTTTGCTATTTATTAATGATAGATGCTTATTTCGAAGTCCACTCAAAATTATGTGCTTGGCTTCGCTGTTCTGCCTTTTCCAGACTTTAATCTTGGCTAAGGCTTCATTACTTGTACCTTGGGGCTTTGGTTTCTCTATCGCATCCAAAACATCCCTTGCTTCTAAATATGCCATTAAGCGCATTTTCCAGTGCACAAAATTGTCCTCATCTAGCAGCATTAAGCCTGGCTTTTCTTCACTATAAAAACTGGCACTAGCCATCTTAAAATCCAAAATCTGGAAAAATTTCAAAATTCAAAAATTTGTCCAAATTCAAAATCAAAATCTCAAAAATCTCAAAATGCAAAAAGCAAAAGCCTCAAAATAAATCTTCACTGCCTTTGGGTCTTTTGTGAGCTCTGAGGGAGGGGAGGGGTAGCTTAATCCCCTTTCTCTAGTCTAGACAAAGGACCATGCGGCCTCACCAGGAAATGCTCTCAGAAAAATCCTACTCAACTCAAAAATGCAATCCAACGCAATCCTTCAAAAATACACAAAAATACGCAGCGCTGGGCCCATAACCCTTTGTTGGAATGTTTGGAACGTGGATGGAGATTTATAATTTAATATATCTCATCCTAACTTGCCCTTGCAAGTTCAACTAGCAGAGTAACATTCCCTTTTAAAATACACACAGCGGAAGTTGCTTTGATTCGCTAGAATCAACTTAATCTAGTTTCCTGGTTTATAACTATATTTCCCCTTTGTCCCTCTTAAATAAGACACAACACACGTCTTCTATAAAAAGGTATAAAATGTTTACTCACATATATCCAGCTCAAGACAAATCCCAAAGAAGGCAGGCTTGTTCTTAGTAAATATATTTACAATAGGAATCTCCCCATTGTGGGAGAGAAATCCACTAGGCCCCAGTTGGCTGGAAGCCAACTGCGCATCCTTCCAGACAAGAGGCAGGAGAGGCAGAAAAGAGAGAGAATGGCTGCTGGGCAGTTGGTTTTGCTAATACCTTCCCAGGTGAAGCCACTCCCACTTCTAACTTGCAAAGGAAGATATCTCAATCCATGTGACCAGGAAGTTGTGGCTGGAGGACTGAGATACCTTCTAGCATTGTTGTACTTGACTGCTCTAGTGTTTACATCCCACAGCATTTGCCTGGGACCTTCTTGGGGAAAGATTAGGTGCATTATGGATGATGGCATGTGGTATATCAGCTCTTTACCTTTGAAGGGATGGAGCGGAATCCCCCAAAGACATTTCAAAAGGCCAAACCTGACGCTCAGGACACTTGTTGGTAAAGATCAGCAATCCTTGTGGGATATTGGATCGGTCCATTTCAGAATAAATGTCCTGATGTGAAATTGGTGCATATGGCAAGCACGGAAAGGGCAGTCAAGAGCAAAGCTTAAACTACAGGAAAGTGAAAACAAGCCTTCCCTGGGGGTTTAAGTAGTAGTCTAAATGAGCAGCAAATTTTAGCAAAATCACAGTAGCAAGAGAGATTCCTGGACCACTTTATCCCACTTGCTTGGGATATGGTAAAACCACTGAAAACAAAACAAAACAAAGTTGGCATAAATATGTACTTTTTATTAAAATTATATCCTGTCCTTCCTCTAAAATGAGCACAGGGTAGCAAACAACAATTGATCAAACTATAAGGACATCTTAAAAAAAAAATTCTACCACAGATGCAGGGTGAGGATTATCTTAGATACGAAACAAAATATATGTTATATGAAAGGAAGAACACCTTTGACATTTTATTTTTAAAACTCTATTGTTTTAAATAGAAACTCTAATAACGTTTTTATTTTTAAGAACTTTGAAGGCCGAAGTAGAGAGGGGTTCCATGTGAACAGCAGTTGAACATGGACCAGTCGGTTCTTCGGGATGGACGCGTAATGTTCCAAAGAGATGGGCAATGGCCTCCATTGCCTTTGGACAATCGAAAGAATCGAAAGATTCAGATCCCTGAATCTGGAGTGGCAGAGGCGGGCACTGCAATGTGGTAACACGGCCAATCCCAGAGAAGCCCGCAGGAGCCCCGGGGCAAGTCCTCTTTTTTGTGGCACAGTAAAACAAAAGAACGAAAATAAGTGAGTATGCTTATGTCAGGCGTGGGGTATCCTTTCCTCCCCCGGTAGCCTCAGAGGCAAGAAGAACAACAGTTTGTATTTAATGGCTTTTTATTCAGTCATCTGGTTGCAAGACAAAAGATCCATGTCTCCACGCATAGGAGACGTTGGCTACTCTGAGTCCCTCCTCTTCCCTCCCCAACAACATCCTGGAAACCTACAGGAAGTCACAGGAGTCACATCCCTCCGCATTCTCTGTTCTTGAATGCGGAGGGACTAGCAAGCCCTTGGACTAGGAGGGTCTCCCATACTCTCCAGGGAGGTCTCTGCTGTCTGCTCTCTAACTTCCCCCTCCTCCACTATCTCGTAACTAGGCATTTCTTCATTCAGCTGCACATCATCCCTGTCTCCCTCTCTTCCTGAAACTGCTGGAGACGGGGAAGGCGAAACTTCCCACTCTTTCTCCTCTTCTGAGACCAAGGGCTCATTTCCCATTCCTCCTGTTCAGTCCAGTCCCTGACAGCTTATAATTCACAGTCCCATCAAAATTAGCCTCCACCTCTTAATCAACTAAACCTTCGGTTGATTAACTTCACAGGTAAAATAACCATTCATCCCTGCTTCCTAGTAAGCTTGCTTAGTAGTGTAGCCTTAGCTGACTAGGACTCAACTTTTAAGCTGCTGATTGATTTGCCATTTATAGTCGCAGACTTACGGCTGTTCTTCTCATCCTAAATGTAGGAGTAGCCAATGTGGCATCCTCCCGATGTTGTTAGACTCTAGCTCCCATCACCTGTGACATTTGGCCATGCTTTCTGGGGCTGATGGGAGTTGGAGTTCAACAACATCTGAAGAGCATCACCTTAGCTACCCTTGACCACAGTGTTCTGTACACTAGCCAGGTATCCTCTTATACTGTGTTGTACACATCCTGCCCATAGCTGTAAGAATTGCAGGGGAATTATACATCTAATTATCACAGTGGCTATAACTGTGTTAACGTTGCTGTCAATTACTGCTCCTTTCCCACAAATAACTGCTTGTACTTTTTTCCCTTTTGGCTGTTTTTAATTATCTCCCTTCTTCCCCTGCAGAGCAGCTTTCACATTACGCTAAGCCTTTCTACGTTGTTCCAAGGCAAGCACCTCTGGCCCATTTTTATCACCATTGTTTCACAGCTCAGCCTGTTCCTTCTCTTACATAAAGTTTCACTTGTTAAATCATTTCAGTAACTATGTGCTCCTAGCCTTCATGGGATTGGTCTAATTTCTTTCATGCCACGAGCCATCTGACACATGGATTTGATATACTTGAAACTAACTTCACTTCTAGTGTTCTGCATGATTTAGGACTGCTGCTGCAGATGTGGTACAGAGTGTAGGTATGGAAGGACACACTGAAATGCTCCTTGGTACTTCTTCTTTTTTAAACTCACTGCATGTAGAAATCTAGACTCTTGGGAAGAAGGCTAGGCTTGAATCCACTTTCTGGCATGCTACTATGCCCAAGAGAAAGTGTGATCCTTTTCCAGAGTTTCTGAGGGCACAGGTCAGTGCTGTGGCTCAGTGCAAAATGACTTCTGCTATATCCTATACCAGGGGTAGGCAACCTAAGGCCCGTGGGCCGGATGCGGCCCCATCGCCTTCTCAATCCGGCCCATGGACGGTCTGGGAATCAGCGTGTTTTTACATGAATAGAATGTGTGCTTTTATTTAAAATGCATCTCTGGGTTATTTGTGGGGCATAGGAATTCGTTCATTCCCCCCCCCCCCAAAGTATAGTCCTGCCCCCCACAAGGTCTGAGGGATGGTGGACCGGCCCATGGATGAAAAAGGTTGCTGACCCCTGTCCTATACAGTGGGACCTCGATTGCCGAACACTTTGGAAGCTGAACAATTTGGAAGCCAAACACCAACAACCCGGAAGTGAATGCTTCCATTTTCGAATGTGCCTCAGAAGTCGAACAGCTTCTGAGGTGCGTTTCTCCATTTTTTAAAAGGAATTTGCTGACCGGCAATTGAGCCTCGGTTATCGAACATTTTGGAAGTCAAATGGTCTTCCAGAATGGATTACATTCAACAACCGAGGTTCCACTGTATTAGTGCTCGACCTACTTTGTGAGTCTCCCAACAAGTCTCACGGTTTCATCTTCTTCTGTGCAGCCACTGCCTGCACAGAGTGGTCATGATGGGAGCGGCCTCCGTGTGGGTTCAACCATTAGCTTCCTGAAGAGCTTTGGAACAACTGAGGCTTTCCAGGTTACTCTTTCCTTACCTAAAAAAAAAAGGAGAATTGTGTTGCAAAATGTTGAGCTGCAAAAGTGCTTAATAGATGCAAGGGACATTTATAATAACAGCTTTTTAAACAGCTGGGGTGATGTTCATCACTTTGCACCATTAGCAGCCCTGGGGAGTTCCATTGCTAAGTTAACATTTCAGTTGCACTTTTGCAGAGCTGGTTAAATATTCTCTCATTTCTCCGACACTTTGCTCAAATCCCGTAAGAGCCCCATTCAGCAAACAGGGAGGAGGTCAATGTACTTCTGACTCTCGTTCTCTCTCCCTGTGGTCTCCTTTGGGCTGTTTGCACAGTGAGCACACAGCATTAGATCTAATCATTAATAAACTTCCTTTCAAAAGGCACTCCCCAGCGGCTGGGTCTGCTTGAACCCGCCGACACCACATCCGGCTTTAAACGATGATGTTAGGGAAATGGTGCTCAAGGGAGCCCGGAGGTGCAGACAAAAAGCCATGTTTGAAATGGTCTTTAAATTGCCAGAAGACACAGCTGGGCATAATGTTAATGACCAGTTGGTCAAGGGAGGGAGCAAACATGCTAGTTTTGAGAGTGCAGGACTGCCACCTGTTGGAAAAACACATCACAAACAATGAGGGAAACTTGGCTCAGCATCCCAGATCACCATAGCTGTCAACTTTCGGATTTGAAAATAAGGGATTTTTTCAAACTTTCAGATTTGAAAATAAGGGATGCCGCGAGGGCAGTGCAATGGCACCAAGTAGCCTCACCAACCTGCGCTCCAGAGGCTGCGCATGAACGGGTGAGCGAAAGAGCGAGCGCATAGACGGCAGGCAGGCTGTCTGTCTGGTTGGGCGTGAGGGTCTGGCTGCACAAGGCATGCAAGCTCTGCCCCCAGTCGGTCTCAGACTCCTTATTGGCAGCCGAGCAATGCAGCTGAGGAGCCTCCCTGGCCAGCAGGGAGGGAGAGGAGCTGCTTCCTTTGAAATCCGGGAAATTTAAGGGATATCAACAATCCGGGATAGCAGTGGGAAACGGCATTGGAATAAGGGAGTTTCCCGCAAAAAAAGGGAGGGTTGACAGCTATGCAGATCACCGGGCTCAAAGGAAGTTGATTCAAAGGGTGTCTAGGATGAGATGCACGCTGAACTGAATCACACAAATAAATCAAGAACATAAGAGACTGCTATATCAGACCCCTTCATGGATCTGCCTTCATGGATCTACCCCTTCATGGATCTACCCCTTCATGGATCACTGCCTTGTCGTGGCGAAGGGGCTTGAATTACTCAGGGAAGCTATGGACAGGTCAAGATGGACAGGTCATAGTGGAGAGTTTGGACCAAACGTGATCCACCTGGAGGAGGAACTGGCAAGCCACTCCAGTATCCCTGCCAAGAAAACTCCATGGACAAAGACAACAGGCATATAAAAGATATGACGCTGGAAGATGAGCCCCTCAGGTCGGAAGGCGTCCAACATGCTACTGGGGAAGAGCGGAGGACAAGTACAAGTAGATTCAGAGCTGATGAAGCGGCTGGGCCAAAGCCGAAAGGATGCTCCGCTGCAGATATGCCTGGAAGCGAAAGGAAAGTCCGATGCTGTAAAGAAAAGTATTGCATAGGAACCTGGAATGTAAGAACCATGAACCTTGGTAAGCTGGATGTGGTAAAAAATGAGATGGCAAGAATAAACATTGACATCCTGGGCATCAGTGAACTAAAATGGACGGGAATGGGTGAATTCAGTTCGGATGACTATCATATCTACTACTGTGGGCAGGAATCCCGTAAAAGAAATGGAGTGGCCCTCATAGTCAACAAAAGAGTGGCGAAAGCTGTACTGGGATGCAATTTCAAAAATGATAGAATGATCTCGATACGAATCCAAGGCAGACCTTTTAACATCACAGTAATCCAAGTTTATGCACCAACTACCAGTGCTGAAGAAACTGAAATTGACCAATTCTATGAAGACTTACAACACCTTATAGAAATGACACCAAGGAAGGATGTTCTTCTCATTATAGGGGATTGGAATGCTAAAGTAGGGAGTCAAGAGATAAAAGGAACAACTGGCAAGTTTGGCCTTGGAGTTCAAAATGAAGCAGGCCAAAGGCTAATAGAGTTCTGCCAAGAGAACAAGCTGGTCATCACAAACACTCTTTTCCAACAACACAAGAGACGACTCTACACATGGACATCACCAGATGGGCAACATCGAAATCAGATTGATTATATTCTCTGCAGCCAAAGATGGAGAAGCTCTATACACTCAGCAAAAACAAGACCCGGAGCTGACTGTGGCTCAGATCATCAGCTTCTTATAGCAAAATTCCAGCTTAAACTGAAGAAAGTAGGAAAAACCACTGGGCCAGTAAGATACAATCTAAATCAAATTCCTTATGAATACACAGTTGAAGTGAAGAACAGGTTTAAGGATTTAGATTTGGTGGATAGAATGCCTGAAGAACTGTGGATGGAGGCTCGTAACATTATACAAGAGGCAGCAACGAAAACCATCCCAATGAAAAAGAAATGCAAGAAAGCAAAGTGGCTGTCAAATGAGGCCTTACAAATAGCGGGGGAGAGAAGGCAAGCAAAATGCGAGGGAAATAGTGAAAGATACAGGAAATTGAATGCAGACTTCCAAAAAATAGCAAGGAGAGACAAGAGGGTCTTTTTAAACGAGCAATGCAAAGAAATAGAGGAAAACAACAGAATGGGAAAAACCAGAGATCTGTTCAAGAAAATTGGAGATATGAAAGGAACATTTCGTACAAAGATTACCACAATTAAGGATAAAAGTGGAAAGGACCTAACAGAAGCAGAAGACATCAAGAAGAGGTGGCAAGAATACACAGAGGAATTATACCGGAAAGATATGGAGGTCTCGTACACCCCAGGTAGTGTGGTTGCTGACCTTGAGCCAGACATCCTAGAGAGTGAAGTCAAATGGGCCTTAGAAAGCCTTGCTAACAACAAGGCTAGTGGAGGTGATGATATTCCAGCAGAACTATTTAAAATTCTAAAAGATGATGCTGTTAAGGTGCTACACTCAATATGCCAGCAAGTTTGGAAAACTCAGCAGTGGCCAGAGGATTGGAGAAGATCAGTCTACATCCCAATCCCAAAGAAGGGCAGTGCCAAAGAATGCTCCAACTACCGCACAATTGCGCTCATTTCACACGCTAGCAAGGTTATGCTTAAAATTCTACAAGGCAGGCTTAAGCAATATGTGGACCGAGAACTCCCAGAAGTGCAAGCTGGATTTCGAAGGGGCAGAGGAACCAGAGACCAAATTGCAAACATGCGCTGGATTATGGAGAAAGCTAGAGAGTTCCAGAAAAACATTTACTTCTGCTTCATTGACTACGCAAAAGCTTTTGACTGTGTTGACCACAGCAAACTATGGCAAGTTCTTAAAGAAATGGGAGTGCCTGATCACCTCATCTGTCTCCTGAGAAATCTCTATGTGGGACAAGAAGCTACAGTTAGAACTGGATATGGAATAACTGATTGGTTCAAAATTGGGAAAGGAGTACGACAAGGCTGTATATTGTCTCCCTGCTTATTTAACTTATATGCAGAATTCATCATGCGAAAGGCTGGACTGGATGAATCCCAAACTGGAATTAAGATTGCCGGAAGAAATATCAACAACCTCAGATATGCTGATGATACAACCTTGATGGCAGAAAGTGAGGAGGAATTAAAGAACCTTTTAATGAGGGTGAAAGAGGAGAGCGCAAAATATGGTCTGAAGCTCAACATCAAAAAAACTAAGATCATGGCCACTGGTCCCATCACCTCCTGGCAAATAGAAGGGGAAGAAATGGAGGCAGTGAGAGATTTCACTTTCTTGGGTTCCATGATCACTGTAGATGGTGACAGCAGTCACGAAATTAGAAGACGCCTGCTTCTTGGGAGAAAAGCAATGACAAACCTAGACAGCATCTTAAAAAGCAAAGACATCACCTTGCCAACAAAGGTCCGTATAGTTAAAGCTATGGTTTTCCCAGTAGTAATGTACGGAAGTGAGAGCTGGACCATAAAGAAGGCTGATCGCCGAAGAATTGATGCTTTTGAATTATGGTGCTGGAGGAGACTCTTGAGAGTCCCATGGACTGCAAGAAGATCAAACCTATCCATTCTTAAAGAAATCAGCCCTGAGTGCTCACTAGAAGGACAGATCCTGAAGTTGAGACTCCAGTACTTTGGCCACCTCATGAGAAGAGAAGACTCCCTAGAAAAGACCCTGATGTTGGGAAAGATGGAGGGCACAAGGAGAAGGGGACGACAGAGGACGAGATGGTTGGACAGTGTTCTCGAAGCTACTAGCATGAGTTTGGCCAAACTGCGAGAGGCAGTGGAGGATAGGTGTGCCTGGCGTGCCTTGGTCCATGGGGTCACGAAGAGTCGGACACGACTGAACGACTGAACAACAACAAATATCAGACCAGTGGCCCATTATAGGTTACCCATCCTGTGCTCACAACCTGATGCCTATGGGAAGCCCACAAGAAGGATGTGAGCACAACAGTACTCTCTCCAACAGAGGAGGCAGAACAGAGCCATCATGACCCTGAGGCAAGTCTCCTCGTCTTTAGGGGATGAGGCTGGGAATTCAGACTGTGAAAGGGTATTGCCCTCAGGATCGGTCCCAGGGGTACATAACAGATTGGAAGCACTTGTGCAAGCCATTGTGCCATTCCCTTGGACCAAGAAGGTTGCATTGCCCTCCTCTGAATACACATCAGAAGCCCTAGTGGAACCTCAGTCACTCACACTCCATCAGAGTCAATTACTGCTAAAGCAGGCTTGATCCCCCTTCAATGAAGTGGTTCCTTTCATGGAAGGCAGAGCGAGCTGCTGAGATACACCTGCAGCTCCTGTTTAAGGCTCAGTCCAAGGATGACTGCTGCTGAAACAACACTCTAGTCTAGCCTGAGCTCTACATAGAGCTGTCCCAGGTACTGTACTGCTGAGGCCATTGCTCAAAACAGAGCAGTACTCTAATCAGGCAGGTGGGCCTGGCAACAACTGAGAACCAGGACAATGATACTAGCTCCTGGTGAGTGGGTCCCTGAGTGGTTCAGGGCCTAAAAAACTGCCCAAGTCTCCCCGTCTCTAACACAGGTCATTAATGTATAAGTGGTTTTCTCTGTAATTATTGTTCCTATTTATTTCTGTCCTTTCTGTTGCTGCTTGTTCCAGAGCTAATTTATAATTCCCGAGAAACAGTAACAATTTTTTGTTTTCAGAGAACATTATGAACAGCTTGAACTGCTTAAGGGTACTTATCTGAAGGAGCAAAACTAAAATAAACAAAGTTGTTAAAAGAAAAATGGAACACTATTATAAACCAGGGTGGCAATGGGAAGCCCCTTTGCCTGTTTAGCTGATTGTCAGTGCCTGCAGATCTCTTTTTTGCTGAACCAGGTCTTGCCCTGCACTTTACATCATATATGATATCTGGGATAGGGCAGGTAGGTGCGGTTTGGCCAAAATGGCCTTGTGGGCTAAATGAGGAGTGCCTTATTAGACCTGTGGGCCTGAGGTTCCCCACCTCTGCTGTGAATTAACACTAGATTTTTGCTAGCATGGTCACTGGTTTTGACATCCAGGGCCAAGACACAAAATGTCATTGGAAAATGTATTAAATCACATTGACTATACATGATATTTCATTGTGAAAATGTTCCTGACAGGACACTAATAATTCTAATAACCTCTGCTGTTCTCAGCTATGGAAGGTGTGCTTGCTTTGGTCTGGTCCATACATAGCACTTAGCCACAGTTGTTAAAACCACGGTTTATTTAGCAGTCTATGAAGTTTAAAGAATCCATGGCTCATTTCGCCGGTATTTTTTCTGCTTTGTGGCTTTGTAACTTAGTGGGGTGGCCAAACAAACCATGATTAAGGAATGGTCTTCAGTTCACACATAACACCAAGTCATAGTTAAAACAAGTCAAGGTCCATAAACCATCAAGAAACCATGTTTTCAGATTGTGGTTTCTTTGCAGTAAATAAACCATAGTTAAGCTGCTGGGTAAAGTTTCCATGTAACACCAAGCCATGGTTTGATAATAATTATTTATTATATTTATATACCATCCTTTATCTGAGGATCACAGGGTAGTTTATATTATAAACAATGTGTGCTGGTCCCGTGGGTTACCCGAAAGGCGAGGTCCAAGTCCGGTCCGTGGTCAGAGGTGCAACGTAAAGGCAGTCCGTAGTAACTGAAGCTGGGTGCAGGGCAGGGAGTCAGGCAAAGTCGAGAACAGGTAGGCAAGCAGGGAACCAGAGCAGGTCAGGAGCTCAGGCAGGAAAGCAGGACAGGTTTCGAGCAGGAACACCGGCAGGAACTGGTCAGCAACAATGTTGCTCCTGCAACTTGGGGCTGGGGCTGGCCGGCTTTTATCTGCCCCAAGGCAGAGGGCGGCCCCAATTTTCTGGTGACTCGCCTCTCCTGGCTTGGAGGCGAGCACTCCTCCTGCAGGAACTCAGTTCCCTTCGCCTCTCTGCCCTGAGCCTCTGCAGCTCAGGAGAGGCTGCAGGGTTACCGGACCCAGAGGCAACCTCAGCTTCCCCTGATGGGGCTGGGAGTGGAGCACCTGCAGGCAATGGGTCCTCCATCCCATCAGGAGCCAGAGCAGACTCAGCAGATGCCTGCACCTGAGGATCCAGCACAGGTGAGGACCCTTCAGACTCAGGCCCCAGCCCCGGCTCTGCTGGCTCTGGAGGCAGGGAATCCTGTGCAGGCTGGGATCCCTCAGGTTCAGCATCTGAGTCTGAATCCCAGGCCATCACACAATGTGTGTGAACCAAGGTTTCTAGAACTGGCTTCAGGTTTTATGGGATGTTTCCAGGGCAAAATGTCCCTTGATAGGCCCATTCTGTCAGGTGTCCCTGGGAGGATTATCTGGTTGCAGTGGCAGTGCTCCAAACCATGTGACTGGGACTAGCAATGAGGGATGGGGGAGAAATTTGATTTTGTTCGCATTTCAAGGAGAATCTACCTAATTCACACTTCATAAACCAGTACTAGACCTGAAACACAAGTGTCCTCATTCACTTCTCCAAATTTTGCAATGCCGTTCCCCGACCAATGTGTAGAAGGAAAAAAACCTGCATATATTTGAGAAAGGTACGCGTAGATATGCAGCTGCAAAAATTATTCTATTTTAATATTAATTAAATTTCTGTTCCTCTGTTCCTCTCAAAGGAGCCCAAATGTATCACATCAGGGAAAATTACATACCAGGAAAAAAAAATGTGCACATTGGTCAAAACTGCATACAGATAGGATAAATTTGCACTGAAATGTTGAAATGAAAATTTGCAAAACTGATGCAGAAATGTGGAGAACTGAATTTATGAAATGGGAAACTGAAATGGGCAGATACTTGCTACCCTTTAAAATTCCCGCAAAGATCCAAGCAATGCTTCTCAGGGGAATTGTGGGCAATTTAAAAGGTGCTGCCTGGAGTACCTAATCAGAATGTGTGTGTGTGTGTGTGTGTGTGTGTGTGTGTGTATCTGTCTGTCCACTGGCAGGCAGTTGCCCAGGAGGCCAAATATTGGTGCACCCCCTTCGCTTCCTTCTGTCCCTCTCACTCTAATATCACCTATTCAAGCAGCCCATTTTATTCAGAGCAATTTCTTGGCCAACATTATAATCTACCGAAAGCCTTTTTTTGCTGTTGTCTCCAATGCCATGTTACAAAAGCTCACAGCCACTCCTTTCTTAAGCCTCCATTACACATGATTCATTTTGCTGGTTTTGTTCTAGAAAAGAAAGAACACAATTTCGCAACCTGCTCCCTCAGAAGAAGAAGAATATGTGAGGTTGTTTTCTTTCATTTTTCATTCCAGCTATTTCCCCTAGTGAAAGCAATCTTCATTACAGCAGGGTCATTACAGCTCAGCTGTTAGTACTGGTGTAGCTTTTCTAAGATACGAAATGGCCAGGTTTTGGCTTAGGTAGGCCATTATTCCCCCCCCCATCTTCCTGCCCCCTGGGAAAAATAAACATAATAAATAAATAAATTGCAATTTTGACCATTTCCGATTGTTATATAATTTTCCCTCATCACAGAGAGAGAGCATCATATCCTTACAAGTCGGAAATAGAGAGTAACCTTGTTGAACAGATTTTATTCCCTGCCTTGGCTGCAGTCGTTAAGACATCTCTGCAGGACAGGGCACAATAGACTTCATTATATGCAGTTATTTCTTCACCCATCAGCTGTTGAGAGTGGCGTTTTCCTACCTTCCCCTGCAGGTTACGAGTGCAAGCCAACTTCCAAACTGTGGACGTAATCAGTGGTACTAACTAGGCTGTCCCTTGCTTTGAATGAAGGGAGACCGACATGATGCTATGTTCAGATTTCCCCCCCTGAAATGGTAACCAAACAAAGGCCACATCTGCACAAAGCCTTTAGAGCAGTGTTTCCCAACCAGTGTGCCTCCAGATGTTTTGGGACTACAACTCCCATCATCCCTTGCTAGCAATACCAGTGGTCAGGGATGATGGGAATTGTAGTCCCAAAACATCTGGAGGCACACTGGTTGGGAAACACTGCTTTAGAGCAGTATCATGCCACTATGAGTAGTCATGAGATCCTGCAAGGAACTGTGGAAACGGTGCTTTGTCAAGAGTGCTCAGAATTCGTAGGCACACCTCCCATCCCCTCACAGAGCTACAATAGCCAGAGTTCCCTCTGAAGCGGAATTGAGTGTTAAACGACTCTGTTAATTGTGAGGGCAATAGGTGTCTCCTAACATCTCCCAGCGGGTGGCGCTGTGGGTTAAACCACAGAGTCTAGGGCTTGCTGATCAGAAGGTCGGCGGTTCGATTTCCCATGATGGGGTGAGCTCCCATTGCTCGGTCCCTGCTCCTGCCAACCTAGCAGTTCGAAAGTGCAAGTAGATAAATAGGTACCACTCTGGTGGGAAGGTAAACGGTGTTTCCGTGCGCTACTCTGGTTTGCCAGAAGCGGCTTAAGTCATGCTGGCCACATGACCCAGAATCTGTATGCCGGCTCCCTCGGCCAGTAAAGCGAGATGAGTGCCGCAACCCCAGAGTAGGTCACGACTGGACCTAATGGTCAGGGGTCCCTTTACCTTTACCTTTAACATCTCTAGCACCCTTAAGAAACTACAAATTCCAGGATTCTTTGGGGGAAGCGATGACTGTTAAAAGTGATATGATACGGCTTTAAATGTATAGTGCAGATGGAGCCTTGCCTGTGAATTCAGAAGATCTTTACTATAAATGGGTTGACCTTCCTCCTGCATATTGTGTCATTCTACATTGCTGTGGTGGTTAACAAGTATATCCCAAGGTACCATAATGAACAGGAAAACACAATCAATTAGAGTAGGTTGGGGAGATTGTAGCTGTCTAGATGTTGTGGGATTGCAACTCCCACCAAGCCCAGCCAAAAGTCAGGGCTAATGGGAGCTGGAGTCCAGCAACATCTGGAGGGGCAGTGGTTCCCCATCCCTGCTCTGGGGTATGGAGTGGGGAATGACACAATATTATGTTGAGGAAGGAGGTTAAAGAAGAGGGAGATGAAAGGTAGGAGGGATGGCAGCATATGAGTGCCTAAGGTGAATTTGGGGAATTGATAAAGGTGGCTGGTCTAGCAGAAAATCCCAATGCAACCTTGCATTTAGCTTCTAGTCTAGTAGCCATTGGGAAGAAGGAATTGTGAGTGACGGAGTTGCTGAAGGATGGATTTGGCAGGTAGTAAAATATGGTGGACTGTAGTTTAATAAACAAGGCTTAGTGTGATGTGAAAACCCTGTCCTGCAGCTTTAATATGGATTGTTTGAAAGGAGATTGGCCATAGCTTAGTGGTAAAGAGTATGCTGTGCAGGCAAAAAAAAAAAAAAAAAAAGTCTCGGGCTTAGTATAAGGCAGCTTCCTATGTTCCTAAAAGGCAGTAAAGAGTTGTGTAAAGAAATCTGCAGGGAAGAAGAATATAATATTGGAAGTGGATTGGTTGGGGTTGTGGCTAAAGTAGAAATAGATTGGTTATCTTAAAAAAAAGAAAAGATTTGCCTCTTAATATCTAAAGCAGTGTTTCCCAACCTTAGGTCTCCAGCTGTTTTTGGACTACAGTTCCCATCATCCTTGTCCACTGGTCTCGCTAGCTAGGGATGATGGGAGTTGTGGTCCAAAATCAGCTGGAGGCCCAAGGTTGGGAAACACTGATCTAAAGGACCTCTTTAGTGGACATAAACATGTCCAACAGCTGACATCTGCTTTAAGCAACGCCTTTCTCAGTGTCCCAGCTCATTATTAGCAAGGTGGACTTTTCAGTGGGGATGGTGCTCAACTATGAAGCTCCATCCCTAGACGGTAGACTATTGACCCTGAATGAAGAAGGTCTCAGGTTCAGTTCCTGGCATCTCCAGGTAGGGCTGGGCGGGACTCCTGCCGAAATCCACGGGGAGCAGCTGCCAGTCACTGCAGATAATATTCAGCTAGATGGACCAATAGCTTGACTCAGTACAGAAGCAGACTTAGGGCAGCGTGACAGGTTCCCATGCAGTGAGCGCTGAGCCAAAGTGGGGTGCTGCAAGGTGGCACAAATACGATGTAGTGAATGTGCAGAAGAGAAGCCAAGAGGTTGCAAATTTTGGCTTCCCACAGGGTGATGCAGAAATTTGAAAGACCAAAATCCACCGCTGCTCAATATAAGGCTTATTTCTATGTTCCTTCCTTGGGCATCATCCTTACTGCTCTTAGCAGTGTCCTTTAATAGACTTTCTGCTGCTTGTTGATGTTTGATTGGCTTTTACAGTGTGGATTTTGACAAAAAAATGTTTCATCTGCAACTTTCATGGCTTTCTTATTATGTATTTTATGTATTTCAGTTTGTTATCTTAAGCTGTCTTGAGGGCATCAGTGATAAGGTGGAACACAAATCTTCTTTTCTTTTTTTTAAAAAATGTAATGAATGTATGACTATACCCAACTTGAAATGACTGCCCTCTGACGCCACAGACCTGTCACAAAACTTCTTTATTTTTGCATGGGCAAATTGGGCTGCAAAAATAGGCACGAACCTATGCGGACAATGCTAATTTCAACTTTCAAAGGCGGAAAGGGAAATGAGCAAGATTCCTAGCAGGCAAGGCTTTTTAAGCACCTTGGATAGCTCCGTATGACTGCAGAAATAGAAATAATTACACAAAATATATTTAGATTTGCACACTGTGGCACAAAGGGGATTGCTATGCCTCATTTTTTCTCAGCACAGTGCATAATAAGTATGGATTATGAGTTCACCTCTTGTCTCTTTTATCAGGAAGGCCAGAGCTTAGGAGAGAGCTGTTGCTGCATCAGTGGAACAACTCAAGATGGAAGCATGCATAGGAGCTGCTGGGTAAGGGCAATGGCAGATCTTGGCATCTCAAATTTCATGGGTGCCCCATGTGATGCCAGGAGTGAATTAGGTAGGTTTGCCTTTAAGTGAGGACTGTATTGAATTTATCCCCCACATCTGTGTGGATGCTTGATTATATGGGGTCTTATTGAGCATTCACAATGATTTGTTTGTCGGATGGTTATATAATAATAATAATAATAATAATAATAATAATAATAATAATACTTTATTATTTGTACCCCGCCCATCTGGCTGGGTCTCCCCAGCCACTCTGGGCGGCTTCCAGCAAACATTAAAATACATTAACACATCACAGATTAAAAACTTCCCTGAACAGGGCTGCCTTCAGGTGTTTTCTAAATGTCGTGTAGTTGTTTATCACTTTAACCTCTGCTGGGAGGGCGTTCCACAGGGCGGGCGCCACTACCGAGAAGGCCTTCTGCCTGGTTCCCTGTAGCTTTGCTTCTCGCAGTGAGGGAACCGCCAGAAGGCCCTCGGCGCTGGATCTCAGTGTCCGGGCTGAACGGTGGGGGTGGAGACACTCCTTCAGGTATACAGGACCGAGGCCGTTTAGGGCTTTAAAGGTCAGCACCAACACTTTGAATTGTGCTTGGAAATGTACTGGGAGCCAATGTAGATCTCTCAGGACCGGTGTTATGTGGTCCTGGCGACCACTCCCAGTCACCAGCCTAGCTGCCGCATTCTGGATTAATTGCAGTTTCCGGGTCACCTTCAATGCACATTCATCTTGCATTAATATTCATGTGCTTGTGGGGTGTACATACATCTTCCCGTTAATCATTTACCCCGTATTTTTCAACATGTTTCCCCATCGCTTTCCAAACCACAAAGAAACTGACTTCTTTTTAAAAATGGATCTTTCGCACAGGAGCAACAAGGACCTTTCATCCACTTTCATTGCACAAACTTCAAGGTCTGGGATGAACCTGAATCTCACCTGCAAAATACTGACACCCTGAGCAGAAGATTTCTTGCAATTGCTCACCCATCAGGGATAATTGCTCGGGACAAGAAAGGCAAGCTGTAAACAAGTCCAAAATGGTTTTTTTTGGGGCGGGGTGCAGAGTTTATAGACTGCAGCTTTCACAGGCTGACAGAATATGGAGGAAGATATTGTGCCACTGTTACACGTGGAAGCAATGGAAGGTAACAGCTCTTGCAGGTGAAATTGTGCTAAGCTAAAACAAAGATTACCATGAGGAGCCTGTCATTGGCTGTATACTTCCTTGCCTTCTTAAGCTTCTCTCACTTATCTTCTTGAGGAGGGTGGCCAAATCTGCTATAGCAGCTGCTAGTGCTGTAACATGGATGATTTGCTGAGTGCATTGAGAGGCAGATTGCTTCCCCATAGTACCTGGTGTTTTCTCTCTCTGTTAACCGAGTCAGAAAAACCGTTCTAATTAGTGCATGCATCATTTGCTCCAATTACGCAAACAGTCTTAAAGAAACCAATGACAGGACAATGCTGGAAAATTTAATAAAGTAATACAGTACCTAATGATGGGATGAAACAGCAGAAGAAGGACTAATGTTAGTCATCTACCGCCATATGGAAAGTTTGACCCAGGTTGTTTCTTGGTGGAAGAACAGAGATGTTGCTTGCAAACAATGTGTTCATCATCTTGGAATAGTTGAGGAGTACGTTTTCCATATTATGAATTAGTAAGAGCTTTGGATGTTTTTGCGGCTGTGCTTTCTCACACCGGGGCAAATACTGCATCCTGGTTTTTATAGTGTGAATGCTTCTCTTTTTTTTTTTTTGCCAAATCATTTTTATTAAGTTTTCCAATCACAGAAAAAAAAATAATTACATCAATCAATTAATCAATTAATCCATATAGTCTAATTAGTTCCAAATAAAATACCAATTTTTTTATCCTTTTTTCTTTTTTCATTTTTGACTTCCCATGCTTCAGACAATTAGGATTTTACTCATTTTGTAACGTCCATTGCCTTCTGTAGTCCTGATCTCATCCATTTCCTTTCCTGTTGTTTTCCGTCCTTGATTCATTTTCCTTCACGCCACTGCATGCTTTCACAAGTGAGATAAAACAGCCGATAACTATCACAACTGTGTGGGTTTTGTGTCCGTACTTTATTCTCCCCCCTGGCCCGGTGCCCCTCAACTTCAAATCCAATAGTTCCATTTCAACATTCGCCATGTTAACTTCGCTGAATCCATATAGTGTTATTTGCTTAAAAGATTTTGTTTTTCCGACTGCTTCAAAGTCCATTCAAGGGGGGGGGGCTGTCAGTATATAAGTCCATAAATTATGCAGTAATTGCGGCTTCCCCTCCCTCTCGGCCCTTGGTTCACAGCCAGATTCTTCTTCAGTCAACCTCTAATTAAACTGTGTCATAAATCACTCCGGCGGCAGAGGTGGCTGGATCTCTCACAGAGTGAAAAAAGAGAGGCAACTTGGCCAGGGGTTTATTTATTGTAGTTTCCACACATTATCTTCCAATCTCACTTGGGTCAAAGTGTTTATTAAATAGTAAAGCCGTCTCTTCAAGGGGGATAGAACAAAAAGCCCCCCCCCTTTCGTTCCGCTTCACATACCAAAAAATATTAGAGTCACATACCGAAAGAGTGTTACAGTCTTATCTTTTCCAGTGGCTGGGTTGCTAAGCAAAATGCTTTTCTCCTTTTTGTCTGAAGCACGTCCAAAACATTTGCCGAATTTTTCACTTAAGTTCTGGAAATCGCGCACGAAGAGGGGGGCCTCCAGGAGCTCGATCCCCCACGTTTGCTACGACCCAGGCCCCCCCGCTCCCCCCGAAGGGTCGGAGCGGGTTAAGGGGCATCTGCGGGCCAGCGGCCCCTCCCGTCTTCCCGGGAGGGTTAGGGAGGCTGCATACTCCCATAGCAGCCGCCAAATACGCGTGGGGGTCGGGAGCGGTGTTATAAGTCAGCCATTCCCTCGACGCGCCGATCGGAAGTCCTTATAGTGTGAATGCTTCTCATGCCAGCCTGTGCCTTGTGTGACTGGAGCAACATGAGAGATTGGTCGGAAGGAAGTTTCTCTCGTACCACTGCTGGTAAATTGTGAGTTCTATGTTACTATTGCATAATTCAGGAGTAGTCAATGTGATGCCCTGCACATCTTGATGGACTACAACTCTCATGATCCCTGACCATTCACCATACTGGCTAGGGTACCTCTGGCGTAAATTTTCTAGAAACAAAAGAACTAGACTTATTTGGCCTTCCTGGATCAATTCAGATAGTTGATAGAACATGAGACTCTTAAACTCAGGGTTGTGGGTTCAAGCCCCATGTTGGGGGAAAGATTCCTGCTTCGTGGGGGGTTGGACTAGATGATCATTGGTGTCCCTTCCGACTCTACAATTCTATGATTCCCGATCATGAATACACAATCTCATGTAACTGAATCAGTTCCAAATGGGAAGCATTCTATATGTCATTTTCAGTAATGCACACACACTTCCCCGGCACACTTTAGCCTAGTATATATGCATTTTTGTACACATAACTTGACTGGAGAACTGTACTGCAAGATCTGGAGAAGTGTGAATTTTCAAGGCTGGCTGCATTTTGGTTCGTGTACTGTTTTGGAAAGTGTGAATTAGGGATGTTTGCCTCAAATATGAACTGAATCAAATTCATCCCCCATCCCTAGACATTAGGGGATTGTTCTAAAAGCTTCATGGAAAATATTGGATTTGAAGGAATTAAGGGAGGTAGCCCCATGGAGGCGTCATGGGTAGCAGCAACAGAGGCAGAGCAGGAGAAAGGGTAGATCTGTTAAGATCAGTTCACAAACCATCATTTTCTCAGCAGGGTATGGAAGTTCATTCAGAAAGGAACCACAACATTAGGCTTGGGCTCCACTTTCTGCAAACTTTGGGAGCAACTTATGCCACATAGCTGCATCCTAGATGCTTATGGATTTAAACGAATGTTTGGCATGCTTCCAAAGCTACTTTATTTCTAAGTATAAGACAGAACAAAAGAAAACATGTCTCCTCTCGCTGAGAGCAGTCCGAAGAAGAAGTGAAACAAACAACAAACGGAAACAGAGTACAGTAACATCCGCTCCCGTGATCCAACAATCAGTGCTGTGGAATGCATAACATAACACAGATACCATATATACTCGAGTATAAGCCGACCCGAATATAAGCCGAGGCACCCAATTTTACCACAAAAAACCTGGGAAAGCCTCATAGGAGCCACTGCCTGCCTCACTCAAGTATAAGCCGAGGGCGGCTTTTTCAGCACAAAAAGTGTGCTGAAAAACTAGGCTTATACTCGAGTATATAGGGTATGTGACATCTGCACAGTGGAAGGAATAGAAACCTAACAGAAAGATGGTAAGATGTGATGACTTGTTTGTGGACTGCTTAGACCGGGGTCGGCAAGCTGCGGCCCATGGGCCACAAGCGGCCCATGGGGGTCTTTTGAACGGCCCCCGAACCAAGCCGCCCGCTTGGCAAGTCCCCGTGTGCTGCGCTAAACCGGCACAGCGTGGAGCGGGGACTCGCTTCTGTGGCGCCGGAAATTGCGTCTGCACAGATGTGATCCGGCCCACAGAGCGATCTCCGAGGGAATAAACCAACCCAGGCGAGGTAAACCTTGCCGACCTCTGGCCTAGACCCTGCCTAGGTTGTAAACAATGAATATAGACTAAAGCTGAATTTCCTCCCTTCCACTCGTGCCCTGTCATTAATTTTGCATTGGCCTTTCTTTTAAAAGCAACAATATCCTGAAGTAAACAACAGCGTCTCAAGCCTTGCTTTATTGATATTATTTCTTGTATCGTCTAGCACAGTGTTTCTCAACCCTGTGCCTCCAGATGTTTTTGGCCTACAACTCCCATCATCCCTCGCTAGCAAGACCAGTGGTCAGGGATGATGGGAGTTGTAGGCCAAAAACATCTGGAGGCACAGGGTTGAGAAACACTGGTCTAGCAGACTGTCTAGCAGTTTTCTGGAGGAAACTTGTTTTCTGCTGCTCCGGATGGTAGGACCTGAACCAATTGATTCAAATTAGAAGAAAGGGGATTCCGAGTAAACATCAGGAATATCTTTCTGACAGTAAGAGCTGTTCGACAGTGGAATTGACTACCTTGGAAAGTGGTAGTCTCTCCTTCATTGGAAGCTTTAAAGAAGAGGTTGGCTGGCCAGCTGTGAGGGATTCTTTAGCTGTGATTTCTGTGCTGCAGTGGACAGGACTGGATTTTCTGCAGCACAACTAGTTCCCCTGAACCAGGAACCAAGGGGATGACTTCCTGCCTCTTTCCCAAAGCCTAGTTAGCACTTTCCCAGCTTGGGGAAGGAGGTGGGAGGGCTCTTGGACCTTGCTAGAGACTCACACCTCCTTCCCAAAACCTGGCGCCTCCCTTACCTGACTTTGAGCTGCCCCCCTCAAATTTCGACCTTGCAGAGGGTGCCATATTACCAAGATGTGCCCCTGCAGGGAGTTGGACCAGATGACCCTTGAAGTACCTTCCAATTCTACAATTCTATGATTCTAGGCTCTTAATGACCTCTGGGAAGTGAACTCTTAAGTATGCTTATTCAAGCTCATCCCCTAGGTTTCAAACGTTGGTACCATAACTACTTGAAAGAGGGAAAGAAGTTTGCTATCTTACCACAGTTGAATGGCCTAGTGGGAAGTTCAGGATAGCAGGAAAGCAAAGCACAGAATCTCATTGTTATTTTTTTCCATTTGTAACTTATGACTAGGGGTGTTCACCTTACATTGTTGTAATTGACACTTGTGTCCTCACCGGATAAATGGTCCTTGGCCAGAAGATAATGGTGACTGTGTCACAGAAGGATATTGGAGTGGAACTGCAAGAAAAAAGCATGAACTTCACAGTTCATTTTAAAAGGTTAATTAAAGTGGTCTCACCCTGGGTAAATCGACAAGCTGCTCTCTGACTACTGATCATTAAGTGGAATGTTTATGGGCTGAAACTCTTGATCAAGTGACACACCGTAGCTCCTTCCTTTAAGCGTGAGCTAGTGGTGAGGATATTTAAAACACTAATACATTGACATTTGTACTTTTGCAGTCAGGGTGGTGGTAGAGACAGGAGGATCAGCTACATTGGTCTTGGTCTGTTCCAGCTGATCTTTTCTTATGTCCCCAAGTGCAGAAAATAAAGGGGTATCTTCGGTGACAATAATGGGTGTGTGTGGAATAACTCGCACTTGGTGACCCCAGCATCTTGGCCAAAGGGCAATTTTAGCCCTTTCTTGATTACATTCCAAACTACTTTGGCCCACAGCAATCTGTGAGGGCCACTGGGAATGGGCCCAACATTTATTTGCATAGTCAAACTTTTTGGGTCCACGGGCAAATTTACAATTCAAAGGGGCTGCCATGGGCACCAGAAGTGGCCTGCAACCAAGTACACATCTCAACCTACATTACAGTAGCCGCAACAGGATGCTTCTTTCAAGCCTAAGGTTGGCAGGGGGGAGGAGCTTGGGAGAGGACCCTAAGGGCACAAGGGAAGACCTCTGGGGGGGTTTATGTGCCCCTGTGGGCACCATTTTGGCAATCGCTGGCATAGCCTCATCTTGGTTTCCATTTCTTGGTCACACTAGGATGTGATGATTCTTTTGAGGAAACTGGATATAAAATTCACGATAGACCTATAAAAATTATACAAAAACTGTTGAATGCATGAATATATAAATGTACTACTAGAGTTTGGATTTGATATCCCACTTTATCACTACCTGAAGGAGTCTCAAAGCGGCTCACATTCTCCTTTCCCTTCCTCCCCCACAACAAACACTCTGTGAGGTGAGTGGGGCTGAGAGACTTCAGAGGAGTGTGACTAGCCCAAGGTCACCCAGCAGCTGCATGGGGAGGAGCGGAGACGCGAACCCGGTTCCCCAGATTACGAGTCTACCGCTCTTAACCACTACACCACATTGGCTACTACTACTACTACTACTACTAATTTATTTATACCCCACCCATCTGGCTGGGTTTCCCCAGCCCCTCTGGGCAGCTCCCAACAGAATATTAAAAGCACAATAAAACATCAAACATTAAAAACTTCCTTAAATAGGGCTGCCTTCAGATGTCTTCTAAAAGTCAGAGGGTGTTCCACAGGGCGGGTGCCACTACCGAGAAGGCCCTCTGCCTGGTTCCCTGAAACCTCACTTCTCGCAGGGAAGTATACATTGCGGGGGGGGGGTAGACAAAAAAAAGGTTGGTTCTCACCATGAAGTTGTTACAGTAAGTGCCACATCTTTAACATTTGTAAAAGAAAGGGTGCCAGTACTGAGTACCATTGAGTACCCCCAGAAAAAGCACTGGGTATACATATTCTTATATATTTCTATACTGCATCTTGATCTCACAATATAATAATAAAACCAACAACTGTGTTTTTAGATCACAATTCCCATCAGTCCCAGTTTTGCCTTCATAGAAAGGCACACACACACACAATCTGTATACATTTCATTTCTTTTTCTTTTGGCGTATAAAATGGTTATTAAAGTAACCAAGTCATAAAGATACCAAGCGGTTAGTCATTGTTCACATATTACAGATACATTTCTTTAAAAAAATCTCTCACCCAACAACATCAAAGGGTTTAATTGCACTAGACAGTTTTTTTTCATCCCAGTAAGATATAAAAAGACTCATTTTTTCAACAAATCTATTATTCCCCCTTCTAACCTTAATTGTATTAGTAAATATTATCATGTGGACAATATCCCAAATGTTGAGTAGCCAATTTTTTATTATTCTGTTGGCTCTGATTTCTTCCAAGTCTGAAAAGCAGTCATGACAGCCTGCTGATTGCACTTGGACGAATGGCTTTTTAATCACAGAAAACATGCAGCGTCAGAACCATGGACAGTACACTGCACTGTATCCCAAAATTTCCCAAACATCCTCGGCTGCGAAGGCGTTTACTGATTTATCTCTGTCTGCCGCCCACCATGTGCCCCTCTCTCTTTTACTTCTGTGCTTTTTTAAACAATAGAATGATCAGCAAGTGAAACGTGGAGCTCCAGTCACCGCTGCTGATTGATGTGCCCATTCAAAGAGCCTGATGTCGCATAGAATAATCTTAGAACAGCAGCTCAACCTTCCCCTTCCCTTGGGAAATAATTAGACATTCCGGTCACTGTTGCAAAGGGATTAGTTATTTCTAACGGTGACATGGAAATGTGTCATGTATTCAATACTTTACAATTAGCAACAGAAGATTAGTTGTCCACAAGTATGCAAGGATAACACTTCTTTCTTTCTTTTTGTTCTAGCTCACTGAGTAACCAGCTAATCTGTCCATTAAACTTTAATTAGTTTAATGTTAAAGTAAAAGTCCAGTTCGCTTCCAAGCTTTTTAATCTTACTTTTAGCAGAGTTTTTCTTCGTGCAGCGGATTGAAGAAGATAGGGTAATCAGCAACCTCTTTAAATCAGGGACTCTGGAGCAAGCATGTTGAAACTCAAAAGAATTTATTTACAAAACAAAACCAGGCGATAAAGCACTCATGATTTATCTCTTGCCTGAAAGAAAACTTTACATTCAGCTCAGCTCAGCGACCACATAGCAGCGACCAACACCCACGGTTACAAACTGAGTATTTATACTAATTATCTAACATTCCCGGATGTTCAAGGTCACACAGCTGCTCAGTGATTAGAGCGTCTAAGACTTTGTTAACCCTTTAACACCAACACCCCCTCTCACTCGTATCACTGAGCTACAATAAACTTAATTCAAATTCAGACCTGAACAGAAATCTTGATGAGCTTGCGGACTCAAAGCTTTAGTAAAGCCATCAGCGAGATTTTCCTTGCTCGGACAATATTCCAGTTTTATCAAACCTTGTTTTACACTTTCGCATACATTTTGGTAACGAATATCCAAATGTTTTGTGTGTGCCTTAAATTGACCTGATTCAGCTAATTTAATACAAGGTTGATTATCTTCCCAAATTCTGATGGGTAGAGTACATTCTCCAAACAATTCTTGGACCAGTTGCTTATAAAATTCCAACTCTCTGCAAACATCTGATAACGCATTAAATTCAGATTCAGTGGAACTTAAAGCTATGAGTGATTGTTTCCTTGATCTCCAACCAATTAATGCATTCCCAAATTTTATTGCCATTCCTGACACTGATTTCCTATCTTGTCCAGCATCAGCCCAACTGCTGTCAGCCCAGCATTCAAGTTGTGTGCTGCCCTCTGCTGACAGTTTTAAGCAGAACCTTTTGGTAGTCTGGAGATATCTTAAAACTCTTTTTACTCCTTGCCAAGCATGAATTGATGGTTTTTCAGCTTGTCTACACAACATGTTGACAGCATATGTTATGTCAGGCCGAGTCCACTGTGCAATGTGGAGAAGACTACCTATTGCTGACTGGTAAACCCCGGGATTACTGAATTCTGCTTGGTGATCAGCTTGAGCATCCTTTACATAACTTAATTCCATTGGGGTTTTGACACCAGCACAGTTATCCATTTTAAACCTTTCCAGCAACTGCTGGATTTTAGCTTCTTGACTGAGCAAATAATCCCCTTTTTCATCCTGCTGTATTTTAACTCCTAGGTAAACAGATACAGTGCCTAGTGATTTTAACTGAAACCTTTCTCCAAGTTTTATGGCAAATTGCTGCGCATGTTTATCATCCTTTCCACTGTACAATAAATCATCGACAAAAATTAGAACAGCTTCTTGTTCATATCCCGAGCCTTTTAGATAGAGACATGCGTCTGCTATGCTCTTTTTGAACCCCATACTCTCTAGAGCATGATTTAAGCAGACATTCCAGTTACGGGCTGACTGCTTCAATCCGTAAATGGATTTATGCAGACGCCAGACCTGGTTTGGTTTGTCACCCTCAAAACCTGGTGGTGGCATCATATAAACTTCCTCCTGTAAATCTGCGTTTAAATAAGCCACATTTACATCAAAGTGAAACAGCTTATTTCCTTTCTTAGCTGAAGATGTTAGAAGCATTCTTAATGATTCCGATCTTGAAGTAGGGGCATAGATTTGTGAATAGTGGACACCTTTGCGCTGCGAAAACCCTTTGGCAACTAGTCGGGCTTTATATTGCAGCTCACCCGTAGTAGTGGGCTTTAAACGATACACCCATCGACACCCTACTGCTTCTTGACCTCTAGGAAGTTCTGTGCTTGTAAACACACCGAGAGACTCCATTGAAGCCATCTCCTTTCTCATCGCTTCCTGCCACTTGGCAACTTCTGAGCTTGGAAGCTGTTGCACCTCTGTGTAGCTTTCTGGCTCACACTGTGCCATATTTACATATGCACTTGTCACCTTAAACCTCTCTGGTGGTTTGCCCTTTGTGGCACGTTTTGATCTACGCAATTCTACCTCTTGTTCCCCCTCTGACTGTTGACTGTCAGAATCTGTCTCAGACTTTAAGTCTGGGTGTGCCCCTAGGGATAAAGACCTTCGTTTTGATATTTCCCTTGGGCTTGGTGTGGTTGGCGACCTGCTTCGCTTTCCCTGCCTGCTAGGTCTACCTGTTGGCGATGTTGGGGCACTCCTAGATTCTGGCTTCTCTGCCTTTGGAGATGTCCCTTGCGCATGGTCAGAATCTACATCTGAACCTTGTGTATCATTACCTTCCGATTCACCACCCTCTGGATTTTCCTCTCCAGTGTGAATTCCTAAATCATCCCTCAAAATATCGGGGTTACCATGCAAGTGAGTCCATCCGGATTGCTCACAAAATTCAGCACTTCGGCTGAGGACTACTCTGGTAGTATCCCCTTCTGGATTCACGAACCTCCAAGATTTGGCATGCGGTTCGTATCCACAAAAAATGAGTTTCTTAGCCCTTGGATCTCCTTTTCTCCTTAACACTTTTGGAGTGAGAACATAGGCCTGAGATCCAAACACCCGAAAATAATTTACTTTGGGCTTCTTTCCATATAAAGCAAAGTATGGCGTGGTATTTATCACCGAATTGTATACTCCAGGGGTGGCCAACTCCCAAGAGACTGGGATCTACTTTCAGAATTAAAATCTGGCCGTGATCTACCCCCATTTTTTTGGGTTCAGCTCAAAGTTGTTGAACTTTTTTGGGGATGAGGAATGCCCCATTTTTTAGGGGTTCGGTTAATTTTTAGTTGTTGAGCTTTTTTTAAGGAGAAGGAAAGGGAGGTGACCAGATTTGGTAACCTTTTTGGGGGGAGCACTGCCCAAATACTTTTCTTATGGGGGAAAACAGAAACTTTTAGAGATTTATTGGGAGAGAGTTGCATAAAAGCACTCACAAAACTGTACGCCGCACAAACTCCTTTACCCACTCCTTTAACCTACCTATCAAGATTTCTTAAAAAATACATGCCTTCATCCATTGTTAGTGTGACACCTGCGTCACCATTTCAGTAACCAACTGTTCAATATCAGGCGAGTACTGTGTCAGGGCCAGCTTCAGGGAATCCTTAAGGTGCTCATCTGTCATGTTTGAACGTTGCTTATTCTTTGTCATTTTTAAATATGAAAATGCAGATTCACACAAATAAGTAGAACCAAAACATGAGTGTAACATTTCGCTGCATCTTCTCAAATTTGGAAATTTCTGTCTAGGCACAAACTTCCAAAATGATTCTTCTTCTGCACGGGCCCTCAGAAAAATGTCATTTTTCAGAGTTAATATCTCATTTTCAAGAGATGTTTTGCACAATGAATAATTTGTACTGATAATTACTGCAATTTTTTTAATGTCCAAATCAGATTTGAATGGAAATGACATGTACTCTACAATTAATTCAATTTTTTGGAAGTCGCCAAATCTTTTTTCTAACTCCAGAATAACAGAATCAATTTCGGCCACATACTTCTCTGTTTGAAAAACAAAGTCAGGATTTTTTTCCAGATGGTCCTGAATATTAGGAAAGTGATCAAAAATTTTGATTGTAAGGTCAGCCATCATTAACTTAAATTTTGTTTTGTAGGATGAAACTATGCTAATCATCTCACCAATGCATTTACCTTTACCTTGTAGCTCTAGGTTCATATCACTAAGTTTACCTGTGAAATCAGCAAGGAAAGCCAGATCAAACAACCACTCATCATCTTCTAACTGAGCATACTCCTCTCCCCTCTCCTTCAAAAAGGATATTATTTCTTTCAACAAACTACGAAATCTTACCAAAAATTTGTGCCTACTGAGCCACCTTACATCTGTGTGTAAAATTAATTCTAGTTGCCCTTCCTCAAGAGTGAGATTGAAAAGCCGTCTTTGAAGTGCTTTTCCACGAATTGAATTTACAATTTTAAAAGCTATGTCCATGACATGCTGTGTGTTCAGTCTCTTGCTTGCCAAAACTTGCTGGTGAATGATACAGTGGTATGCAAGGAAGTCAGGGAAATCACCATGCTGTCGACAAAGGGCAATAAATCCATTAACCCGACCTGTCATGGCTTTTGCTCCATCAGTAGTGATGGCAACAAGCTTCTGTAATGGAACATTAAGCTTGTTTATAAAGGAATAGAAGGAATTAAATATTTCTTGACCAGTGGTTCTCTCTTTTAAAGAAACCATCCCAAGTAGTTCTTCTTTTGTGCTGAAATCTTTAAAAACCATACGAATAAAAACTAGTAGCTGAGCTGTGTCACTGATGTCTGTTGATTCATCCAGCTGGAGTGAGAAAGCAACACAACTGGACACATCTGTCAACAGCTGTTCATCAATATTTTTACACATGTTTTCCATTCGCCGCATGACTGTGTTTCTTGATAATTGAATATCTTGGATAGCAGCTATTATCTCTTTTTTATTTTTAAACCCTTCAAAAATATCTTCAGCTGCTGTGAGAAAGCACTCTTTTACAAACTCTCCTTCAGCAAAAGGTTTGCACTTTTTAGCAACCAGGTTGCTCACCTTGAAGGATGCCATGGTTGCCTTGTTAGAATGTGAGCTGGATCTTACCAGTACCGGTAATTGCTGCTGAGAAGTTAATTTTGCTTTGAGTTCTTTGAGTTTAAGTTTACGAATTTCACTTTTGACGGGAAAATCAACATCAAATTTACTACGGTGGTAAGCATTATAATGGCGTTCCAAGTTACCCTTTTTTGGTAAGGACACAGAGGTGTTACAAATTAAACAACAACACTTCTCTTTCACCATCACAAAGAAATACTCAATTTCCCATTCATTATGAAAATGATAGGTTTTGGACTTTTTGGGGGCACTCATTTTTTTAAAATAGACTAGAGACTAGACCTTCTGAAATAATTGATTTAAAAACTAACTCAGCAAGACAGAAGACTGCCTGCTTTGTAAAGTGTGGCAACCTTTGAGGTACAAAACACCCAGACAAGGAAAACCAACTCAGCTAACTAGTTCACACAGATCTGAGGAGTCAGTAGATGCGTGCTAGCCTTTGATTTCACATATGGCGCCCAAACAACTGTACCCACACCACACTACCTCCAAAGTAAACCAAAAAGCTAACAGCAAATGCAGTAGCAAACCTCAGAACTGAGAATAAAATATTTCCTTTATTATTTAAAGCAGTAGCACTGGAAACTTTAGCAAGAGCACGCCCACCCGGAAGGCAAAGGAAAATAGCAACCCAACCAATGCCTGGCCCCACGTGGCTTCAGTTTTAAAATGCAAATACAGCAGCAAACCTCAGAACTGAACTTAAAATAAAAGCCCCTGCAACCGCACAGCCAAAGATGAACACAAACCACCTCAAAAACGTTGCTGCATAACAATGCCACCCCCAAAAGAGGCTGGAACCTGGAACAAACTGAAGCCCCAACTAAAAAAATATTTATTCCTTTTAATTAATTTCCCTTTATTATTTAAAGCAGTAGCACTGGAAACTTTAGCAAGAGCACGCCCACCCGGAAGGCAAAGGAAAATAGCAACCCACGTGGCCCCACTTTTAAAATGCACCAACAATCGAGTGCTGATATCCAAGTCCTGAGTTATTTGATTACCGAGGACCACGTTATGTAAACAGCAAACAAAAACAGCTTCAAAAAACAGCTTTTTAGCCAACAGAAAAACTTTTCCCCACACACAGAAAGCCCGAAATGGCTGAAAAACTCAGTTTCCCAGGATCCTCAGCCCTCGCAAAGGAACTACTCACCATGCAGTTTCCCAAGCTCCCTTGCAATGACAAAGCCCGGCAAATGCAGAAACTGGGACAGACGCCTGTTCCTCTCTGGCCAGCACAAAGCAGGCAGACGAGGAAGGATGAGATCCAATACCTTCCTAGTCACAATGCAGGAGACCTACGGAGCTCCACACTGGAAACCAGCAAGGGAAGGAAGAGGGTGTGTCCCAGGTGTGGGCTGCTTAAATGGGCAAGGGGCGGATCCAGGTAAGCCTATGGTCAGCCCTGGATTCGACCCCTGGCACTGCCCAAGTCTCAGCCTGCATCCCCATTTGACCAAGCAGGATGCAGGCTAGGATCCGGTCTCTGATAGGCACTGGGTAGCATCCCTGTAATGTCCTCCCACGCATGCAAAATCACACACAGCTCTCTGTAGGCAAGAGGGGAGGAGCACACTCACACACATACTAGCAAACTCTTTGTCGGGAAGAGGGAGGAGGAGCAGGAAACACACACACAGATTAGCGAACTCTTTGTCGGCAAGAGGGAAGGAGGAGCGGGGAAACACACACAAAGATTAGCAAGCTGTTTGTCGGCAAGAGGGAAGGACACCCATGATCTACCGGGGATCGACCACAAACGTCCTGGGGATCGACCGGTAGATCGCGATCGACCTGTTGGCCGCCCCTGGTATACTCTATTCAAAATATGAGTAGCCGTCGTCCAGGCCTCCGCCCAGTAGCTTTGAGGTAATTTTGCATCGTATAACATAGAGTTTGCCAACTCTTGCAAAACTCTGTTTTTACGTTCGGCCACGCCCCCTTCTTGTGGAGAATAAGGGGTAGACAGACGATGCTTAATTCCCTTTCTCTTAAAGAAATTCTGCAGCACAGATCCGGTAAATTCCGTACCGCGATCCATCTGAACGGCAAGGACTTTGGTCCCAAATTCAAGTTCTACTGCTTGAACCCAATTTTTAACTGTTTCTGCAGCATCTCCTTTTGTTTTAATTGGAAAACACCATGTGACTTTTGTCTTGTCATCTGTAATACACAGCGCAAACCTAGAACCACCCAAGCTAGCAACAGGCATCGGACCACATAGGTCCATATGTACAAGTTGGAACACTTTGTCAGATTTCCTATCTGACCTGGGATAGCTGCACCTATGAACCTTCGCCTTTTTACATGCAGTACAATCCAAGTACTTTGTACATTTGTTCATTGTGCACCCTTCAGATAATTCAGGTTGTTTTTTAACATATTGGAAATTAACATGGCCCAAACGACGATGCCATAAATGAACGCAAGAATTGTGAATAGGTGAGTTTACACAACCAGCCTGGACCTGATCAACTGAGTCAGAATTAACCGCAAAACTGTATAGACCATTTCTGCATTCCACCTGCAAAAGAGATACATTATTTTTAGAAATAGTGCAAAACCCACTTTCAAACACAGTTTTAAACCCATCTCTATCAAGAGCGGATACAGACAATATACACCCCTTCATTCCCTCTAGCACATAGGCTTCAATTTCTGTATTCAAACAGTTCAAGAACACTGTGCCTACGGTCTTTAAAGAACGTTTGGTTGAATCCGCCATTGTCACAATTTTTGGAGTTTGCATTTGCCTGCAGTTCTGCAAATGGACACTAGATGGCGCCACCAAGTGGTGGGACGCACCACTGTCGATAACCCAGCGTAGGTTGCTCTCCTGGTCACGCCCTTCCTTCAACGCCATAGCTGAAGCCATGTGCTGTTTGCCATGGGTGTAGCCACGTCCTCCTCCTCTCTTTCGCCGTCCTCTGGAACTCCTTGTCTGGTAGTTACTGGGGGCAACGGCTTTGTAGTTGTCTTGGCTAGCCTCACATGTGCAGTTCCTAATTAGATGCGAAGAAGAACCACACCGAAAACAGCGTCTAACTGCAAAGGCATTTACAGTGTTCTCATGCTCTGCACCTCCACTTCTAGGCACAACACAACCCCCTCTTGCAGATAAGCCTCTTCTTTCCCTCTGTCTTTTATCCTGTTCATCTGCAAGGCGTGATGAAATGTACTCCAGAGTTAAATCAGCTGGAGGCATAGCTTCCAATGTTAAGGCTAAAGTCTCATAACTTTTATCAAGAGAGGACAACAAAATATATGACTGCTGCTCCATTGTAAAAGGAATATTCAGCTGCCTTAATTGATTAAAGACAGACACCATATTGACAATGTGCTCTTTCACACACGCTCCCGGTTGGAGACGCAACTCAAACAGAGACCTTGTGGCATGGATCCTGGCTCCAGCAGTATTTCTGGAATTTAACCGCTGCAAAACAGTCCAAACCTCATGTGAATTATTTAATTCAGAAACATAAGGCATTTGCTCTGGTCCTACTGCCAATGTCAATAGACCTTGAGCTTTACAGTCCCGTTTCTGCGAAGCCTCTGCTGCTGCTTTATCTGCTGCAGAAGCGTCTGCAGCTGCCTGTAAAGGCGGGGCTGCTGTACAATCCCATAGTTCTTTTGCTTGCAGCCAGACCCTCACTCTAGCCTTCCAATCCTGCCAATTCTTCCTATTCAGCCGTGCAAACGGTACTGAGAAACTTTCTTGGGGCTCTGCCATCCTCCCTGGGGCTTAGGTACAGTACTTACACTCCTGTAGACTGCTTCCCAGCTGTGGAGGTAGCTCCTTCAGGCATGAGGGGTCTTCCAGCGAGTACAAACTGCACAGTGCTTTTTAAACCTTTTCCTTATCATAGCACAATTGCAGGACTCAAGCTGCTTGGCCGCTGGCTTCTGTCTTCACTCCAGTCCTTCCCATAAAACACTTTGAACTTCAACCCTTATCTCCTTCTTTACGCACAAACAACCATAACCTGTCCATTAAACTTTAATTAGTTTAATGTTAAATTAAATGTCCAGTTCGCTTCCAAGCTTTTTAATCTTACTTTTAGCAGAGTTTTTCTTCGGGCAGCGGATTGAAGAAGATAGGGTAATCAGCAACCTCTTTAAATCAGGGACTCTGGAGCAAGCATGTTGAAACTCAGAAGAAACTCAGGCTTGAATGACTCCACAAGCTGATTGCAAGCCTCAAAAGTTTCATTCCATAGGATTTCAATGTCCTACAGCCTGTAAACCAGATTAGAGACTGAGAGGCTTTTGCCGTGCCTCAAGGTCATCGTATTCACTTTTGGCAGCATAATGAATGGGAGGAATTCAGCAGCTGCAGCCCTGATGATCATGGAGGGACTGAGTTGAGGATTGGTGAATCTAGAGCGTTTCTGCTAGCACCGTCCCACCCAATCTGGCCGATCACCAAACTGAATTGGCTTGATTTTGGCAGATCCAGGCTTTGGCTGAGTCACTTGGAGATAGCCCTAGATCACTGTGAGTCAGGTCAGGCTTCCTCAAGCCATCTGTCTCAGGGGGTAGGGAACTAAATGCAAAAAAGGAGCTATGGCTGCACATGCCTGTTCTGAGTAGGGGCACCTACTCACACACAGCAGAGGAGCAAGCCGATTGAGTGCCTAGGGTGGTGGGCGTGCCCTGCGCCCACGGGCAGGGCTAGCCGCCTGTGGGGCAGGGCCAGCTGTGGCAGGACGCTCCTGCCTGCTCCAACTCAGCCACCCTACAGCGGGGGGGGGGGGAGGCAGCGGGCCAACCTTTTGTGGCAGGATGGAGCCTGCGGGCGCCTAAGCCACCATGTCATTCCCAGGAGAGATGCATGGCTCGGGCGTGCTGCAGGCCCTGCAGTGAGTCCCGCCTGGTATTTTGTCACCCCCCCCAGTGGTGGCACCCTTCCTCTGCCCCTGCTCACACAGTTCAGCTTGTTGTTGTTTAGTCATTTAGTTGTGTCCGACTCTTCGTGACCCCATGGACCAGAGCACGCCAAGTACTCCTGTCTTGCACTGCCTCCTGCAGTTTGGTCAGACTCACATTGGTAGCTTCGAGAACACTGTCCAACCATCTCATCCTCTGTCCCCTTCTCCTTGTGCCCTCCATCTTTCCCAACATCAGGGTCTTTTCCAGGGAGTCTTCTCTTCTCATGAGGTGGCCAAAGTATTGGAGCCTCAGCTTCAGGATCTGTCCTTCCAGTGAGCACTCAGGGCAGATTTCCTTCAGAATGGATAGGGTTGATCTTTTTGCAGTCTATGGGACTCTCAAGAGTCTCCTCCAGCACCATAATTCAAAAGCATCAATTCTTTGGCAATCAGCCTTCTTTATGGTCCAGCTCTCACTTCCATACTGGGAAAACCATAGCTTTAACTATATGGACCTTTGTCGGCAAGGTGATGTCTCTGCTTTTTAAGATGCTGTCTAGGTTTGTCATTGCTTTTCTCCCAAGAAGCAGGCATCTTCTAATTTTGTGACTGCTGTCACCATCTGCAGTGATCATGGAACCCAAGAAAGTAAAATCTCTCACTGCCTCCATTTCTTCCACTTCTATTTGCCAGGAGGTGATGGGACCAGGATTGAATCATTTGCTTCACCAACATGTTTCCCACAGGAAATGCACTGGGGAAGTAGTCCCCAGCAGGATCAGATCATCGGCTCACCAGCTGGTGAATGGAGTATTCAATCCTGCTTCTCCAGTGTGTTCTCTGCAGAACTGAGCCCTCTTGCTCTCTGTAGCATCTCCTTCTCCTGCACAGAGACTAACCAAAGGAGAAACCCAAGCATCCTGAAAACCATCTTGCCTACTGCCTTTTAAGCATTAAAGCAGGAGTGCACAACCTGCGGCCCTCCAGATGTTGTCAGACTACACTTCCCATCATCCCTGATCACTGGCTATGCTGGCTGGGGCTGATGGGAATTGTAGTAAAGAAACATCTGGAAGGCCACAGATTGTGTACCCCTACATTAAGGTCTGCTCTCTTTGCTGTTGTTGGTTCTAGGAAAAAATAGATATATAGTAAGGAGACTTCATGGATGCCAAGATCCAAGTTTGGGGCAAGTACTCTTTGGTGATAGAACCCCAGCAGAGATGTAAAATCACAAAACATTCAGCAAAGTAAATCATGGAAATATAGCCTGTTAGACCTTTAAACTATAGCAATCTCTTCCCCTAACATAGAAAAAGACCACACATTCGGTAAGTCAAAAATGGTTTACTTACAAACTCTCCAAAGGTCAGATTCTTGTGCTTTTCCATTCAGCATTCAGGTAGTAAAAGTTACTGTGCTGAAAGTTCCTAAATTATTGGTCTAGAAACTCAGGAGTGGCATGTTAGAGCCATGCGGCTAAACTGGAGCAACCATCTGAACCTCTTCACATAGTGAGTTCATCAGGTAGACTTGATTACCTTCCTCCGAAGGTGAGAGGGAGTAACCTAGCTAAACCTAGGGACACTTTACTCCATGGCATTAGCACCTTCATGCAATATTTAGACTTAAGGACGTGGGATATATGAGGTTGGCTAGCCCACATTTTTAACAATGGACATCTGATCACATAGCAGCCCAATGTTTAACTGATGCTGTGAATAACACTTTAAGCGAGGGGAGGAAATCCAAAGTAGAATGAAACGAATGAATGAATTAATTATCTAAGAACAGAAAGTATTGGCTTCTGGCTGTTGGTTGTGAACTTGTTTTGTTGGCATCTCCCATCATCTTCAGCTCAGAGACCTCCTAACTTTGCTTGCGGCCAACAATTCTCATTGAGCTGAAAATCTATTTTCCCACAGAAAAGGATCTCAGCACACTTTGATGTTTTTCACAGAGATCTCCTTCTTTGTGGTTTTGGAGTAAACATCTGAGATAGTTGTTCTTTTTTATTTCAGAAGGATGTGGTGACTTGGGAAAATCTTCAGCTTACAGTATAAGTTAACATGATAAAGCTCTTTAGCTATTGTTAAATGCATACATGCATACATACATACAACGCAAAACACTGTCAGCCCTCAAAATGCACCTGCATGGGAAATAACCCTTTGTGACCCCATATTCAAAAAGGGGGGGGGGAAGGAAGACCCAGGTAACTACCGACTGGTGAGCTTGACATCAATACCAGGGAAGATCCTAGGACAGTCGGTCAGTGAGCATTTAGAAAAGAATGCTGTGATTACTAAGACCCAGAATGGGTTACTCAAAAACAAGTCATGCCAGAACAATCTGATTTCTTGGTGAATCAGGGAAATGCTGTGGACACAGTGTACCTTGATTTCAGTAAGGCTTTTGACAAAGTTCCCCACTATGCGGCCTAGGACCCTCGTACCTAAGGGACCGCCTCTCCTGGTATGCCCTGTGTAGGACCTTAAGGTCCTCAAATAATAACATTTTGGAGGTCCCGAGCCACAAGGATGCAAGGCTGGCCTCAACTAGGGCCAGGGTCTTCTCAGTACTGGCCCCGACTTGGTGGAACAGTCTGTCACAAGAGACCAGGGCCCTGCGGGATTTGGCATCTTTCCGCAGGGCCTGCAGGATGGAGCTGTTCTGCCTGGCCTTTGGGTTGGTTTCAGTTTAACCCTGATGCTTCATTCCTTTATGGTTTGATTGGTGGGCTACTTAAAAAAGGCTGCATTTTAAACTTTAAATCGTATTTTAACCTGCATTTTAATTGATTGTTTTGTATGTTTTGTTGTGATTTTATTGATGTTAGCCGCCCTGAGCCCAGTCTTGGCTGGGAAGGGCGGGATATAAATAAAAATTTATTATTATTATTATTATTATTATTATATTATTGCGAGTAAGCTGGTAAAAAGTGGGTTGAACATGGTAACTGTTAGGTGGATTTGTAGCTGACTGACAGACCAAACTCAAAGAGTACTCATAAATGATTCCTTGCCATCCTGGAAAAAAGTGACAAGTGGGGTGCCACAGGCTTCTGTCCTGGGCCTGTTGTTGTTAAATGTATTTATAAATGACTTGGATGAAAGAACTGAGGGGATGCTCATCAAATCATGAAACTGGGAGGGGTAGCTAATGCCGCAGAAGACAGAATCAAAATTCAAAATGACCTTTGGCAGATTGGAGAACTGGGCCCAGGCTAACAAAATGAATTTCGGTAGGGACAAATGTAAGGTTTTGCACTTAGACAGGAAGAACCAGATGCACAAATATAGGATAGGGGACATTTGGCTTACTAGCAGTACATGTGAAAAAGATCTAGGGGTCTTGGTGGACCACAAGCTTAACATGAGTCAACAGGGTGATGCAGCAGCAAAAAAAGGAAATGCCATTCTAGGCTGCATCAACAGACGTCTAGTGTCCAGATCAAGGGAAGTAATAGTCCCACTCTATTCTGCCTTGGTCAGACCAAACTTGGAATCCTGTGTCCAATTCTGGGCACCACAATTTCAGAAGGATGCTGACAAATTGGAAAGTGTGCAAAGGAGGGTGACCAAGATAATCAAGAGTCTGGAAACCAAGCCATATGAGGAACAGTTGAGGGAGCTGGATATGTTTAGCGTAGAAAAGAGGAAACGGAGACAGATAGCCATCTTCAAATTTCTCAAGGGCTGTCACATGGAAGATGGAGCGAGCTTGTTTACTCCTGCTCTGGGGGGCTTTAAAAAGAGACATCTTTGAATAATCTTTTGCTACTTTCTTTGTTTCCCTGACCGTAGATTCATCTTGACAGATGCTGGAATTCTGGCATTGTCAAACAGTCCCGTTACTCGCTAGGAGGAAATAACTTAAATCAGTTTCTGGTAGCTGCCAGCTCATGTAACGCCTTCCACCTATAAGCCTCCTCTGTGCTGTTGTTGTCTGTGGAAAAGCCCTCCTCCTTACAGAAAAAGTGGGGAACGTTTGACCCTCCAGATGTTACTGAAGCTCCCATTAGCCCTAGCAAGCATGGCCAATGGAAATTGGAGTTCAGAAACCTGGAGAACCAGAACTGGCATTGATGGTGGTTAGAGTGTCAGAGTATGACCTGGAAGACCAAGGTTAAAATCCCTGCTGAGCTATCGCTGGGTGAGCTTGGGTCAGTCACTTACTCTCAGCCAGTGCTATTTGTCTAGAAAAGAGGTGCTGTAACTCACCACAAATGCTTCCCTTGTTCTCTTATAATGGCAATGGCGCCTACTGGAGAGCTCTCGGAAATGAGTCTCGATGGGTTTTGGCTGAAACACGCCCCCCACGCCCCGCTCTCAGCCCAATCTACCTCCCAGGGTTGTTGTGTGGATGAAATGGGGAGGAGAATTATGTAAGCCACTTTGAGCTCCTCCAATGAAAGGTGGGATACGAGGGTTAATAATAATAATAATAATAATAATAATAATAATAATAATAATAATTTCCCTAGGCATTTTGTTGAATGGTGTTTCATCCACTTTATTTTTAGCCACATAATTTTGTGTGATGGTGTATTTTAGTACATACTGTTATTTTATGAATAATTTTAAAAAGCACCTCGGGATCTGCCCTGACAAAAGGAGGGCTATCAAGATTTCTGAAGAATAAACAAATGTCTGCTCAGCAGTAAGTCCCACTGAATTCAATGGGTTTTACTCTCTGGGAAATGAGTGTCAGATAGTCGCCTTAATCTTGGCCTGTACACGCTGAAAAGGTTTGTTTGTGTGTGTATGTGTGTGTACATGTGAAAATCTAGTTTGGAGTAGCTGTAGGATAGAAACAAGCATAAACATGCCTTATGCTGTACAACAATTTTTGTGAATGTGAGAGATTTCTCAGCATGCCAAGGGGAATTTACTGTCAAAACATCTGGGATGGATGACTCCGGGATAACATTTGTGCTAGATCAGGCAGATGCGAAAGCCTTTTAGCAGACCTGCCAACCTTCAACAAAGTGAAAAATCAGTTACATGCGCTAGAAAACAGAATCTTTTACCGCAGCAAACATGCTCCCTGTTGATTCCCAAGTGTTCTCGTTTTCTGTCTTTTGATCTGATCTGATCTGATCTGATCTGATCTGATACTTATACACAGATAGGGCAAAAATGATAATTACAGCTTGGTCCTATGGGCTTTACTGCCTGGTTTCACCTCTTTCATTTTCTGACTTTTAAATTGCACATATTCAGAATAATTTCTTCCATTTGTGGGTGACAGCGTGGGAGTATTTTAAGCCATATTGTTTTAACAGGGGGACAAGATTGGAAAAGCACACACGTTAGTCACCCTGGGCAAGAAATTTGCATCACCAGCGAAGAAATATGCTACTGGAAAGGGTCAGCTGTGCTTTGCTTTAAATTACATGGAGGAGAC
Source organism: Darevskia nairensis (assembly GCA_034642065.1). NCBI lineage: Eukaryota > Metazoa > Chordata > Lepidosauria > Squamata > Lacertidae > Darevskia > Darevskia nairensis. The sequence continues at coordinate 93,080 of JAWWNI010000529.1, forward strand.
GGAAAAAAACGGAGCTGAAAAGAAGCAGTTAGATATTAAAAGACAGGAAAAGATCAGAGTTAGTGCTGGAAAAAAGAGCAATGTTGGGTGGAAAAACAGATTACAGTACACTTGGATATTCAAATTGAGGGTCTGAAAATCTGATTTCTTGCCAACACCATGTAACAACAGCAATATAAACAGCTTAGCTTTTGCTATTCTAGCAGTTTGTCAAGAAAAATGCAGTCAATACTTATTTCCCTGTCCTCCTCTTCATGGCAAATGACAAGTATTTGAGCTAAATAGGGTGTGCTTTTCCAACGATCATCAACTTTCTTTAGTCTGCCAGCCTTTCACATTGTACCTCAAACCCGAAATGATTCTCTATTTATAGAGGCTTATTTTCTTTGACTGGAATAGCCTTGATAAATCCAAAACAGAGCTCATTATGCAGATCGGCAAAGAAAGCATCAAGGCGTCTTCTATATACTGTAGGAATGTACACGAACATCTATTTCAAGTTTCCTTTTTAAAGACATTTAAAATCTCTCCTTGTCTTCTTTTCCAGAACCTTTTACGAATGTTTCTGAAGATACCGCACTGGACCATAATTATACAACCCCCTCACTTCTCTGAAAGTTTCACTGATCTTTTAGAAAGGAGGTTAGTCTCTCTCTCTCACATTCCCCTGAGCAGAAGAACATTTCAAATTGACATAAGAGTTCATTGTCGGCAAAATCTGGTGGCCTCTTAAAATTCTGCAAAACCCTGCTCAGACAATTTTGCTGACCGCATCAAAATTATTTATACTTCCTTTGACACCCCTACATATCTGACCAGGGCTGGCCCAATACACTTCGCTGCCTGAGGCAAAGAACAAGACAAAAAAGTTGACCAGGTTGGCAACTGAGGTCACATACAAACCACATGACTTCCCCCAAGGAATCCTGGGAACTGGAATTTGTTGAGGGTGCTGGGAATTGCTCTTTTGCCAGGGGCAGATGACACTTCCTGGGAGCCTTTGGGGGAAGCCATGTGCTTTAAATGTATGGCATGACTATTTCTTCAGCATCCACCATTTCATCTGAGGGCAGCAGGTTAGCTTAAGGGGCACAGGAGAGACTTCATGACACACTCGCACAGAGCTCTGTCCACTCACTGCCCAACAGCATCTGCCACCTGAGGCAGCCACATCACTCTGCCCCATTGCAGGACCATCCCTGCGCCTGTCTTCTTAGCAAAACCCTTTAAACTTCCCGTGAATGTTGCTACGGGCAAAGCGTCGACAGAAACACTACTTTGGCTGGTGACAGAACGGGAAGGATGCGCATTCACTTTCTTTTTCTGAGAAAGCTGATGAGAATGTCGCTTTCCATTTTTAAGCCTTAAGGCGATGGACGCAGTGTAAATAAAATCAGCTGAAGAAACCCAAGTTGAAAACAAAACAGAAAACCACAGCAAATGAATAGAAAAACAATGAAATGAGGCGCCCATGGCAGACACTTATTCACCCAGCTGGAAAAGGCTGTTGGAATGAAAATGTATTAAGTTGTTTCCAGCAAGTGCAGATCGGGGGTGCTTGTTGCGATTCCACAGAACAGCTCTGTTCTGAGTTGCTGTGGAATGGGCTGCATACCGGTATATCTTTCTAGGAGAAACTCCTGCAGACCAACTACCCAGTAGGTATATAAGGGATACGTAAACAGGTCTTGAGCTGCATAGGGCCTAAAAGGTCAGTGCCAACACCTTGAACTTGGCCTGGCAGCACTGATAATCAGGCACTGATAATCCGGGAATGTCTGGCAAGGAGAGCATTGTTATAAGAATTTTAAGGTCTTATATATATAAACCAAATGTCTGAAAACTCTTCTTATGGTCACGCAAGCCCGATGACATCCACCTGTGCTATAAAGCAACATTAATGAGATATGCCTGTGATTTGGTCAAAAGAGATCTGCTTATTGAAATGAATGATCATTTTTAAACCAAAAGGCGCAGTATAAAAATTAAGTACTGCTACAAACTCTATGTGTCACAATGATGGTGCTGTAAATATATATTGTTATGAGTTTGTGGGCGGCAGACTCCTATAATCCCTGGATCCAGCAAGTGTTAGAATTTATTCAAGCCTTGGGGTGCTCAACTGTGTGCCAGACACTCCTAATCCCTGGGTCCAGCAAGTGTTAAAAACTAATTAAGCCGGGCTAGCTCCTATGTAGAGGCGATCACCTGGGTGATGGTCCATTCTGAGAACAAAGGATCAAAGGGGATTGGTATGAGATGGCAAATGGGTGGGGTCCCCCCCTTAATAGATACAGCCAGAATTTAGAGTAGAGAGGTTAGGGAAGGTGTTCTGTTAGTTAGAAACTGGATGCAAAAAGGCTGCCAACTGGAAAGGCAGAGAGAGAGAGAGAGAGAGAGAGAGAGAGAGAGAGAGAGAGAGAGAACGCACTTTGGCTGATTTCTGCTTGAATCTTACCAAGGCTGTTGCTATGGGGAAAACAGGACTGATTTGGGGTGTTACCCCGTGAACCCCTCCATCATAGGCTCATGTTGTATATATAAATCACATATCACAAAGACACCACCGTCTTCACTGTGTCTCGTTCCCCAAAGGAAATATGAACCCCTGGAATTTCACTTCGCTTGGGGATTGGGGTGGCATGCAGCAATACATATACTTGTAAGAAGCAACGACTGCTTCATTTATTAACTTCTGCTTCTTGTTTCTTAAGGGAAAGATGCATACTGATCCATTTGCAGTAGTTCATTGGCTTTCAACTTAGAATTTTTAATTTAACATTCTCCCAGGGGATCAGATAGGAAAGAAGGAAGTGGATTATGACCATTCTCTGGGGGCTGAATCACCCGTGCCATCAGCCTGGCAGCAGAGCAAGAGTTACAGCTTCATTTCAGGTCTTTTGTTCTGATGGATAACTTTGCTTCACTATCCTACAAACTGAGGACCGGGGCGGGGTGGCGGCGATGGGAGAATTTGTGCAGTGCAACGCTGCAAAATTGATGCCTAAATCTTGAGAGTGGGAGAGCAGGCCCAGAAAGATAAACCACAAGCAAGTTTAGTCCTTGAGATTTGCCAGTCAGATCATAGATTGCCTCTGTGAACAAAAGCAGGTAATCACAGGAAAAGATGACTAAGGCAGGGCCATCCAAACTATAGGAAGGCAGGGGAAATTATAACAGTGTAATTTACCCCTGTTCCAACTCTGTTTGCGAGCAAGGGTACAGCCAGCTCTGCTGGCCTGAGCCCGACAGAGGGAAAACAAGGCTTTAAAACAGAGTTTGACTTATGCCACCCTTTTCGACAGTGTAACTTCTGCTAGGTTTCTAGGTCATGTGACTAAGTTGAAGGGGGTTTGTCTCCCTCTCTGCCATCCTGCCCTCACCACTCTCCTAAACTGCTCTGGCCTCAGAACTGAGCTGAGTCGGCTGAGCCCTGACTGAGACAGGATGGAGGGGACTTATGCCAGAACATCTCTGGGATGAGGACCATCAGTTCACATAGCCTTGGATGAGCAATGCCGGAGATTCCCCTATTCAAAACTCTGCTCATCCTGGTGTATTCTGGGTTTGGACTATTCCCTAAATCCCTCTTTGTGGGGCTTTCTCTGAAAAGCATTCAGAATGTTCAACTGGTGAAAAATGCTTCCCTCGGACTGTTGACAGGCTGGGTGTCAAGAGCATATTAAATCTCTCTTCTGTTTGGTTTACACAGGTTGGCACAGGGCTAGCCTACGCCATTTTGATGTGAGGAACAGGATGGCACAGTCCTATTTCAAGTCAACTGGGCTGACAGTTGAGTCTTTCTTCCCCACTAAGGGTGGGACAACACCCCCCCACACACACACCTGAGGGTAGCAGAGCACGGGTAGCCAATGTGATGTCTTCCAGATCTGGTAGGACTACAGTTCCCATTGGACATGTTGGCTGGGGCTGATGGGCTTTGGAGGCCAACAACATCTAGAGCAGTGTTTCCCAACCTAATCTAGGCAACGGCACACTTATTTCATTAAAAAAATCTCACGGCACACCGCTCCTCCCCCACCCGGCTGCGCCGGGTCTCCTGACCCAGAGTTACCTCTGGGATCAGCTGTAGCGCGGCGTCCTTTCTCCCGCCCATCAGCTGGGGCACCAGGTCGGGATTCTCCCGCGAGGCTTCTGTTGCTGCTGCTGCTGCAGCAGCCAAGGGAGCAGCGCCGCCCTGGCTTCCGCTTCGCCGCTGGGCTCCAGCAGCGCCGCCGCCACGGTCCTGTGCAGCCCTGGGCTGCAGGTCCCTTTTTCCGCGGCACATCAGCCGGTGTCTCGCGGCACACCAGTGTGCCGCGGCACACTGGTTGGGAAACGCTGATCTAGAGGGTACCACATTGGCTTAAAGAGCACAGGGCAGAATGGGGCAGACCAAAGGCCCATCTAAGCATCTAGACTGTCAGGAGTGTTCCTTCCCAGAGTGGCGGAGAAGACGAGGAGCCAGGGGGAGCAGAGACAGAAAGAGAAGAAGGTTTGCCTTCTGTCCAGGCAGAGGGGGAACAGAGCCCCTCCTTCCCTAGACTGCCTATCATTAATTCACAGGGAGATGGAAGGCAGGAAGAGCAGACACAGCTCTCAGGGGGAGAGGGGGAGGCCGGCCAATCTGTGCCAGAATCACCCCACTTTCGCAGATGGGGCCGATTGCAGGCTTGGCGTCATGGCCACAAGAAGAGGAGGAGTCAGTGGCATGCTTCCTGCTTACGCAAAGCCCGCGCTTTAGGCGGCTCAACTGGCATCTCTTGTGAGGATGATGATGATTGACTGTGCTCCGATGGAGCTTCTGTGTAAATACTAATAAATCTGAAAAACCATAAAACTGCCAGCCTGCTGCCTCTTGATGTGAGAGGGAGGCTGTAAATCTGACATAGATGGCCAACCACGATGTTCGGCAGCAATGGATTGGTTCCGCCTGCTGCAAAAAGCAGACCAGATTCATTTCTCCTCCATTTGTAGAAACAATCGGTGGCTCTATGTGCACCGTGCTATTGTTTGTCCTTCTATCTTTTTTGCACCTTATTTGATATGCAAGGAGCCACAAATTGTAATAGTAACAAACAATTAACACCCCATAGCTCCCACTCACCGCCCCATCCCCCCTGATGGTGTTGTCACAGCCAACCATTACAGAAACCTTATCTTATCTTATCTTATCTTATCTTATCTTATCTTATCTTATCTTATCTTAGGAGAAGACACATAGACCAGATCTTGAAGTGTACACCAGTCCATGGTCCTTCATGCTCTTTTTGTTTGTGTATGATATAAATGCAACCAAGTTGAGAAAATGCATCAATTTTTTTCTTTCCACTGACAAGCATGGATATTGTGTGCAAGCTTTTCAGTGTTAACCTCTTTCTTACTTGTAGAACAGTGCTCTTCAACCTTGGGTCCCCAGATGTTGTTGGACTCCAGTACCCATAATCCCCAGTCAGCTTAGCCAATGGTAAGGGATGATGGGACATCTGGGGACCCAAGGTTGAAGAACGCTGTTGTAGAAGGCATCCGTCATTGCATATTTGCATTGGTGTCTGCAGGATTCTTTCTGAGGGAGGGCAAAAGAAGACGCTGAAAGTGGGAGCATGCTAGCTTCTTACAAAAACATTTAAAATAATGCTAGTGCATTTTGCCACATATGCCAGGCAACGCAGGGAACCTACTCTCTATTTTTCTAATTGAAAACTGAGGAATTGGAAATTATGATGCTGTTTCCCCTCCCATGAATGTCCATGCATATGCAAGACTATGTTGCATGGTGACTTTTTGCAGTAGAGTCACCTGTTGAATAAGTCAACATGCATTCAAATAGAGTCTGCATTTGAAGGGTAAGAAGCGAGAGACTCCTACACGTTTTATTTCATTTCAAAATAGTTGTCAGGTTATTTTTATCTCAACAAATCATTTTTGGTTCACGAGAAGAAATTGACACTGTTAATTTATCAACTTGCAATCGGGCAACAAATTGGAAAGCCCACAGTGGAGCTCAGAGAAGACAACGGGACTAGAGTTTGGGGCAAGGCAGGGGCTGGATCTAGACACATCAAGGAAGCGTTTCAGTTAAACGTGCTGTAAACTTTGCATGAGAAATTGGGTTGGCAAAAATGGAACTCCACAGCGCCATCTGGTGTCACAGTGTTATAATGCATATACAACACATACAATGCGCTTTTTCTTAGCCAATGTAGCTGAATCCAGGATCTTTTTGACATGCAATGCAGTGGCTTCCACACTCTTTTTTTAAAAATGAAAATTCAAGCTATATTTCGTGTAGCCACTCCAATGCGTTTATGCTCCTCTACACATTTTTACTTCTCTATGCTGTTGTCTAGCAGCCAACATTCTGTCCCCTCTACTTTGTCAGTGCGGATGTAAAAATGATTCCCAGGCTCATTAGCCAAGTGAATGGATATTCCTCTAAACAACATGATCAAATTTAATCATTTTCTCACTCTTCCTTTCCCACCAGGACTTAACTAGAGATGATGCCATGGCAACCCCCTCCACCCCCACTTCAATTGTACACAAAAGATTTAATAATTCAAATCCATTCGCAAATCTCTTATTGCAATAGCGGGGAAATGGTTCAATAAACCTGTTCTCCTGAGATGTCAGAATAATGCAAAAATGGAACTGCGAGATTGTTTCAGTTATCGCCTTACCTCGTAGCATGCTGACACTCCAAAGAAATTAAAGTGACAGGAATAATACAAATAATTTCAGTGATGCGACTGAAAAGCTTTCTTAAGCTGCAACGTTCCATTTCTCCAACAAGACAAGTTTACAGGCACACATTGAGCTATTTGTGACAGGACAGAGTGGCTGGTGGGTCTGCAGAGGAAGCTCTCTTTTCACACATTCGGGGGTGGCCCAAGATATTTTGATGCCTGAGGCAAAGGCAAAGATAGGATTCCCTCCCATTACATGTCATGTCAGAATGTCAGATGGCATTGTTTTCTATTCTGCCCTGTATTTGTAGTGTGCCATTGCGACAGACCTCAGATAACCAGTGACAGATGTCCAGATGGCACCTCATATTTAGCCATTTAATAGAGAACTGAATTCTCCACAACGATCCAGAAGAAAGCCATTTTGCATCCAGTCACCAGTGAGGCATGTTTTGAAAACAAGCATGAACCATGTTCTGCATCCACGGGGATGTTCTGAGGGACTATGCTTTTGTCCCCACACCCAGAATGAAGACTCACAGAGCTACAGTTTCAGAGTGATTTAGCAATCAATCCCTCTTTCCTGGGAGCTCTGGGAATTGTAGCTTTTTGAGGGGGGGGAGTGTTTCCTCTCAGCTCTCAGGACTCTTAACAAACTTCAGTTCCTAGGATTCTTTCTAGGAAAACACGACTCCCGCGACTCCCAAGCCTCCCCCAATCAGTCAAAACAAAGGGGGAAGGGGGCAGGAGATTGGGGGTTATGGGGTTGGGGGGGAGAGAAATAGGGGGAGAGAGGGGACACAAAGGAAGGGTGGGGAGATAGTAAACTCATTCTTTTAACATAGCACCGTGTTTCTCCAAAAATAAGACATACCTAGAAAATAAGACATAGCAGGGTTTTCTAGAGGTTAGAAAATATAAGTCGTACCCCGAAAGTAAGACGTGGTAAGGTGGGCGCATTTCCGGAGCGCGCAGCGCCTGCTCAGTCCGATCGGGGCTTTGCTTAAAGAGCCGCGCGCTGCGGCTCCTGCTCAGCCGCCATGGAGCTCCTGCCTCAGCCACCATGGAGCGCGACAGGCTCCTGTGCGGCGAGAAGGGAGGCTCTCCCCGCCACTTCAGCTGCTGCTGCTGCCACCACAGAGCCCGGGCTGCGCATGGGCGACGGGCTCCTGTGCGGGGAGAGGGAAGGCTCTCTGCACCGCTTGGAGCCCTGTGCCGGTGGGACCCAGGAGCAGCCGCAGCGCGCGCCGCTGGGAGTACCATAGAGAGAGCTGGCAGAACCATTTATGGTAGAAAATCCTCTGCTTTTGATATATTAATAGCTGTACCATACTTAATAAAAATAAGACACCCCCCGAAAATAAGCCATACCGTGTTTTTGGGAGGGAAAAAGAATATAAGACGGTGTCTTATTTTAGGAGAAACATGGTATGTGAGCATCCGAGAGGAGTAGATCAGGTCAGTTCCTGCCGCCATTTGTAACGATCAGATTCATCAAGCACTTTTACCTGATGTACATAATTTTGCAAAGTAATTTCCTCCAATAGAATATTCTGTTTTCACTAATATATGCATTTTGTGCACACTTTACTATATGAATCTTTTCTTACACGTTGCTTGGCTGGAGAACTGCGTTGCAAAATTCAGAAAAGTGTGAACCTTGAAAGATACCTGTGTTTCTGTTTGTGTATTGTTTCGGAAAGGGAGAATTCATTAGGTTCACCTAAAAATGCAAACTGGATCAAACATCTCCCCCTTCCCTACTGTATTTAGTACTGCTAAAATGTTACACTTCATCAGTGCTGAATATCAGTAGTTGCCAAACCAGGGATAACCTTGGAAAATATTTACTGTCAGAATTCACAGGGGATCTTTCTCGGAGCCAAATGAGCTTTAGCTCCATGAAGGTTGCAGTGAAAGGCGTTAGCTGGAAAAGTCACACAGAATAGAACCCGGAGTGCTATGAACAGCTAAAAAAAAATATATGTTTTTTTCTTACTTGAGCAGCTAATGGCTCCAGTACATGGTCTTTTGATATTCCATGCTTCATTTATATTATAAATCTCATGGAGTGCATCTGTAAAGTCTATAATCTGCTGAGGCATATAATTACCAGATTTAAATAACGATATCTTGGAGGGACCCAGGTGGCACTGTGGGTTAAACCACTGAGCCTAGGGCTTGCCGATCAGAAGGTCGGTGGTTCGAATCCCTGCGACTCGGTCCCAGCTCCTGCCCACCTAGCAGTTCAAAAGCACGTCAAAGGGCAAGTAGATAAATAGGAACCGCTTTGGCGGGAAGGTAAACGGCATTTCCGTGCACTGCTCTGGTTCGCCAGAAGCAGCTTTGTCATGCTGGCCACATGACTCGGAAGCTGTACGCCGGCTCTTGGCCAATAAAGCGAGATGAGCGCCGCAACCCCAGAGTCGGACACGACTGGACCTAATGGTCAGGGGTCCCTTTACCTTTACCTTTATCTTGGTGCAGCTATAACTCCCACTGACAAGAAAAAGTTTTAAGAAAATGGGGCGGGGGGAGTCTTTTCAGATAATTTTCAATAGCCTTCTTCCCTTTATATCAAGTAAGCAAAGAACTACATGTCATTTTGCAACGTGACAGCACCAGGTGACAGCAACTTCATAGCAGAAATATTTCTTTGAAATGGTGCAAAAATAGCAGGGGACTCTTGTTCCTTTATGCACAATGAGTACCACAAACTAAACTAAAAAAGGGAAGCATTATTTATTTAAAAAACAATGTCTTATTTTGCCTTTCTTCCAGGGCAGGCAAGGATGGGAAGAGATGTATTCCCCTCACCTGTGGCTTTCTCTTTCTCTTCCAAACCCCAAGAATGTGAATCTTGCAGAATTAGTTTAAGACATTTCTGTTGAAACTGGCATAATGTGGTTATAGATATACGGAGGAATAAGGTAGGGTAATTAGCATACTGTTAATTTAACGCACCCCCCCCCCCCAGGACCTTGAGACCGGACGACTTGAATCTTCCGTTTCCAGAAAGGCAAAAGTTGGAGAGAGCTATTGCTTTCAGGAGCCGAACAAATTACTAATCTACAGCATTTAATAGCTCTTAATGTTTTGGATTGGAATTATTTAATATTATTGAAAATGCTTTATCCAGCACAATGAAATCATTGGTTACAAATTTATAGGCTGCAGCAAAGTTATCGTGGGCTGGGCACTGGAAAAAACTCTTAACCTCCAGCAGTTCAGGAATGTTGGCTGAAATATTTGGCTTTGACGGAGTTGGTTAAATTAATAGAAATAACGTGTAGGAACAAAGGATTTGCTATGACCCGAGATCTTTAGATGAAGGGTGGTTAACAAACAAACAAACAAACAAACAAACAAACAAACAAACGTGCCCCCCCGAAAGATTTACAATTTGTCTTTGCTATGCTCAGGATTGAAAGGGCAAAATTCATCACAGTGCATCATGTGTTGTTCCCATGGTAACACCTTGTGGCTTCACCCAGCGTCACAATGGACAGCTGGCCTATAACAGGCTGGGACCAAGTCAAATATCCCAGAGACATCAGGGCTGCTGTTCAGCCCACAGGTGGGGCTCCTGCTGTTCGCCCAGACCTTGCACACCAAAGGAACTGAAACAACATGGCGAGATTCCAACACAGCAGGAGCAGCAGCATGAACTGCAAATGGATGGCAAAAAGGGGACGCCGTGGGGGCGGCTCCGGACGGCGGGGCAAAGGGAGGAGGAGGGGCAGACGCGGTGGAAGGAGAAAAGGTGGGTCTCAGGGTTTGATTTGTGTCTTGGCCCCCTCTTGAGATGCGGTCACCTTTGGTGTTGTCAGGGTAAATTCTGGACATGGAGTAACTCTTTGGGCCTCATGATGCCTTTTGGAAGCCCACAAGCAGGACCTGAACATGAGAACTCTTTAGGTCTCAACATTTCCATATCAGTTCATGATTGTTTAAATAAAAAATAAAAAAAAGAATAGGCTTCATGAGGATTTTAGTGCAAATTTCTCCGAACATACACATTTTTTGCAAAGTAAAAATTTCCCCAAGAAAACATATTTCTGTACGTCGTTTCCCCCCAAATATGCATTTTTATGTACACTTAGTATGTGATTTTTTTTGTTCATTACGTGGCTGGAGAACTGCACTGCAAAATTTAAAGAAGTACAGTCATACCTTGGTTCTTGAACAGAATGCGTTCTGGGAGTCCATTCGACTCCTGGAACCGTTCAAAAACCAAGGTGCGGCTTCCAATTGGCTGCAGGAGCGTCCTGCAGCCAATCAGAAGCTGCAGAACCTGTGCCGGATGTTCGGCTTCTGAAAACCATTCCAAAACTGGAACACTCACTTCCGGGTTTCTATTGTTCAGGAGCCGATTTGTTCGGGAGCCAAGGCTTTTGAGATCCAAGGTAGGACTGTATGCAATTTGGAGGACGGCTGTGTTTTGGTTTTCATATTACCGGTATTTCAGAAAGTGCTTTTTAGATAAGTTTGCCTTTAAATGTGAACAGAATCCATTTTCTCCCCTTTCCCCACTGTGAAAATAAATGGAGATGGTGGGGAAACCATGAACACTACCTTGAACTCCTTGGTGGAAGAGTAGGATGCACCATAACAAGTGTAAAATAAATAAATGTTAAGTAAATGAGTGAACCTTTTTTTTTTTTTTTTGCAAGAAGGTCAAATAATTTGCCCAACCCTTTGCAAAACCAGCGACTGCTTTCTGCTCAGCATTGGAATTTTGCAATGCATTCATGTACTTCTTTTTGGAAAAAGCTTTTGTCAATGCCAATTAAGTCTTCAGCATGTGAAAAAGCTCTTGAGATACAGAGAGAGGCGACTTGGTGCCCTCCCCTATTTATCTACACTCCATTCTCAGTCACGGTGCACAGCCAAGTATCAACAACAGAGCAGAATACAGTGGTAAATAATTGATATTTAAATGATTGGCTGCTAAATAATGTAAATCAACAGCATGTCACTGTCTCTTGAAATATTTCCAGCACCAGGGAAACAAAGTGAGCGATGAAAGTTGGAGCTTGCACATCACCAGTGAGCCTCCATGTGAGGAGTGGTATATCTTTAAAAAACATAAGCCTATGGTGAATGTATAACATTTTAACAGTCAGAGAGATCCTCCAAAAGAATCCTAGGATTTAAAGGGATGATTTGGAAACCATGCAAGATGGATATGAAAGTCAGGATGGTGGATAAATGCTGATGTGAACTCACCTAATCTTCACCCTGCGATTTCTCTGTGTCTCAGATTTTTCTCCGTTTCAGATCCACAGTATGACATGGTATGATGGCTGCTTTTCAGAATTTTAACCCCACCCCACCTTTTAAAAGGCATATATTTAGCTGCTTAGAAAAGCTACAAAAGTTTGGCTGCTGTGTGTGTGCATTGAAAATGGTGCTGACAGCTCTCAGGAATAATTTACGAAACAAAGACTACCCACATTAATGCATGGCTGTCTCCATGGTTTTAAGTTCACACACTACTATTCAAATGGAAGGGAACAAACTTTAAAAAACAATAATGCAAAAACTGGCAGAGACCAAATTTCAACCTTATTTCTAATAGAACCAGGGTGTGAAATCTGACAGAAACATGTGTCCTTAGAATTAAAGGTAAAGGTAAAGGGACCCCTTACCATTAGGTCCAGTCGTGTCCGACTCTGGGGTTGCGGCGCTCATCTCGCTTTACTGGCTGAGGGAGCCGGCGTACAGCTTCCAGGTCATGTGGCCAGCATGACTAAGCCGCTTCTGGCGAACCAGAGCAGCACACGGAACCACCGTTTACTTTCCTGTCGGAGTGGTACCTATTTATCTACTTGCACTTTGACGTGCTTTCGAACTGCTAGGTTGGCAGGAGCTGGGACCGAGCAACGGGAGCTCACTCCGTCACGGGGATTCAAACCACCCACCTTCTGATCAGCAAGCCCTAGTTAAACCACAGAGCCACCTGGGTCCCTGTCCTTAGAATTACATTGGCCCTAATTTTCTTTCCTCTTTCAAGAAGTCTAATAAATGGATTTTTTTTAATCCTAGCTGCTAACTGGTTTGGATTTGGGAGATGTGTGTGTGTGTGTGTAATTAACTTATTATATATATGATTGCTTTAGATATGTTTTATTGCATTGTGAAATTGCTTTGAGATGCTTCATAGGAAGTGATTTATAAATGAAATTAATAATAATAATAATAATAATGCGCCAAACAGCATTGGGACAGAGGTATTAATGGAGACCCTTTCAACTCTACAATTCTATGATTCTATGGAAACCTTACTTTACTTTTTCTCCCCAGGTGGTAAAAGCCGTAGAGGTGGGCGGAGGAGAAAGAGAACTTGTCACGCCCCATGAAACCCAAAGCCTCAGGCTATTTGCCCTGTTCAATCTCTACTAAACAACACTCGAGAGCCACCCCCCATCAGACTACCTGAGGCAATCTCGCCCTACAAGATCCCAGCAACTTGCTTGAGAATGAACAGTGTCCTCTGTCAATAAACTCTGAAATGCCATCACCACCACAATGAAATTTCTGGTTGGTTCTGTCATAGGGGCAATTGTTTGCAATGAGCAGCTGGGGAAACCCAGCCGGATGGGCGGGGTATAAATAAATTTATTATTACCATTATTATGTAAACTCCTTCATGCAAGTAGTTGGCTGGCTAGGTTCTTGGGATGTGGGAGAAACAGCCTTTCCCAACTCAATGAATGGGTCTTAGCCATGAGTGTGCATTTGTTAGGCGTTTAGTTTTATATGCATTTTTTTATTTGTGTTTTTAACTTTTTTTTAATAATCTTATGTCTAAACCACCTTAGACAGCGGTTTAGGAAGTGATTAATCAATTAATTGCAATATTGGTCAGAATCATAATACAATCGTACCTTCGATCCTGAACGCCTTGCGACTCTAACGTTTTGTCTCCCAAACGCCGCAAGTGAGTGTTCCAGTTTGCAGAACGATGGAGATGGAGACGCTCCTTCAGGTATACTGGACCGAGGCCATTTAGGGCTTTAAAGGTCAACACCAACACTTTGAATTGTGCTCACAAACGTACTGGGAGCCAGTGAAGATCCTTTAAGACCCGTTTTATATGATCCCGGTGGCCACTCCCAGTCACCAGTTTAGCTGCCACATTCTGCATTAGTTGTAGTTTCTGAGTCACCTTCAAAGGTAGCCCCACGTAGAGTGCATTGCAGTAGTCCAAGCGGGAGATAACCAGGGCATGCACCACTTGGGTGAGACAATCTGCGGGCAGGTAGGGTCTCAGTCTGCGTATCAGATGGAGCTGGTAGACAGCTGTCATGGACACAGAATTGACCTGTGCCTCCATGGACAGCTGGGAGTCCAAAATGACTCTCAGGCTGCACACCTGATCTTTTAGGGGCAAGGTTACCCCATTCAGGACCAGGGAGTCCCCCACACCAGCCTGCCCACCCCCTGTCCCCCAAGAACAGTACTTCTTGTCAGGATTCAACCTCAATCTGTTACCTATTAGCTGCCATCCCTCCTCCAACTGCCTCCACACACACACACACAGGACTTTCACTGCCCTCACTGGTTCTGATTCGAAGGAGAGGTAGAGCTGGGTATCATCTGCATACTGGTGGACACCCAGCCCAACCCTCTTGATGATCTCTACCAGCAGCTTCATGTACAGGTAGATGTTAAAAAGCATGTCACTCCTGATTAGTGCAGAGAAAAGATGGGGGAAATAAATGCTTTCTTAAAACAAACTCTGACCTCCAGAAATGGCCATACTGATGACCCTGGAAAGATTATGATTGTTGTTGTTGTTTAGTCGTGTCCGACTTCGTGACCCCATGGACCAGAGCACGCCAGGCACTCCTGTCTTCCACTGCCTCTCGCAGTTTGGCCAAACTCATGTTAGTAGCTTCGAGAACACTGTCCAACCATCTCATCCTCTGCCGTCCCCTTCTCCTTGTGCCCTCCATCTTTCCCAACATCAGGGTCTTTTCCAGGGAGTCTTCTCTTCTCATGAGGTGGCCAAAGTATTGGAGCCTCAACTTCAGGATCTGTCCTTCTAATGAGCACTCCAGGCTGATTTCCTTCAGAATGGATAGATTTGATCTTCTTGCAGCCCATGGGACTCCTCCAGCACCATAATTCAAAAGCATCAATTCTTCGGCGATCAGCCTTCTTATTGGCCCAGCTCTCACTTCCGTAGATCATGATAGTGATTGGCATATTTTGATGTTTGGGTATAAATAAATGTGCCAAATCTTGTGGTCCTTAGCTACTACAGCAAGTGATGGGCAGTGGCAGAGGAAGCTGCTTGGGTGCCTGGGGAGGCATGTCCAGGGGCAGGGAGAGCCACCCATAGGGGTGGGATGCACCGAGAGGACTCTGGAGTCTGCCTGCCTCCTCCCACTCAGCCGCCCTACAGCTGGGGGGGGGGAGGCAGCAGGGAGACCGTTTGGGCAGCGCGGAGCCTGCATGCGCCCAAGCCACCATGTATCTCCCAGGAGAGACGCGTGGTTGGGCACGCCGCAGGCCCCGCCGTGAGTGCCGCCCAGCATTTTGTCACCCCCCTCAGTAGTGACACCCGGGCCGGCCCGCACCCGCCTTCCTCTGCCCCTGGTGATGCGTCTAATGGATGTGATTCTGGCCCTTTCTATGCATTCATTATAAAAGGCATGTGAGTAAAATATAATTTATCTTATTAGCTATGCAGGGAGGTATTTAAATATTTTTTTTGAGTGAGCACTAGATAATAAAAAAATGCAAATCCTTCATGAGATTTATGCAGTAACGTAAAATGATGTACTGTATTGCCATCTGCTTTGAGCCACTTGGGTGTTATAAAGTGCAGCACAGCATCAGAACCAAATGATTTAGAGAAACATTTGAAGCGGCTTTCGGGGAGATGCAAAATGATCCAACAAAGGCTGCCGTTTCCTATCTTGGTTCTAGTCCAGGCAACACAGTTGCACAAAGCTTTCATGTCAGTTCCTTGAACTACTTATCGGCAGGCTGGAAGCCTTTTCCAATTTCACCCTTGTTGGGCCTTTCAGTCAAATGACATTTGAGTCACCTGCTTTCAGGCTTGTGAAAAGACAGGTCAAAATAAAATGGGACGGTTTCCTTATGGGAGGTTGCCAATACAACAATAGCATTCCCAACAAAAGCACCTAATGGGAATTTGGGATCATGGTGATGATTGACAGCAATGGATGTGGTACTTAGTAGGTCTGTGCCCTATGCATCTTACAATATAAAATTTGACACTGGGAGAGAAGACATGCAAAAGCAGTGAGGGGAAACGGTAAAAGAGAACAGATTTTGCTTGCATTTTGCTAACAAGGCATGCTGATTTGATAAACTGCTTCTCCCAGGAAAAGCTCAAGCAACTCATCAGTTTTGATACAGTTTTGTCATTGGGTGGAACCATTTCAGACTGCAGGTGGGGAAAATGTGTGCTTGAGTTTTCCTCCTTGCAAAACATAACAGCTACTTGCACATGGAAAATTAGCACGGCAGGCAGAAGACTGAACTAGAACTGCTCTTGCCGACATTCAATGTTTTATATTTGCACAGAGTTTTCAATATGGGAGAGAATTCAAACAACCAATTCCCACTGCCACTTTCAGCCTGAAATGGCATGACCCAGCAAAAGCTGTACCACATGACGGCTCTGACAGTGCCTTTCAGCTCCAAGAAAAGACAGACAGTTCACCTGGAAATGTGGGGTGTTTCTCATGTTATCTGAGCAGGGGCAATGTGGTGTCATTATGCAGATTATAGAAACAGGAGAGAGATATTAAAGTGTTCTTGTGAAGGAAACTTAATATTGTGCAGGGGCTTTCACAGTGCTGCATATGAATAAGGGGTGTTATATCTATATCTGTAGTAATCTATCTATATAAAAATGTTCCCATTGCGCGTTTGTCCGAAACACCCTTGCTGCATAACCGCTGGACCAAATCGCATCAAATTTGGACACAGCGTTCCATTACCATGGCAAAATAATCTGGCATAATAAAAATTCAGAAAAACCACACCTGTCATACCTAAAATAAAGTTTAAACACAAAAAAACTGTCGCAGCTATCACATGTCATCAGCAAATCAGCGCCCTCTAGCGACGGCTATACTGGTACTACAGCTACAAAAGCAAAAAATTGGCACAGCTTTTAGACATCATCATCAAAACCTCAGAGCTCCGTCGGCCATTTGCAAGCTCACAAACCGGTAATTGAAAAGGGGGGGGGGACGAGAAGAGGGTAATTGAAAACGGGGGTGGGGACAGAGAAGGGGCAGATGGAAGTTGAACAGGGGAACTTCTAGGCCGGCACTGTCACCACAGCCCGGGTCGTCGCTGTTAACGCCATCAAATGCAGGCCCAGCCCAACCGCCGCCCAGGCCCCTTAGCCACCATGAAAGGCAGGCCCCGGCCCTTCTCCACCATGTATAATACAAATCCTCAGCAAGAAATCTTGATATTGGGGTTCATATGACAATTTATTCCCTGAACTAACCACCTGCGGGACTTGACATCCTTTCACAGGGCCTGCAGGACGGAGCTGTTCCGCCTGGCCTTCGGTCTGGGTCCAGTTTGACCCCCTTTTATGGGACCCTGTAAATTACCTCTTTGGCCCTTTAATCTGCTCATGTGGGACCAACATGGATACCGGTAGCTTGCCCTGATGAATACTTGAGGTTTCCAACCCCATGGTTGTAATTCATGGGCAGTCATTTAATTTTATCCTGATTCTAATTTTTAAGCTGTATTTTAATCAATTGCTTGATTGTGTTTTAATGTATTTGACATTTGATGTTAGCCGCCCTGAGCCTGGTCTTGGCCAGGGAGGGCGGGGTATAAATAAAAATTTACTTACTTACTTACTTAAAAAGCTGAGGCACGATGGAAATGAAAACTGCATTATTATTAACAAGCACACAATGAAGGATAAAGCTTGACTGTCTCACTCTTAAAGATGCAGCATTTATTCTCCCGTCAGAAATATTGTTTCAGGTTTAAGCAAGAACTTTACTTATATTCCCACACAACAGAACTGCTTCTATTAAATCTATTTTTTCCCAGAATGGCTATACATTTTTATTCTGCCTGTAAAACACATTTATTCCCTTTCTATGTGCTTTTCCTCCACATGAGGAAATTAAACCACTTTATCCTGCCTGACAAATCCCCAAGGCCCCCTTAGCTACTTCCCTAGCCACATCCAATCTGCTTGTTAAACTCTCCAATTCTCCCTTTAACGTCCCCATTCTCTCCTGATTGGTCATTTCTCCTTCCTTGCCATGATTGGCTAACTTTCTCCCGGAGAAGGTTTCTCCATCACATATGGTTGTCTCCCTCATTTAATCCCCACAACAACCCTCTAAGATAGGTTAGGCTCATAGCTGTCAACTTTTGGATTTGAAAATAAGGGATTTCCCCCCCAAACTTTCGGATTTGAAAATAAGGGATGCCGCAAGGGCGGTGCAATGGCACCAAGTCGCCTTGCCACCCTGCGCTCCAGAGGCTGCGTGCGAACAGGTGGACGAAAGAGTGAGCGCGTAGACGGCAGGCAGGTTGTCTGTCTGGTTGGGCGTGAGGGTCTGACTGCACAAGGCATGCAAGCTCCGCCCCCAGTCGGTCTCAGACTCCTTATTGGCAGCTGAGCAATGAAGCTGAGGAGCCTCCCTGGCCGGCAGGGAGGGAGAGGAGCTGCTTCCTTTGAAATCCGGGAAATTTAAGGGATATCAACAATCCGGGATAGCAGTGGGAAACGGCATTGGAATAAGGGAGTTTCCCGCAAAAAAAGGGAGGGTTGACAGCTATGATCACATATGGTTGTCTCCCTCATTTAATCCCCACAACAATCCTCTAAGATAGGTTAGGCTGAGAGATGAAGACCGCTCCAAGATCACCCAGTGAGCTTCATAGCTGAGAGGGGATTTGAACTCTGGTTTCCCAGGTCGTAGCATGACATACTTCATCACCCTAGCTCTAGGGCACCTAGTAGGGGAAAGCTAGGTTCAAAGGAGACGGACTTTACAGGCAGATGAATGAATGAGGAAACTAGCACAGCTGTTTAAACGGAAAGCTAGAAGAAGATTCTCCATTACAGCAATCAGCTCTGACAGCTGCTGCTACAGGCACCCAGAGGCTTCTAGACACAGAGTAAGATATCAGAATGTTTTGCAAACTGAACATATGTTTCTAATCCTGCATATGGCAAACAACTAAAAGGATCCAAGTGTGGATGGAAAAGCAGATAAAACCAAGAAAAGAATGTCTGATTCTGCTGTAACAGTGGTTGCTGTGCTGCTCTGCATGAATCCACTGTCTCAATTTGACTCCATATCTAAATAAATGTGTTTATTGCTGTGGTTGCGTATTGATATCAGCCCTGGGATGTGGCACTAAAATCTTCATCAAGAGCCTCCTCCTATTAATCAGTACTTTCTTATACAAGTTAAAGAAAATTATCATAGAATCAGAATTGTAGAGTTGGAAGGGATTCCAAGGGTCATCTAGTCCAACCCCCTGCAATGCAGGAATCTCAGCTAAAGCATCCATGACAGATGGCCATCCAACCTCTGCTTAAATCTCCAAGGATAAAAATCAACTATTTATTTTTTTAAAAAAATGATTTTTGTTTTAAATTGGATTTTTTTTTTTAATTTGAATTGGATGTTTTAAATAAAATGCTTTTGGAGGAAAAATCTTTCTAAACATAGTTTTCGATTTAAGTTACATTATAGTCCAAAGGCTATTCATCAGGAAATAAGGATTTGTTTGAAGTTTTTCATGTGTGCTGAAACTCAGTCTAAGTTTTTTTTTAATTGTTTAACCACATCAGTTAACAAACATGGATACATATGCTATAATGTTATTGTTTTAGTTAAATAAATTGTTTAAATTGTTATTAAGGGAATGATTATTTTTCTCCTTCCAATAAAGTACAGCAGAAAAGTTGTCCAAATATAAACAGTGAACTTATGAAAGCTCACAATAATTTCATAATTATCTGTCAATGTATTTCTAATAGTATAACCAAATCAGTAATTTTTGATAAAATTGTAAAAACTACTCTGAAAATTTATTCTTCCAAAAATGAAACCTTCATCTGGTTGTAAATATTAAGATTATACCAGCAAGAATGAGACTTTCTCTAAAAAAAGGAAGAAGATTTTAATCAAGTCTTGCTGACTAGTGATTTAAATCGTGATTTAAATTGATTTGATTTAAATCAATTCCACCCTCCTCCCAAGTGAGATGATTCCAGCTTTTACTGTCAGAAATTTTTTCCTGATGTTTAGTTGGAATCTCCTTTCTTGTAGCTTGAAGCCATTGGTTCGAGTCCTACCCTCCAGAGCAGGAGAATACAAGCTTGTTCCATCTTCCATGTGACAGCCCTTGAAATATTTGAAGATGGCTGTCATATCTCCTCTCAGTCTCCTCTTTTCCAGGCTAAACATATCCAGCTCCTTCAACTGCTCCTGGTTCATAATCGAGTGTAACCACTGTGCTGGTTTCACTGCATTTTTTTTGGCTAAGCCTGGACTATTTTGGCTGGCAGTGGCTCTCCAGGGTTTCGGGGTGGTGTCTTTCCGGGGATTGAACCTAGGGAATTCTGTCCATGAAGCAAATACTCTACACTGAGCTATGACTCCTTCCTAAAGGAAGGGAACTCCTGGAAGAATTTAGGAGAGAGCTCCTGTGAGAAAAAGGAAAGGGCTCCACTTAGGGACAATAATATTATGGTTTGTTCTCCACTTCTGATGGTGTGTTCCAGCAGCTTGCAGGGATAAGATTTCCCTTATTGGGAGTATTAATATTGCACATGTGGAAGCTGCTGGATGAACAAAAACTGTCTCTTGTATTGAAATAAATATTCTCCAGTCCAAAAATGTGGTTCAAAAAGCTTTACTCACATAACTACAAACAACGTAAAACAAAGATTTACACTCACTCAGTTGCATATTTCTTATACTGGTCTCAGCATAATTTAGATTACAAATATCTTACATTCTGAGCTAAAATCAAAGCTCTGTCTCTTCTCCATTGCAGCCTCTTTCAGCCTCAGTCTGTTTTCCTGAATACAGAGATTAACACATGCATTCTCTTCAGTAGCTTAGAACAAAGAAGCACCCAACATGGATGCCCACCAGATTAGTATATGCATAGACCTAAAATAGTATCTCTTTCATGTGACTGTGAACTAATCACCTTGTGACTGAGCCACAGAGATACAGCCCCACTAATGATTAACCAGGTAGGCTCTTATCAAACTTCATGGAAACTTACAGCCATCCTTCACAGTATACAATATATATCCCATTTCAATGTACATTAAACATACAGTACTTAACATCCCTTGGGGTCTCTCCCAGTCTTACCTGGAGGTGCCAGGGATTAAACCCAGTATCTTCTGTATGCAAAACATTAAGCTATGACCCTTCCCTTGGACAACATTGCATCTTGGGCTATGCATTTGGGAGAGTTTGGGAGACATCTGTGCTAAGTATATCTGCATGGTGCTCCTTCAAAAGTGGATTAATTATCAATCACACCACAAGCAAAAATCCTTCATCTGAAGAAGAATTTATTCAGTCCTCTTTCTGCAGGCTATTTTTTCCCCTGCTTAAGTTACTGCTTCTGACTTAATATTTCATTTTCTCATTATAAGCAGACACTCTTCCACTTTCCATACTGAACTTTGATTAGTAGAGCTCTCACATCTCTGATTAATACTTTGAGATGCCCTTTCTTAACCTCTTGATACAACATATGCTCTTTTCAAAGGTTGATTTACAATGGGTGACCTCATTAGAAGAGCACATTGTCCAAAAATCATTCAACAACCCAGCAGTAATGACTTAATAAGGTGGCAGCACCATAATTTTTTTAAGGGGGAGAAGAGAAGGGTCAAAGTGTATTTCCAAGTGGGCAAGTTCTCTGAAAGAAAAAGAACAGTATGTATTTGGTAAAGACAGTAGTCCTGCAATGGAGGGAGGAAGAAAGTGGGGGTCAAGCTGCTTGGTTGTTTTTTTGTTTTTTGTTTTTTGCTTTTTGGGGGTGCCTGCCTACCCCTCTGGTGCCAACCATGATGAAGACACATTTAGGTACTGCAGTAAAAGGAAAAGGTAAAGGGACCCCTGACCTTTAGGTCCAGTCATTGACGACTCTGGGGATGCGCGCTCATCTCGCTTTACTGGCCGAGGGAGCCGGCGTACAACTTCCGGGTCATGTGGCCAGCATGACTAAGCCGCTTCTGGCAAACCAGAGCAGCGCACGGAAACACCATTTATCTTCCTGCTGCAGCGGTACTTATTTACCGTATCTACTTGCACTTTGACGTGCTTTCGAACTGCTAGGTTGGCAGGAGCAGGGACCGAGCAACGGGAACTCACCCCGTCGCGGGGATTCGAACTGCCGACCTTCTGATCGGCAAGCCCTAGGCTCTGTGGTTTAGACCACAGCGCCACCCGCGTCCCAGTTACTGCAGTACTTACCATGTAATCTAGGAGACACCAAAGTAAAGAATGTCGCTTTCCAGAGCAGTTAAAAATTTCCAGAAAAGTTCATATTAATTTTTCAGGGCTTCCTCTTCTTCTTCTTTTTAAAAAAAGGTGTGATGAAATAAAGATATAATTAGTGCAAGGAAGAACCATGCATTCTTAATCATAAACATCCAGTACAGGGGTAGGGAACCTTTGGATCTCTTCAGGCTTTTTGCTCATGTGTAAAATGTAGAAGTGAACAGAGTGAGCAGAAGTGAGCACACTGACCTCCACGCCTGCCCCTCCCCCTATCGCCATTGTCCTCCAAGTCATGGAGAGAGAAAGTTTGAAGCAGGGTGTCTCCTGCTACCTGTAGTGACTCTCTGTGTGATTTAGAACTGCGCATGAGTACAGGACTTTAAAAAAAATAAAAATAAACATCTTTATTGAAAGTTCAAAAAGTACATAATTATTTGTGCTCCAAACATGGTGAGATGTAAATAAAAGAGAGAGAGAGAAAAAGAGAAACAGAACCCGTGTAGAAGGGAAAATAAAGTGGGGAGGCGGGAAAACCAAAAAACTGTATGCTTCTCAAGGTTGTTATTGTACTTCACCAGATCTTAACCCATTACAGTATTTGTAAGTGGATTCCAAATATCATTGAATTTGTCCACGGCAAGTCTGTGTTTATATGCAAGTTGTTCACATGTTGCGAGTTTGTAGAAGTCTTCAATCCAATCATAGAAGGGAGTTGCATTTTTATTTTTTCCAATTCATCAATATCAGTCTTTGCTGTGGTCAGGGCATGGCAAGTCCACTCGTATTGTCCTTTTGTAAGGTACCATGTGCTGGGTATGTAATTCAAGAGGATATTTTGCTCTGTAAATGTAACGTTGTTCCGTACAGTTCTGTTGATAGTTTCAGTTACCTTCTGCCAAAAATCTTTCAGTATAGGACAATGGAAAAACACATGTTTTAGAGAAGCATTATCCCTATTGTATCTCCAACAGTTAGATACCTTAGACATGAGTACAGGACTCGAAGGGTGATAGAGGCAGACCTTAACATACACATCTGCCACCTGCACAGGTGACTGGTGAGTTTGGGAGGACTGTTTCATAACAGCCTAAAGCCTTAGAGCAGTGTTTCCCAACCAGTGTGCCTCCAGATGTTTTGGGACTACAATTCCCATCATCCCTGACCACTGGTATTGCTAGCGAGGGATGATGGGAGTTGTAGTCCCAAAACATCTGGAGGCACACTGGTTGGGAAACACTGCCTTAGAGATCAATGGCAAGAGGGGGCCATATTGAACCAGGCAATGGGTGAAGAACCTTTGGTCCTCTAGATGTTGCTGGACTATAACACCCATCACCCCTGATTATTGGACATGCACATTGCGTCTGATGGGAGTTGCAGTCCAACATCTGTAAGCCATCAGGCCCTCCATCCTTGCAGTTGATGATGGGTAGTTTAGTAGATGTGTTATAATTATTTTTGGTTCTGATGTGCTACATTTTCTTTCTCACTGGCTTTCTCTCGTGGGTAATTTCTATGTAACAACTCAAACTCTTGGGAACAACCTGTTTGTTTCCATAGTCTGAGAAAGTGACAGAAAAGAGATGGTTAGGTAATCATTTTTTAGTAAGCTAAAAATCAATATGTCAGCTATGGTCAGTAATTTGTCTTTCTGACTTTACCTCCCTGCTTGACTTCCTGTAGGCTATGACGCAGCTACTAAAACTGCTGAGCCAATATCCATTTAATTTTAATTATTCCACTTTTTAATTACTGCTCTCCTTTATTGATCAAAATCCCGCAATTTAGTCCCTTGGAATCGATGCAAACAGTGCAGCATTTGACACAACTGGGTGGCTTTATAAATAAATGTTTCCCATAATTGCTTGCCCAGACATAGCATTTCAAAACTAGTTGTCAGTTTCTTTGACAGCCGCCTCTTGCTTACAATCAGAATGAAACAACAGTGCAGATTATTATAATTTGGGTGTGCAAAAGGCCCAAGGAACCTTTGAGAATGCTTAAATTAATGTATGTAAATATTCATTGAAAAGGAGAGACGCAATCCTCTTGGGCAGGGCTGTTGCTCAGTAGCAGAGCCTTGTATGCAGAAGGACCCTAGTATAATCCTCAACATCTCCAGATCTCAAGGAGTGGGCAGAGGAGGAATGGTGGAGACCACCTGCCCAGCCTGAACCTTCCAGAGAAGAAGGAGACAGCTCAGAATGACAACAGGGGGTTGAGGGAGATCACAGCTAAGAGGCAGATAAGGGTAAAAGCTGGGAAATAATGGGAGAGGAGGAGGAAGAAGCACCGGGGTGGGGGACAACTGACAGACACCGTGTCTTTAGACAGCATTCCAGACCCCCCTCCCAGAACCCGGCATTAAAAGTAGGAGAGCAGAGAGCTCAAAGGCAGAGGACACTTCTCAGCACCTGTAGCGATGACACATGAGGAAATGGGAGAGACGGAGGGGGTGGAGATTCACTCAGGACAATGCCATTATTCCAAGAGGCTGCATTCCCAAGCCTTTCTCTGTACATATTGAATAAAAAGCAGATGGTAAGGACTTTTCCTTGTCTTATCCATTCCTGGCAATGTGCCGTGGGGGTTGGTTCCTCTGCCACCTGACACCAGGTGGGTCTGGAAGTGATTCCTGCCTGAAGAGCCACTGCTATGCCTCACCTTTAAAAGCTTGGTGTGAAGGTGTGGAATTTTTTGGGACATCTTCATTGCTTCTGCTCAGTTCTGAACTTCTTGCCTGGTTCCTGAACTCTTGGCCCACCCAAGTCCCGTGTCTGCTTCTGAGCCTGTACTGTGACTTGCCTAAATAAAAATCTCTGCATGCCATGCAAAGTAAGAGCCTCTTCTGTTGTGTTTTGGGTGGGAGTCAGGACAGCTTCCTCCTGTTTGCTGATGTTGAAAACAACACAGAGACCTTGGGTGCCCAATTCTCAATGGAGCACCATTTAATCTTATATCTGTGTTGTAAATCCCATAAGTTAAATTTCGAAACTAATATCAACACGAGCATTTTATTTTAATGCCAACAGCATCACTATAAAAAGAGCATTTGAATATCCATTTGAACTGATGAAATGAAGCAGAACAAGGGTAATATTTTGAACAATGACATATATGGGTAACTATCCATTAACTACTCTTGCAGTGCATGAAATTATTTGTCTCAATAGAAGAATACAATGGAAACATTTCTGCTGTTCAGTGCTTTCATGGTGTTTTGTAGTGGCACTGATTTATTTTCATGCTTCTCCAGAAATGGAAATATATCTATCTATCTATCTATCTATCTATCTATCTATCTATCAGGATTTGTTCTGCGAATAAAGATGGAGAGGGTTCATAAATATCCAAATTCTCAATAGACAATAAAGGTGTACCAGGTGGCCCTAAAAACATGGTGGATCATAACAGGTACCTTAAGAACCTTATAATTAGCTGCTCTACACTGATGAAAAGGGACCCAGGTGGCGCTGTGGGTTAAACCACAGAGCCTAGGGCTTGCCGATCGGAAGCTCGGTGGTTCGAATCCCCACGATGGGGTGAGCTCCCGTTGCTCGGTCCCTGCTCCTGCCAACCTAGCAGTACAAAAGCACGTCAAAGTGCAAGTAGATAAATAGGTACAGCTCCAGCGGGAAGGTAAACGTCATTTCCGTGTGCTGCTCTGGTTCACCAGAAGTGGATTAGTCATGCTGGCCACATGACCTGGAAGCTGTACGCCGGCTCCCTCGGCCAATAAAGCGAGATGAGCGCCGCAACCCCAGAGTCGGACACGACTGGACCTAATGGTCAGGGGTCCCTTTACCTTTTATACTGATGAAAGCAGCTACAGTTGCCAACGTTGTTGTTGTTGTTGTTGTTGTTGTTATTGTTATTGTTATTTTAAAGGCTTTTTCCACATGGGAGGGATCTGGGATCACACCAAGTTTCAATATGGTGGGTGGAAAGGGAGCTAAATGCATTTTCAGTCTCTGGGATTCTAGTGTTTGATCTGCCGCTTCCTACTGCCAAGTAAGAATCGTTTGGTGGTCAGATAAGGCAGTAAGAAATCAATTCCAAAGGAACAGAATGCAAAAAGCAGAGTGCAGCAGTAAAGGAGGCATCATTGCAAACACAAATGAGAAAGGTTTTATATTTGCCCCCGCTTGGAGATTTGAAGAAAATTCAGAAGTGCTTAGCTGACAAAGGCTTTTCATTGCCAGGCCAAAATCTCTCTTCAGAGCCTGCACGATAATGGTTGGGTATGGTTGGTGCAGAATTCATAAATAGGGACTTCCGAACTGACTTATGCACAGGCTCTACCTTAGTTAGTCCCAGAGTATGGGATAGAGAGGAGGATTAATGAGCTGCTGATTTTCTCCCTCATATCACAAAGGCAGGGGGAACATGTTAGGAGTTGCAGTAAACGAATCCAAGGGCAAAATGTGAGCTCCCAAGTCTCACACCTGTGGCACAAGGTGAACCTGACAGTGCATAATAAGCATTCTGTATTAATGGCAGCGATAACAACAGTATTTGATAGCAAACAAACAATTATAAATAAAGACCAAGTGAAAATACAATTAAGTGCTGCTTCTAACACTCTTTAAAAGCAATTCCTGGCAGTGTGAAGACTTATGGGGGGGGGAGAATAAACATATATTTGGATTAACTTGGATTTATGTCCTCCTGCTCTAGCGAGGTTGGGCAAATCTGCCATCTGTCAACATCATTCAGTTGCAGAGATCCCTGAGGAGAGCTAAAAGCTAGCTAATTAATTGCAGCTTGAAAACGTGAATAATAACCTCTTCACTTAGCTTGAGGGGAAATGTCATATTTTCAACAATGACATAAATATTTTTTTTAGAGGTTATGTGCATTATTTTGGAGCTTATGCAAATTAAAGAGAGTCATATCTATCTATCTATCTATCATCTATCTATCTATCTATCTATCATCTACAATGGTCCCTCAACTTACGAATTTAATCTGTTCCGAATGGACATTCGTAGGTTGAAAAGTTCGTAAGTCGAAAAAGCGACTTTCTCCCATAGGAATGCATTGGGAGAAAAAATATTTGGAAAAATTCGAAAGTCGAAAAAACCGCATCTAAAACCAGCAACAATTTCCATTCGGATGTCAAAAAAATTGTAGGCGTGTGGCCACTTTTTTTATTCGTAAGTCGAAAAATACGGATGTCGAGTACTTCGTAAGTCGAGGGATCACTGTATCTATCTATCCAGGGCCGTCTTTAGCAGATGCTGCACCTGGGTGCAAATATCCACCCAGCGCCCCCAAATTACCACGGATAGTGTTGAGGTGGCCATAGCTGCGCACTACCAGCCATGGGCAAGAGTTGCCCCCCCCATGCTGCTGCGGGAGAGCGATCCCCGCAGAGGCTTGGGAGTGAAGTTGCGCCCCTCCCAAGCCTCCTCGGCAGGAGAGCGATCCTCACAGAGGCTTGGGAGGCAAGCTGCACGCCCTGGTTGGTGGGGCGCAGCTGGCGGGCGTGCAGGGAAAGAGGAGGCTGCTGGCGAAGCAGCACAGTTCCCCCACTTGCTGGGGCACCCCTGAGAGGCCGGCGCCCTGGTGCAACACACCACTAAGCCCTATGGGAAAGACGGCTCTGTATCTCTATCTATCTATCTATCTATCTATCTATCTATCTATCATCGATCCAAACTCTTTAGTGCTCACTGCTGATTCTGAGAGACAAAAAATTAGACTGGGTTGCAAACACTTCAGAGAGATGCCCACATTTAAATGTGATGTCAAATCAAATATCAAATCTTTATTACGGTCATAGACCAGCATAAAAGGATAAGATACAGTCATTTAAAATCTGATAAGCGTTTTGGATAGCTAAAAGATATTTAAAACAGAAGGTGAATATAAAAGTCTATGAGAATTTAAAAGATGCTAAAAGAATCTAAAAGAAGGGATAGGAGCATTGGGCGGGTGTGGAAGAGCATAAAAGGTTGATATATCTTATCATCCGTATGACTGAGATCTGGACTACCATAAAAACTGATCCTAAGGCGCTCCAAAAGGGGCTTCAGCTTTTCCCTAGAAAGCTATTTTATTCTAGAGTATGATCTGAGCTTACAAATCTGGGTACAGAAGCTGGCTACCAGCCAGATCGTTTTATGATCTTTGCCTGTGAGGAGCGAGTTTAATTTGGACTTGTCTGTGAGATCGACAAGCCTCTTCAGCAAAGGATCGATGGTTTCTCTACGATTCTCAGCGTAAAGAGGGCATCTAAAAAAATATGTTCGGGGCTTCCTATTTCCCCTAATGGGCAGGTGCAATGTCTCTGTACACCCCAGGTAGTGTGGTTGCTGACCTTGAGCCAGACATCCTAGAGAGTGAAGTCAAATGGACCTTAGAAAGCCTTGCTAACAACAAGGCTAGTGGAGGTGATGATATTCCAGCAGAACTATTTAAAATTCTAAAAGATGATGCTGTTAAGGTGCTACACTCAATATGCCAGCAAGTTTGGAAAACTCAGCAGTGGCCAGAGGATTGGAGAAGATCAGTCTACATCCCAATCCCAAAGAAGGGCAGTGCCAAAGAATGCTCCAACTACCGCACAATTGCGCTCATTTCACACGCTAGCAAGGTTTTGCTAAAAATTCTACAAGGCAGGCTTAAGCAATATGTGGACCGAGAACTCCCAGAAGTGCAAGCTGGATTTCGAAGGGGCAGAGGAACCAGAGACCAAATTGCAAACATGCGCTGGATTATGGAGAAAGCTAGAGAGTTCCAGAAAAACATTTACTTCTGCTTCATTGACTACGCAAAAGCTTTTGACTGTGTCGACCACGGCAAACTATGGCAAGTTCTTAAAGAAATGGGAGTGCCTGATCACCTCATCTGTCTCCTGAGAAATCTCTATGTGGGACAAGAAGCTACAGTTAGAACTGGATATGGAATAACTGATTGGTTCAAAATTGGGAAAGGAGTACGACAAGGCTGTATATTGTCTCCCTGCTTATTTAACTTATATGCAGAATTCATCATGCGAAAGGCTGGACTGGATGAATCCCAAACCGGAATTAAGATTGCCGGAAGAAATATCAACAACCTCAGATATGCTGATGATACAACCTTGATGGCAGAAAGTGAGGAGGAATTAAAGAACCTTTTAATGAGGGTGAAAGAGGAGAGCGCAAAATATGGTCTGAAGCTCAACATCAAAAAAACTAAGATCATGGCCACTGGTCCCATCACCTCCTGGCAAATAGAAGGGGAAGAAATGGAGGCAGTGAGAGATTTCACTTTCTTGGGTTCCATGATCACTGTAGATGGTGACAGCAGTCACGAAATTAGAAGACGCCTGCTTCTTGGGAGAAAAGCAATGACAAACCTAGACAGCATCTTAAAAAGCAAAGACATCACCTTGCCAACAAAGGTCCGTATAGTTAAAGCTATGGTTTTCCCAGTAGTAATGTACGGAAGTGAGAGCTGGACCATAAAGAAGGCTGATCGCCGAAGAATTGATGCTTTTGAATTATGGTGCTGGAGGAGACTCTTGAGAGTCCCATGGACTGCAAGAAGATCAAACCTATCCATTCTTAAAGAAATCAGCCCTGAGTGCTCACTAGAAGGACAGATCCTGAAGTTGAGACTCCAGTACTTTGGCCACCTCATGAGAAGAGAAGACTCCCTAGAAAAGACCCTGATGTTGGGAAAGATTGAGGGCACAAGGAGAAGGGGACGACAGAGGACGAGATGGTTGGACAGTGTTCTCGAAGCTACCAACATGAGTTTGGCCAAACTGCGAGAGGCAGTGGAGGATAGGTGTGCCTGGCGTGCCTTGGTCCATGGGGTCACGAAGAGTCGGACACAACTGAACGACTGAACAACAACAACAATGTCTCTGTGTATATGGGACTCTTCCATAGGAGCCTTTGAGAACCGGTGAGGGCAGGGCCGAGCTTCTGGTGAGAGTGAAAGCCCTTCTTGCATTTCTGGATGTAAGGAAGTAGAGATGTGTTGCTGGGGCGGTTACATACCGGTATCTCCTGTTTTCTATGATTATATAATTGGGAACCCTTGCACAGTCTTGTTGTCTCTCTGTGTCCATGATTCAATGTAATGTCAATACATTGAACTGTTGGACAAAGTACTGGAAGCTGTTCATAGGAGATAAGTCCAAGGGGCCTTGGGGGCCTAGGCACCCTCAAAGTCAATAAGAAAAGCCCGCAGGCAGCAGCGGTCCTACCTCTGAGACAGGGGTTGAGGAAGGGGGGTCGCAGTAGGTGCCAGCCAGCCCGGGTGTCACCACTGAGGGGGGTGACAAAATGCCGGGCGGCACTCACCACAGGGCCTGCAGCGAGCCCGAGCTACGCGTCTCTCCTGGGAGAGACGCGGTAGCTTGGGCACTCGCAGGCTCCGCGCTGCCCAAATGGTCCGCCCACTGCCTCCCCCCTAGCTGTAGGGCGGCTGAGTGGGAGGAGGCAGGCAGACTCCGGAGGCCCCGCGGTGTGCCCCACCCTCGCCCCACCCCTATGGAGAGCCAGTGTGGTGTAGTGGTTAAGAGTGGTAGACTTGTAATCTGGTGAACCGGGTTCGCGTCCCCGCTCCTCCACATGCAGCTGCTGGGTGACCTTGGGCTAGTCACACTTCTCTGAAGTCTCTCAGCCCCACTCACCTCACAGAGTGTTTGTTGTGGGGGAGGAAGGGAAAGGAGAATGTCAGCCACTTTGAGACTCCTTCAGGTAGTGATAAAGTGGGATATCAAATCCAAACTCTTCTCTTCTTCTTCTTCCTCCACCACTGCTCTGAGAGAGAAGCAGTTCAGCTGCACCCTCAGCAGCCAGCCAACCAGCCAGCCAGTGAGACACCCTTTTTTGGGGGGGGGGGGTTGTGTGCTCTGAGTCTGAGTCCTTCCCCTCAGAAAAGGGTAATGCACTGGCTGCGGAGAGGAGGAGGAGAAAAAGGAGCCACCAGCCGCCGCACACACTACGTGCTTGCATGTGCGTGTGCCGTTGCACATTCACATTGAAGCTGTTAATCCAGTTCCAAAACCACCAGCTGATTATCTTTGGGTCCTTCAATGTCACAATAGCACACGACACAGCCCTTCCAGGACTGTACCACTTTATGCTGCAGGGGAGGGATTGCATGCTTGAAGGTTGAAATGGTTATCAGAGTCACTTGAACAACACAGATGAAGTCCAGAGTCGGAAGAAGGAAATTGAGGAAATTGAATGGGGAGGGGGAATGTATTATTTGAAAGAGAAATTTCAGCCCCCATTTTTGCCTGCTGTGCCCACCCTGCCAGTGGAAGGGCAGACACGGTGCAAAGCTGCCTACATTATACCAGGGAAATAGTATTGTTTCTAGTCCTGTTTGCAAAATGAAGGTGTGGTCATAAATGTTTGTGCTCCCAGGGACAACTTTCAGCAGTGCCAGTATGTTAGGGTGAAAATCCAGAATTGGGGAGGGGGACAAAGTTGTTGAGCTTTCCTGCAAAAACACACACAAAAAAAGTTTTCCAGCTATTTTTAGGGAAATTCACCAAAAAAAGTATACTTCCGACATGGGTTGCCATATCCCTGGGTTTCCCTGGACATTTTGACTGGGTGATGTATGGCAGCCCTACACTATGTATAATTTTGGAAATGGCAGTATGTAGCAAAAACTGTGTGTGTGTGTTTAAAGGTCGATTTAAAGGAAAGCACTTAATTATAACCTTCTTTACAAATTGCTTGTATGTTATTTATTGCTGACATTTATTGACCCCCCTATTATTATGTAAAATATCAAGAGCTAATTTGGAACATGCCCTACATTTTCTTCCAGCTGGGAGTTAATGTCATAATCATTAAGGCAGATTCCCATAATAACTTTCTGAGACCTATCACTGAAGAGCATCTTTTTTTTTCTTTTCTTGGAATAATTGTTTGGCAATGTGGTGGAACAGGCGTTTAAACAAGGTACTTAAAAAAAACCTAATTTATAACCCAGTAAAATAATAATGGAATAATGGAATAATGGTTCCTGGCAGAGGAACCAGAGACCAAATTGCAAACATGCGCTGGATTATGGAGAAAGCTAGAGAGTTCCAGAAAAACATTTACTTCTGCTTCATTGACTACGCAAAAGCTTTTGACTGTGTCGACCACAGCAAACTATGGCAAGTTCTTAAAGAAATGGGAGTGCCTGATCACCTCATCCGTCTCCTAAGAAATCTCTATGTGGGACAAGAAGCTACAGTTAGAACTGGATATGGAATAACTGATTGGTTCAAAATTGGGAAAGGAGTACGACAAGGCTGTATATTGTCTCCCTGCTTATTTAACTTATATGCAGAATTCGTCATGCGAAAGGCTGGACTGGATGAATCCCAAACCGGAATTAAGATTGCCGGAAGAAATATCAACAACCTCAGATATGCTGATGATACAACCTTGATGGCAGAAAGTGAGGAGGAATTAAAGAACCTTTTAATGAGGGTGAAAGAGGAGAGCGCAAAATATGGTCTGAAGCTCAACATCAAAAAAACTAAGATCATTGCCACTGGTCCCATCACCTCCTGGCAAATAGAAGGGGAAGAAATGGAGGGAGTGAGAGATTTCACTTTCTTGGGTTCCATGATCACTGCAGACGGTGACAGCAGTCACGAAATTAGAAGACGCCTGCTTCTTGGGAGAAAAGCAATGACAAACCTAGACAGCATCATAAAAAGCAAAGACATCACCTTGCCGACAAAGGTCCGTATAGTTAAAGCTATGGTTTTCCCAGTAGTAATGTACGGAAGTGAGAGCTGGACCATAAAGAAGGCTGATCGCCGAAGAATTGATGCTTTTGAATTATGGTGCTGGAGGAGACTCTTGAGAGTCCCATGGACTGCAAGAAGATCAAACCTATCCATTCTTAAAGAAATCAGCCCTGAGTGCTCATTAGAAGGACAGATCCTGAAGTTGAGGCTCCAGTACTTTGGCCACCTCATGAGAAGAGAAGACTCCCTAGAAAAGACCCTGATGTTGGGAAAGATTGAGGGCACAAGGAGAAGGGGACGACAGAGGATGAGATGGTTGGACAGTGTTCTCGAAGCTACTAACATGAGTTTGGCCAAACTGCGAGAGGCAGTGAAGGATAGGCGTGCCTGGTGTGCTCTGGTCCATGGGGTCACGAAGAGTCGGACACGACTGAACGACTGAACAACAAAATAATAAATTTGGACAGAACAGCCTTTCCTGTCAACATAGAAGCTAAATCAACTGGGTGGGCATAACTTTATAGGCAAATCGCTTTATAGCCATTGTGGTGTAGTGTGGTGTAGTGGTTAAGAGCGGTATACTCGTAATCTGGTGAACTGGGTTTGCGTCTCCGCTCCTCCACATGCAGCTGCTGGGTGACCTTGGGCTAGTCCCACTTCTCTGAAGTCTCTCAGCCCCACTCACCTCACAGAGTGTTTGTTGTGGGGGAGGAAGGGAAAGGAGAATGTTAGCCGCTTTGAGACTCCTTAGGGTGGTGATAAAGCGGGATATCAAATCCAAACTCTTCTTCTTCTTCTTCTATAGGCAGATGACTGATTATCTTCTTCCAAAGCAACTACTCTACTCTGAACTTAAAAATGGTACGTGTAATGCTAGTGGTCAACTAAAGAGGTTCAAAGACTCTCTCAAGGCAAATCTAAAAAAAAAAGTAGTATAAACACCGACAACTGGGAAACACTGGCCTGTGAGGGCTCCAATTGGAGAATAGCCTTTACCAAAGGTGTCATGGGCTTTGAAGACGCTCGAACTCAGGACGCAAGGCAGAAACGTGCTAAGAGGAAGGCACGCTTGGCAAATCCACACAGCAATCAACTTCCACCCGGAAACCTATGTCCCCACTGTGGAAGGACATGTGGATCCAGAACTGGCCTCCACGGTCACTTATGGACTCACTTTTAAAACCGTGTTTATGGAAGACAATCTTACTCGGCTATGAGTGATCGCCAAAGAAGAAGAAAAAGGCAAAGTATTTCAAAAAGAAATAAAATCTTCCAGAATTGCCTTAGGTTTTCAACCAATGATTCTATGACTCAGGTGTCATGGTGATAGGACTGCCAGCTCTGAGGGATTGGCATGAAGATTCAAAGTTGTAACTTTTACCTCTGGGTATCCAGAGAAAGAAGTTAACAGTTGTGCAGTGGCTAGGCTAGAGAGGGATGGGTGAGTGATCTATGGGTGCTAGACAATGTTATAGTTAGTTATAATGTAGCTAATAAACTTTCCATTAATTTCATAGGGTTTGCTCCATGTATGACTTAGTTGGATTTCACTCTATGCTTATTTCACTTGATCTTAGCCAAAAGGCCGAGAAGCAATTCACTCTATGCTCACCCTATATACTCGAGTATAAGCCTAGTTTTTCAGCACATTTTTTGTGCTGAAAAAGCCGCCCTCGGCTTATACTCGAGTGAGGCAGGCAGTGGCTCCTATGAAGCTTCCCCAGGTTTTTTGTGGTAAAATTGGGTGCCTCGGCTTATATTCGGGTCAGCTTATACTCGAGTATATAGGTATTTCAAATGTACCGAGTCTCATTCACACACACACACACACACACACACACACACACACACACACACACACACACGTCGAGTGCCTGTCCCTCTCTCTGCTGAGTGAAGGCAAGAGCCCATTGGGGTCCCAGGGTCCGTGTTCCTTTGGTGTCAGGAGTCCAGGTACCCAGCATGATACACAGTAAGCCACCCAGAGTGGTTGGGGAAACTCAGCCAGATGGGCGGGGTACAAATAAATTATTATTATTATTATTATTATTATTATTATTATTATTATTAAGCGTAGGTAATTAAAAAGAATGATTTATTGCAAAAGCAAATGGATAGCTCCGGATGACTCTAACAAAGCCTCTGGCATCATTACTCAAGATGACCCTTCTGAAGACTCCTTCTGGTGTCTACAGAATAAATTGAACTTATGACCCTTACATCTCTTGTTTTGCTTCCTATATAGCAGCCCTCCCATTCGCCGACTCTTCGGACTTAGTGGATTAGTGCCAACCTCTTCCTTTTCTGAGAGGTTGTCTCTGAGTTTGTTCGTGACTATTTGTGCTTCCTGCAAGCTTTGGCTGTGTTCTAGCCTGCTCTCAGCTCCTTATCAACTTGCCTATCAAGGTCAGGAAGAGCCAAAGTCTGCATCTGTCGGCTCTCCCCTGCCTGACTAACATCTAAGCCTCTCTGTTTTTGGCTGCTTTCTGCAGTTGGCTGCAAACCTTCGCTTGGAGCTGGATCATTCCTGACATTTGGAGAATTAAAGACACAGTGGAGAATGTCATGGCTTTAAGAAATATGGTTTATTCACCTATTTGCACCTTCAATCTACCTGAAGGTAGTCCATATCTTACAGCATAGTCATTTCCAGAGGCAACAGCGCAGGCAACCTTCTGCCTACCTGTCCAAGATGGATCCCATCTCTTCTCCTTGCTTCTTCCTCCCAACAACCCTTGTTTCCCACCCCCACCCCTGAGCAGTTACCTTGGCAACTTTCCAAATCCCCAGTATCTGTTCACCTGGGGCAAGGGGGAAGGTGTTCTCTTGTATTGTCAATGTCCCTCAATTGTACTTTTGATAGCCTTTGCTCAGCCAGGTTGTTTTGCATAAGCCAGCCCAGGAATTCCTTTGCAGCTTGCATTTCCCCCTCATATCGCAAATAACCAAAATCCTAGCATTTATTACTTTCTACGGTTTAGGGGAGTCCCACCTCAATCTATAATTTTGTTGTTGTTTAGTCGTTTAGTTGTGTCCGACTCTTCGTGACCCCATGGCCCCATAGCACGCCAGGCACTCCTGTCTTCCACTGCCTCCCGCAGTTTGGTCAAATTCATGTTGGTAGCTTCAAGAACACTGTCCAACCATCTTGTCCTCTGTCATCCCCTTCTCCTTGTGCAGTCAATCTTTCCCAACATCAGGGTTTTTTTCAGGGAGTCTTCTCTTCTCATGAGGTGGCCAAAGTATTGGAGCCTCAGCTTCAGGACCTGTCCTTCCAGTGAGCACTCAGGGCTGATTTCCTTAAGAATGGATAGGTTTGATCTTCTTGCAGTCCATGGGACTCTCAAGAGTCTCTTCCAGCACCATAATTCAAAAGCATCAATTCTTTGGCGATCAGCCTTCTTTATGGTCCAGCTCTCACTTCCATACATCACTACTGGGAAAACCATAGCTTTAACTATATATAACTAATCTATAACTATATATAATTATATATAACTCTCTCTCAATATATATTCATATGCACATATTTATTTTATCGCAAATTACATATTCAAATATGTTTGTTATCTATATGAATGCTCTCTAGACATATTGCACCCTAAGTATGTACTTTAAAGTGCATTTTGGCATGGTTTTTCCAGCTGATAATTATATAGAAAAATTCAGAGAAGCGTGAAACATGAACAACCTTTCTTTTCTTTTATTCCATTTACAGATCACCTCCCATAAATTGTCTCAAAGTGATATCACAGTAAAAAATATCAATGATAAAAACCATTACAAACAACTCCCCTATGGGAAACAATTTAAAACAATTCTGTATGTAAAGAAAATCCATGCGTAAAAGAAGTCCATGTATAAAAACACTTTAAAAACAATTTCACATATCAAAACGAGATTTTGTTGGGAGTGCCATGTAACCTCTAAGGCAGGCATAGGCAAACTTGGCCCTCCAGATATTTTGGGACTACAACTCCCCTCATCCCTAGCTAATTGGTCAGGGATGATGGGAGTTGTAGTCCCAAAACATCTGGAGAGCCGAGTTTGCCTATGCCTGCCTTAGAGGTTACGTGGCACTCCCAACAAAATCTCTTTTGCCATTTTAAATTGCCTATGCCTGCTAAGGGAACAGTTCAGTGCCCCTGATCTTACTAGCCTTTGGTGCATAGCTGGAATAATGTGAATTGTCCAATTCATTATTACTGTTATACTGTATCTTGATTGTAAATATTTTTTTTTTAGTTATGTACACTATTTTTATAAGAGCTCTTATGAGAGGAAGAGTATGACAATATATATATATATATATTCAAAATAATATTTATTAATTTTACACATTTAAAAAACAAACACTCACAAAACAGTACAACACTAAAACAAACACAACAAAAATCAAACAAAATACATAAATCTATTCTATTCTTATTCCTTAAATCCTTAACATTTTGATAATATGACTTCCTCCTGTCTATCCCCCTGTGTCCAGTGACTTTATCCTAATTCTATTGGCAATTTCCTTAATCCTATTAACTTATAATTCTTTATCTCCAACATTTTAATATTCTATCCTTACATTTCATTTCATCTATTATTTATCATTTCTTTATATTTCTGATCATATCACTATGACAAAAAAATATATAAAGTGGTACGTTGGTTTTCAAACTTAATGCATTCCGGAAATCTGTTCCAAAACCAAGGCACGCTTTCCCATGGAAAGTAATGCAAAACGGATTAATCCGTTCCAGACTTTTAAAAACAACCCCTAAAACAGCGATTTAACATGAATCTTACTCTTTAACGAGACCATTGATCCATAAAATGAAAGCAGTAATCAATGTACTGTACTATAAAATAAATAAGACAGTATTGTAGATGATAATTTTTTTAAAAAATAAATAATTTTTTTAAATAATTTTTTTTATAATTTTTTTATAAATAAATTCTTACTTGCACTGATGATAGTCATTGTTTGGAGGGGGGACTTTTATCCATTTCTGCAGTCACACAATCAATCAGCTGAACTGGGTTCCACACATTCACAAAAACAAATTAACCGAAAAAGCCTCAAAAACAAAAACGCAAAATAAATAGCAAAAACAAAAGCGCCAAATACAGTGGTACTTTGCTTCTTGAACTTAATCCGTTCCAGAAGTTTGTTGGACTTCCAAAATGTTGGTGCCAACCTCTTTTCAGGAAGGGAAGAGATACAGAGGACAGGTTCGTCAGAAAAGTTCCATGCACAAGGGAGAAGCTCTTGTGGTGAGGATTAGGGGTAGCTTTGAAAGCTGCAACGTTTTGTGATTCTCGGTCCCCTGCTAAGTATTCATGGATGCTGAGCCAGCCAGTCAGCAAGGCTGGAGAGGAGTGAGCCCTGTAAAGCACTTTATTACGTT
Source organism: Darevskia nairensis (assembly GCA_034642065.1). Lineage (NCBI taxonomy): Eukaryota > Metazoa > Chordata > Lepidosauria > Squamata > Lacertidae > Darevskia > Darevskia nairensis. The sequence continues at coordinate 131,388 of JAWWNI010000529.1, forward strand.
TGTTCTTTATGGCTACGATAAATTGTGTTGATGTTTAATTGACTGCAGACTTCCATCAATGGTGCCCTTTCCCCTGTTGATTGCCATCCTTGTCAGCGATATGTTGAGGATGTGGGATATTTTAAGGGACTTAATTAGTGCAGCTACTCTTTATGCTGAAATAAGTGGAAAGCTTCATGTGAACGAATGAAAATATGCAAAAATATTTGTGGAGCATTAACAGAGAGTTAACTCCTAGGTCTTTGAAGCCTGTTTGTGAATTGATAAGAAATTCAGGCTGTTCCCCAAATGCTGTAGTACATCAGTGAGTATGAGCCAAGTCAACACCAGCTATCTGAAAGAAAGGGCACCACAGTTCAAGAAGGATACTGACAAGCTGGAACGTGTCCAGAGGAGGGCAACCAAAATGGTCAAAGGCCTGGAAACGATGCCTTATGAGGAACGGCTTAGGGAGCTGGGTATGTTTAGCCTGGAGAAGAGAAGGTTAAGGGGTGATATGATAGCCATGTTCAAATAGATAAAAGGATGTCATATAGAGGAGGGAGAAAGGTTGTTTTCTGCTGCTCCAGAGAAGCGGACACGGAGCAATGGATTCAAACTACAGGAAAGAAGATTCCACCTAAACATTAGGAAGAACTTCCTGACAGTAAGAGCTGTTTGAAAGTGGAATTTGCTGCCAAGGAGTGTGGTGGAGTCTCCTTCTTTGGAGGTCTTTAAGCAGAGGCTTGACAGCCACCTGTCAGGAATGCTTTGATGGTGTTTCCTGCTTGGCAGGGGGTTGGACTGGATGGCCCTTGTGGTCTCTTCCAACTCTATGATTCTATGGTTTTCATACAGTTAAACCAGGGTGGATCGCCTCTCATGGGTAAATTTGACATGTGGGTGGGGAATCCATGTGGCAATCACCTGGTATTATTAGATGCTCAGTGATGGGACACTTTGAATTCCCAATGACCATGAGGACATCAGTGCTTGCAAGGATCGCTTTGAGGTGCCACGGATCAGCTGTAAACCAGCAAACAGGGCTCTGCGTAGGGCTTGCAAAGAACAATGCAGATCATTGTTGTTCCAAGCACGGAGCAGGGGGTCTTTGCATGGCTCTTCAAGGATGGTCTGGCTGCAGAGTTCTCAATGGGAAATTCCATAGTGCACCTGATCCCATAGAGCTTGAAGTCAGTGCCTTTCAGCTGATCTCCAAAATAGCATCCGAATGGCACCGCTCTCAGTTCACAATGTGCGAATGGGAATGATGATTGGGGCAAATTGTTCTGCTCCACCCCTAGCGTGAAAAGTACCACAAAAAGAATGAGGCACATCAGGGGAGATCTAGTTTTGAAGACCAATTTTATGGCATGATGCGGTGACAAAAAAAAAATCCATTCAAACTTAACATTAAAAAACATCATGATTTCCTTTAATTGCATATGCCTTTTAAACATCCCCTAATAATTTCTAATAAGCTGGTTAGTGCATTGATCTCCCAAGTGCCCTCAAAGATAATTTGCCACAATGACTCAGTTCCTTCTCCTTGCAAACTGGCTTGGCTTCTGGCACTGCAATTATGTTGTTTAACAGGTCTGCCATTTTGTCATGGAAACCATTACAGAATGTAGCCGTGGTGGAGAGCTGAAAGGTACCAAACAAAGTCATTTTTGGGCCACATCAATGTGGCCAAGAGCTTCCACCTTGTAGAAAGGAATTTGAACCACTAAACTACTCTTTGCAAGCTCACGCTGCCATGACTGCCAGCCGATCCTTAAAGACTAGGTATCATGCCATGCACAACAGCATGTTTTCACCATGAAGGCCACATTCCATGATGGGCAACCTTCTGGGGCCACTTGCTAGGGGTGGGAGGGGCTATAGGCTTCAAATCAAATCAAATTTATTGAACGGTCACAGACCAAATCGATTTCAGCAAACTGGTCAACAAAGCATGTACAGAAATGAACAGAGGACATTTACAATACAAGTTAAACCATAACAACATTTTAAAATTAAAAATCTTAAGTAAAATTAAGTATTCGCCTTCGCCTGCGCATTGTCAATGGTGAGCTCTTGTTTCCTGCGTCTAATAACAGATACGCAGAATTTGGCAACATTAGTCGTGATCTCAGGGACCTTATCTTCTACCAGGGCTCTCAGGCATTGGGGTTCTGGTTCATTTTTAAGCTTTTGGAGAACTGGGGTAATAAAAGTCAGGCGTAAATCCTCATAGAAACTGCAGTGCAGCAATATGTACAGGGGCTATAGGCAAATCAAGAGGCTGGAGCAACTCCCCTATGAAGAAAGGTTGGAGGGTTTGAGACATTTTAGCTCAGAGAAAAGGCAAGTAAGAAGAGGCATGATAATTACACATGGCATAGAAAAAGTGGATAGAGAAAAAATTATCTCCCTCACTCATAATCCTTTAACTTGTGGACATCCCATGAAGCACAATGCTAGAAGATTTAGGACAGATAAAAGAAAGTACTTCTCCACGCAACACTTTCCCCTCAGCTGTGATTCTGTCAGGGACCGTGCTGAGGAGGGCTGCACTGAGGAAGAATGGTAGGAGCCACCCCCTCCTCCTGATCCTATATCTTCCCAGGAGCCAGAGGACAGTATAGATTTGGAACAGTGGTTTGCAGAGGGGCATAGTTCAGAAGGCAGAAGCTGAGAAATACTGGATGGGGAACAGCTAGGAGAAGAAACACTGGAAGAGAGAGAGAGTTAACAGATTCACAGTCTCTGGATAGTATCCACCCCCCTCCCCCAACATCCTGGAGAGCTTAGAAAGTGTCAGAACAGAAAACACAGAGACTCCAAGCTCAGATGTAGGAGTGATGTAGATTAATAGGGACAGAGCGGGGAGTGATCTTAATTGGGAGCACTGCTTTTCTGGTTAGATGCTTTCTTTTGTCCTTTGCTGTGTTCATTAAGGAAACTAACTGGTAAGAGTTTTCTTTGCGGCCACAGGGGAGGAAGCCGATTCCCCGAAGCCTGACCGATTCCTGTACTGCCAGGGGTTGGGCTAGAGGACCCCTGGGATTCCTTGCACCTCTACAATTCTATGATTCATTGAAAATAGTGACTCAGAAAGAATCCTTAAAAGCAAATATAGACACAACCTAAAATGCTCATTCACAATCTGCATTAAACAGCAGATCCAACTCAACCCAGCCTGCTTAAAAGACTATTAGAAAAGTATAGTCCATCAAGGTCTTGGGTTTGATCACCACTCTCTCACCCACTGGGGCAAAGTAAATCCTCTGTTTCAGTGATCAGCCCCTGCACTTCAAAACTATCTCCTGCACTGCAGGTTATGTCACCATTGGGATATGCTGTGAGATATCTTCATCCTGTGAGAGCCGGCTCTATCATGTGTCACAGGGAGCCGTTTGCCTCAGGCAGCAGATTGGGAGAGGTGGTGGAATAAGAGCCCCTGCTAGCAGGCCACCTGAATAAGTGTGCTCCCTTGCCACCCGCTGCCATGGCCCTTGAGTGCCTTTTGCCAGCAAGTTTTTGCTGGAGAAGAGAAGGTTAAGGGGTGATATGATAGCCATGTTCAAATATATAAAAGGATGTCATATAGAGGAGAGAGAAAGGTTGTTTTCTGCTGTTCCAGAGAAGCGGACATGGAGCAATGGATTCAAACTACAAGAAAGAAGATTCCACCTAAACATTAGGAAGAACTTACTGACAGTAAGAGCTGTTCGCCAGTGGAATTTGCTGCCAAGGAGTGTGGTGGAGTCTCCTTCTTTGGAGGTCTTTAAGCAGAGGCTTGACAGCCATCTGTCAAGAATGCTTTGATGGTGTTCCTGCTTGGCAGGGGGTTGGACTGGATGGCCCTTGTGGTCTCTTCCAACTCTAGGATTCTATGATTCTATTCTAAGTGCTTGGTTGGCAAAGCCATGGGGAGGAAATGAAAAGCTAACAATCCTTTCAGCTGAAACTTCATGCAATTCCATTTTGTAGCATCTCCAGCTTTGAAGACGCTTCCTCCTGCATAGTGTGGGTGTGGAAGTATTGTTTGTATTTGTTTATGTGGTGTTGTGTGTTTATTTGTTTGTCTTTTTAATTTTGTTTAAAAATCCAATAAATATATTTTTTTAAAAAAAGAAACGTATAGATGGCCACTGCTGTGATTGGACCCAGGGTGTTGTTGGGGAGATTTGTATGTTGCAAATTGTTGATGGACAGCCCAGCATATATATAATGGTTGGTATGCAACGTGATCTCCCTCTTGGCTGCGTGCTTCGGAGCACCCGCCCTCCCTCCCTATATTTTAGGCCTCTGTGTTGACCTTGCTATGCCTGTCATGGGGTCGTCTGCTGTTGGGGCAGGGGCCTGGTAGGAATTTTTCCATGTGGCTGATTGGCTGGTGCCACCTGGTTTTGCCTACTGTGTAGCAAATAGTCACAACTTGTAAGGTTGGCGGTTAGGCATTGGTTATTATGTTGGTTGGAGGAGGGGTATGGTTGACTGTGTATGCCCCTCCTATTGATGCTGGTGTACAGGGAATTCCGTTAAAGGAATCCAGGGACTCTATATGCTTTTGTCCGAACCCCCGGTCACGGGCCAGGGCCTTGCAAGAGCCCTGGGAGCCTGAGGGGAGAGGGGAGAGTCAGACCACCCGGCTCCCTTTATCTCCAGAGGGTTTTCCCCTTACTGACGGTCGTCAGTTCTGTCCCCTGTGGGACAGATAGTCTTAACCAATGCCTAAGCAACCACTCACATTATTTGTATTTTAATAAAGTTGTGGCCAAAATCATGCCAAAAACCAAAACAAAAATTCTGTCTGATGTGTGAGTTATTTGAGGGGTGGTTTGGGGACCTCGACACACAACAGCTCTCAGGAGATTCAGGAAAGGGTATCTCCCATTCCTGATTGGAGATACCAAGGTCTGGACATGCAATGAGCCACAGACATTCCCCAGAACTGGAATGTTCAGCTTGGTTTATATGTGTATCTGAATCAAAACAGTAGCTTTGAAGAGACTTCCTCCTCTACAGAGTTATAGCTGATGTGTGCATTGTAGGCGGAGTAGACTTTAAAAATAATAATAATAATAATCAAATGTATCTGGGGGTGGGAGTGGAGTGACAGCTTAACAATGAATGGATTTCTCAGATCGAGGACTCAAACAGAGATAGTTGTGTGCGTTTAACTAGTCCCCCCCTGCACCTTTGAATATCAGTTTCCACAAATGTTTTGACACAAGACTCCATGACTTTGAGCACATAATTTTCCTCATCACAAAAAGGATATTGTAGAGTTGGAAAAGCTTCAGAAAAGTGGAATCAAAATTGTCAAGGCGTTGGAGTGACTATGAGGAGAGGTTTCCCCTATGAGGAAAGGTTGCAGTGCTTGCGATTCTTTAGTTTAGAGTGGGTTAAACCACAGAGCCTAGGACTTGCCGATCAGAAGGTGGGCGGTTCGAATCCCCGCGACGGGGTGAGCTCCTGTTGCTCAGTTCCTGCTCCTGCCAACCTAGCAGTTCGAAAGCACGTCAAAGTGCAAGTAGATCAATAGGTACCACTGCAGCTGGAAGGTAAACGGCATTTCCGTGCGCTGCTCTGGTTTGCCAGAAGCGGCTTTGTCATGATTTGTCATGATTTCCACATGACCTGGAAGCTGTACGCCGGCTCCCTCGGCCAATAAAGCGAGATGAGCGCCACAACCCCAGAGTTGGTTACGACTGGACCTAATGGTCAGGGGTCCCTTTACCTTTAAGGGGTGTCATGGTGGAAGTTTATAAAATTGTGTATGGACATGGAGAAAGTGGAGAAACTTTCCCCTCCTCTCTCACAACACTGGAACTCATGGACATCCAATGAAGCTGAATGACGGAAGATTTACCGGTAGGTCAGATAACGAACAGCTCCTTGTCAAACTATGAATCAGCAGCTCCTTGTCAAACTATGAATCATAGACTCTTAGAGTTGGAAGGGACCCCAAGGGTCATCCAGTCCAACTCCCAGCAATGCAGGCATCTCGGTGAAAGCATTCATGACAGATGGCCATCCAACCTCTGCTTAAAAACTTCAAGGGAGGAGAGTCCACCACCTCTCGTAATTGCATCATTGTAATTACAATGACTCCCACAAGAGATGTAAAGGCATCATTGTAATTGTTCTCATCATAATTATCACCCACGGTTATATCTGTTATGGTGGTAGGTTTATTGGAATCTGATAATCTGATGTAGAACATGTATTTAACATGTATTTAACATACATTTAAAGGCACTCTGTCTTGCAACCACAAAACTCTTAGATCCAATTTGAATTCTGAAAGCATTTGGGTGGTTGCTTTATTACCTGGATGTTGCCAGCTGCTTAAGCTGGCCACATAGAATCATAGAATTGTAGAGTAGAAAGGGACCCCAAGGGTTATCCAGTCCAACCCTCTGCGATGCAGGAATCTCAGCTAAAGCATCCACGACAGATGGCCATCCAAACTTTGCTTAACAACCTCCAATTAAGGAGAGTACACAACCTCCCAAGGGAGACCGTTCCACTGTTGAACAGCTCTTACTGTCAGAAAGTTTTTCCATATGTTTAGTCAGAATCTCCTTTCTTGCAACTTGAAGCCATTGGTTTGAGTCCTACCCTTCAGAGCAGGAGAATACAAGCTTGTTCCCTCTTCCCTGTGACAACCCTTGAAATATTTGAAGATGGCTATCATATCTCATCCTAGTCTCCTCTTTTCCAGGATAAACATACCCAGCTCCTTCAAGTGCTCCTCATAAGGCATGGTTTCCAGACCCTTGACCATCGTGGTTGCTCTCCTCAGCCCACGTTTCAGCTTGTCGACATCCTTCTGGAACTTGCTCTCATAGGAAGCAGTGATGGCCACCAACTTGGATGGCTTTAAAAGAGGATGAAACAAATTCATGGAAGCGAGGGCTCTACAAGCTATGATAGCCAGTCTCTCCTCCATGGTGGGAACAGCAAAGCTTCTGAATACCAATTGCTGGAAACCACAGGAGGTGAGAGAGCTCTTTTGCGTGGACAGGTGGAGTACCCCCAACCCCAGGCGTCTCCCAAGTGGAATAATGACTCAAGACAACGTGCTATGGGATTAACATTGGCCACAACTTTATTAAGTTTCAGATGTAGGGAGACCTTGGCTCAGGCATTGGGCGTTTATCCTTCCCAGTCCCCAGTCCCCGGGGATCTGGGGGACATCAGGGTTATCCAGAATGTGTGGGGATTATATCTTTCTATATGCATGTGCAGCAGCCAGACTTCTTATTGCACAAAAGTTGAAAGGAGAGGAGCTACCTACAATTCAAGACTGGTATGTTAAATTAGTAGAATTCATGAATCTAGCCAAGATGATGGCAGCAATCAGAAACATAGCAAAGCAAAAAATTAAGGAGGAATGGAAATATGTAGAAGAATTTTTTTAAAAAGAAGGTATAAAAACAGAATTAGTGATTTGTCTTGAGTGAGATACATATGAAAATGGAGATAACTATAGATATATAGACACTGGAGATTTGTAATAAGTTTATATTTCTGAAGAGTATTATTAAATGAGGCTGAAATGTAATAGAGATAGCAAAAGGAATGAGTAGAAAAAAGAGAAGCGATATACAAACAAGTTGAAGTCATATTTTAAATGTTGTTCCTTTTTTATGTTTTCTAATATGGTTTGTTTTTGTTGTATACGGTATTCTTTTTCTTTTTTCTGTTAGATTATGTTAGTTTGTTTTTGTATATTTTTGTTGGTTTTGGTTTTTTTGTATGTATAATTGTGTTCTGTTTTTAAGAATTATAAATAAAGTGTATTTTAACAAAAAAACAAAACAAAAAACAGAATGTGTGGGGATTGTGCTGGCTCTGGAGAACATATTTTCAAGCAGAGAGCCCACCCCCCATTTCACTGCTGTCGCAGGGGAGAGCGATGACAACCTCTTGGCGTATAGCCAGTGCCTCCCCTCAAGACCCCTTTAACGGGGAACCCTGGGATCACCTCCACAAGGGGGACATGGGTCACTGCTTCACGCCCCCCCCCCAATTTAGGAAGATAGACTAAAGGATTCTGCCCAAGGCCTGAAACCGCCAAAGTTGTGACGTTTTGCTACGGGAAAGGCAAAACCTGCCAATTCAGGGAAATTCCTTTCCGGCCCTTCAACAGCGACCCTGACGTAGCAGCGCCTGCGTACCGGTGGAGAAGAGGTTAACCTGCAAAAGAAGGCTTAACTGAGGGAGGGCAGGGTGGGAGAAGCTCGAGCCAACTGCCGCTTTGCAGGTAAGATTCACCTTCTGTTGTGTGGGCAGAGCAGTCCCTCCCCCTACCTCCCCAGGCAACATCTCCCCAGGCAGGATTGGGCGATTGGCTGAGGTAGGTGGAGACATCCAGGTATCTAGCCTTGGGAGGGCGAAGCCAGCCTGTACTACTGGGAGCCACACTGGGATCCGGGGGGCTGCGCGCGACCACGCAAAAGGCGCCCCCCATTTGATGTGGGGAGCAGTCATTGCTTGGTTCCTGTTCACAAGTTTCAGACACTGAGAACAAATGGTGGACTAGGTTGCCAATTGGCCTGATGCCACAGGCTCTTCTAATGTCTGAAAGCTTAAGAAACTTTACAGAAAATTCAGCTTAACATTATTTGTATTAGTAAAATTATCCGAAGAGGTGGAAAAGAAACCCTATTGTCTATTTAAGCCACATGTCTGAGTGTGAAAGTTATATTCGAGTTCCACATTCGCTACTATTAATACACCACCTTCCCTTGCTTCAGCTTGCTGAAGTCAAAAGCACTGGAGGTGTATAAAACCATGCATGGTGTGAAGAAAATAGATGGGGAGTTTTTCTTCCTCTCTCATAATTCTGGAACTCGGAGACATCCAACGAAGATTCAGAAGAAAGTATTACTTCAAACAGTGCACAGTTAAAATTTGCTCCCATGGGAGACAGTGATCATAGGATTATAGAGTCCTAGAGTTGGAAGGGACCCTGAGGGTCATCCAGTCCAACCTCCTGCAATGCAGGAATCTCAGCTAAAGCATCCCTGACAGATGGCCATCCAACCTTTGCTTAAAAACCTCCAAGGAAGGAGATTCCACCACCTCCCGGGGGAGACCGTTCCACTGTCAAACAGCTCTTGCTATTGGTGGTGGCCACCAGCTTGGATTGCTTTAAAGGAGGATTAGATAAATTCAGGAAAAATAAGGCCACCGGTGGCTATTAGCCATGATGGGTAAGATCTACCTGTTATGATTTTTGTCCAAGCCGAGCGGAAAACAACTGCAGCGAGGCCTGGTCTGACTTTTGCCTGTCTCACTAAGCCGTGAGAAAGATGCCTTATCTTTTCCTACATGGAATGTTTATGTTTCACTGTACTATTGTATTCCTAGCCTTTGTGCTCACTCTTCTGGCTAGACCTGAAGCTGGACAGACGGCTTTATGGCAGCTCTGTCATTGAGCTGGCAGCAGAGATTCTCTCTGCACTATTCCTACAATAAATAGTTTAGCCTTAATAATGGCTTGTGTGTGTTGTTATTCATGCTGGGAACAATCACATATGACTGCGCCACTGGACTCTCTGTAGCCGGGGATGTGCGCACACGGCTTTGCTCTGGCTTTGGGCCAGTCTCACAAACTGCCCCTGGCGGGGTATATGCTAACACTACCACCACTGTTGGAGGAAGAATGCCTCTGAAGACCAGTTGCTTGGGATGGTAGGTGAGCAGAATGCTGGAGTGCCCAGGTGCGGCTTGCAGACTTCTCACAGGTTGCTGGATGAGATGGGTCTTTGGCTTGACCCCAGCAGTGCTGGGCATTGCTGAATGTGTAATATTTCATACACATATTGTCAGGGATCAGACTCAAGTGGGTGAGATGGAGGAGGAATGGTTCCCTTGATGCTGCAGGAGGAGAGGGAGGCAGCAGGGGCGGAGCAAAGGCGGGACATTGGGGGTGGGACGCTCTGGGTTCCACCTTGGAGGGGGCGACACTATTGGCGCCCCCCTGCAAGGCCCAAGCCGAGCCCTGCCGCCCAGCACCCTGTCCGTGTGGCGGCTGCTCGCGCGGCAACTCGTAAGGCTGCCACGTGTGAAAAGCAGCATGGACGGGGCAGCCTTACGCGCGCTGTTTGCGCGTGGCAGCCTTACGAGTTGCCGCTCGCTCGGCGGCTCGTAAGGTTGCCGCGGGAGCAGCAGCACCAGCATGGATGGACCGCGCATGTGCAGTATCCTGCACATGCGCCATTCATCCTGACGCGTGCATCATGACATCATGGTGCATGCACTCTGCGGAGCGACGTCCCGACACATACGTCAGGAAGCATGCACGCTGCGGAGCGACTTCCCGCCCCTGGGGGTGCCTCCGCATTTGCCGCCCCGGGCAGCCAAGCGGCTCCATTTGCCACTGGGAGGCAGCCTTGATTTACAGCAGGGCTTTGAGGAAAGTCACAGCTCAGAGACAGACGAACAGAAAAGTTGGGCAGTGTTAGAAGAAGGGGGTGGGGGAAACTGAGGCAGGGCAGCCAGATGTATTTCTGATCCCCCTTCTCCCAGAACTTGGTGTTCGTTAAGAATGCAGGAAGAACGGAATCAGAGACATTTGTCCACGAGTGGCCACCTTAAGGGAAGGTCTTATTCATCATCATCAACAAGCTTTTATTGGCATCACATACAAACATCGAAAACAAATCAATACAGAATTACCACTTCCCCAGTGGCACAAAACTTTGATAAAAGAAAGGAGGCAGAGCAGTCTATCGTCACATCTCCAGGACTCCAGGGAGATCAGACGTCTGCAATGTATTTTGACGACAAAAAACCAAATAGAGATATTTAGCCACTAACTTGGTGAGCTCCTGATCTTTCCCCAGTAATAGGAAATGTATGACCTCCAACTCTGTTGAAAATAAAGAGGGGAACATGTTTTTTCTGCTGCTACTGTTAGCTCTTGGCGTTCAATATCCCACAACCTAGTTTTTATTATAGCCTTGGCAGATGGTAGGGGCATCGATCGCAAAAGTTCCACTGACAGCCCGAGTTGCTGTACCTTCTTGTTAAACTGTTGTAGCCCTGGGGAAAGAAAGGTGGAAGGTCTTGTTGCTAGGAAGAAGGGAGGAGGAGTCCAGTTTGCAGCAATGCCACCGTTAAGGCTTGTTGGGTTTTTTTGTCTCTCGCTATTAGAATTAGGACTAAAACTCATTAAAAAGAACTCTACCTTGTTTTCTCTGCTGTTGCTGCAACTGGGGGAGGAATAGCCTTCCCAAAGCCTTGACAGAGCCTTGACCCATACAGTGGACGCTCGGGTTGCAAACGTGATCTGTGTGGGAGGCGCATTCGCAACCTGCAGTGCCGCGCCTGCACATGCGGGGGTCGCGATTCGATGCTTCTGTGCATGCGCAAAGTGCGATTTAGTGCTTCTGCGCATACACGAGCGCCGAAACCCAGAAGTAACCCGTTCCGGTACTACCAGGTTCGGCGCGGAGCGCAACCCGAAAACGCGCAACCTGAAGCGTCTGTAACCCGAGGTATGACTGTATATCCAAATTCTTGAATATGAGGATGTGCAAAGTTGTGCATATGTAAGGGTGCACAGGGGCAAGCATACTGGCTCTGCCATTTCCTCTCCATCACCAGTCTACTTGCCATCAGGGGTGCCAGCTCCTGGGGGCTGAGCCATTTTGCCTCCCCCCATATATTTGGGGAGGGGGACAGACACCCCCACCCCCAATGTTGAGGGGTGAAGGAGGCTGAGTGCAGATCTGAGTGCGGCGTGGCTCCAGTGGCCGTCTCCTCCTCCTCCTCCCACAGAGGGGAAGGAGGGTAGAAGCAGCCTCCTGCCTGTGGTTGCGCCAGGAGGAAGCAGAAGAGGAGCCGCTGACCATAGAAGCCACATGGCCAACACGCCTGGCTTGCCTCTGGCTCCTCCCAACATCCTGACATCACGTGCTCGACGTCAGGACACCGTGTCATGCACAACATCGCATGCACACCTTTGCCCCCCCCCTCAATCACCCTCACAAAAAACTCACACATCTGCTTGCCATACATTAGGAGATGGACTTCTGAATCAACGAGTCTCTTGATTGCATGGAGGTTTTAGAACCCTGGAAACTGTGAATGGGGAACAGAATAGTGACAGGTAGCAGAGGCTAGCGAATTCACCCCTTCCTGCTTCTCTTACAGATTAACATTGCATGAGGAAGAATGCCTGGAAATGAGTTATTTTAATACTGAATCTACTGTCACCAGGGATGCCTAAGTATCTTGCTGCTCACTCCAGAATTGGTTGAGTGTGACTGTCTCAAATGCAGAACACTCAGTCAATGGGTTTTAGTGAGTGTGGAGGGTTCAATATTAAATAAGTTTTGCTCATGCACCCTGCCTGATGAGGCTGGTCCTGCATGCCCTGAATACAAAAAAAGAAATCTCCTATTAACATTCTGAGCTGGATAACTTTTTTGGTAGGGGGTGAGATAGTATTACTGTTCTTTCACAACAGCACAAAGAAACAATTGAAGTTAGAGAGTAAACACTCAGCAAACACAAAGCCATACAGAATAAACACAAGTGGTGCAGCATGCGAGGAGGGGGCACAGAGGGGCAGTTGCCCCGGGTGCAAACTTGTTAAGGGCACAACATTTCAATGCACAGTGCTGCCTCAGTGCAGCTGCATTCTTCCGTTGCTGAGCCTCTGTGCAGCCCCGGGCACTTGCAACCCACACTATGCCACTGGTAGACACCAAAGCCCTTTCCACTCATCTGGAAGGGTTTGCCAAGACAAAAATGTTTTCAGCGGTTTCAGAAAATTAGAAATAGTGGGTGCCTGTCATGTCTTAAGAGAGAAGCTGTTCCACAAAACAGAGGCAGACATACTGAAAACCCTGCTCTGAACTACAGTGGTACCTCTGGTTAAGAACTTAATTCGTTCCGGAGGTCCGTTCTTAACCTGAAACTGTTCTTAACCTGAGGTACCACTTTAGCTAATGGGGCCTCCCGCTGCCGCCGCACGATTTCTGTTCTCATTCTGAGGTAAAGTTCTTAACCCGAGGTACTATTTCCTGGTTAGCGGAGTCTGTAACCTGAAGCGTTTGTAACTGTACTGTGGAAGCTGAGCTTCTGCTATTTTGAAGACTTCAAGAAACTCCTGCAGAATGCAGTGGTTTAAATGAGAGATGCAGGGAGTGTCTCTCAAGTAACCTGGTTCTGAACTGTGTACACCAAATACGGCAGTCTAGTCTACAAAATAATAAAAGTGCCAGTTTTTGAGGTGTTGTTTTCAGTGCTTCAGATTAACAGGAATAGATGCTGGACAAATGTATGTTCTGAACCAGGTGATTTAAAAGTCCAGCAATCTCACCACTCTGAAGCAGACAACACACACTCTACCTTTGCCTTGTAGCTCTCTGCAGTTCATTGAACGTCAAAATTATCCACCCTCCTTTATCCCTGACTCACAGCCCTGTTTGCAGCAGCCACAGGATCCAAACAACTCTTCCTTTGCCTGCTTTACATGACTCAAAGTCCCCGATTCTTTTGTTGTGGTTTTATGCAAGTCAAGGTGCCACCAAGAAAACGTTTCCCTCCTCTGCAGAAGGAAAAGGAAAATAGTAGATTTGCACAGAAAGTTCAGCATCCATTGTAAAACCTAAACAATGCAATGACATCTGTAATACAGGATTTATTCAGCAAGTGTCAGGAGTTGACCCATCATGCACACTCTCTCCTGGCAAGAATTACGGTAATTGTTTAACTTTCAGAGGGGAGAAGCACACATTACAAGCCATCTGGATTAAATGGGCTTTAAGAAGGACATTTAACACTGAAATATACAAAAAGAGAACGCAACAGTACAGATGCCAAAATTATTAGTGAAGAAATCTATTATGCCTAAATCTGTTGCAGCAAAGGACCGTTTCATATTTTACCTAAGTGATGTACTTGGCATTTCTCCATGCCTACCCTGACTGGCAACAGCTTTCCGGAGTTTTCACAGAGTGGACATTCCTAGCCTTATCTGTAGATGCCGGGGATTGGACCTGGGACCTTCTGCATGCAAAGCAGGTGTTCCATCACTGAGCTATGCCCTCCTTCCCATAGGGATGGAGAGGGGAAATAGAGCCACATTTTAATACTAGCCTACCTAACCTGCACCTCTCGAAACAGTAAATAAACCAAATATGCAACTGCCCTTCAAAATGCATACTTCTCCAAATTTTGTGATGTGGTTCTCCAAGCAATGAATGGGTTCAAAGGGGCATATATTAGGGGGGAGGGAACATGTATAGAAAGGACTATATTCGTGAAAATAACACGTAAAACCTAGACAGCATCTTAAAAAGCAGAGACATCACCTTGCCAACAAAGGTCCATATAGTTAAAGCTATGGTTTTCCCAGTAGTGATGTATGGAAGCGAGAGCTGGACCATAAAGAAGGCTGATCGCCGAAGAATTGATGCTTTTGAATTATGGTGCTGGAGGAGACTCTTGAGAGTTCCATGGACTGCAAGAAGATCAAACCTTTCAATTCTTAAGGAAATCAGCCTGGAGTGCTCACTGGAAGGACAGATCCTGAAGCTGAGGCTCCAATACTTTGGCCACCTTATGAGAAGAGAAGACTCCATGGAAAAGACCCTGATGTTGGGAAAGATGGAGGGCACAAGGAGAAGGGGACAACAGAGGACGAGATGGTTGGACAGTGTTCTTGAAGCTACCAACATGAGTTTGACCAAACTGTGGGAGGCAGTGGAAGACAGGAGTGCCTGGCGTGCTATGGGGCCATGGGGTCACGAAGAGTCGGACACAACTAAGCAACTAAACAACTATATATATATATATAAAATCTCAAAATTGCCTGTAAGATCTGAGAGAAACTGAAACTGATAGGTTCATCCATCCTATTTCACATAGCAGCTTACATGTTCATGGAATAAGCTCATGGTCAGTTAACTATTAAAAAAAATTCAATATATGCTGCTGGACGTGGACTCCAGCAGCACAGAATCCAACCAATCAGTACAACCTGTTAAAAACACTTCCATCATCAAAAAACTTTGGCACAAAGGCGTCTCATTTCAAAAAAGGTAGCAGATAAAAAAATCAGTTTTTAAAACCTGATTTTTTTAAAATGTGTGATATATGGGCTGGTGCACACACAATATTGGCTTCGATCAAAAATGGATCTCTCATAAATATGCCCCCCGCCTGCCCGCCCGCACACACACACACAGCTGAATTATTCTTGTGGGCAAACTCCCAGTTTATTTCTTCCTCAAAATTTCTTACCTTCCCTTCACTCTAAGATCCTAGGGCAGTTTACAATGTGAGCATACAAGTAAAAACAGTAAATCAATCCTATTGAAAAGCAGCACAGTGCAGTTTAAGGAAAATGAAAGTGGTGGGTCCCACAAAAATACCTTAATGGACAAAGACCAGGTGCCTCTTTTGCATGAGGTTCATCTTTTTAGATACCGATAATGATGGGGCTAGGTTAGCAGTGGGTAAATCAGTTTCTCATCCTCCCGCCTCTGTCCTGCCAGTCTTAAGTTCCATTATCTGTGCCAGTATGCAAGATACGAGCTAATTCAGCAAGGAAAAGGGATTTTGCGTCACCTGTTGTGGGCTTCTTATCAGCTTCCTGTTGATAAGGGATCCACAATCCAACAGCAACAAACACACATGTGTGTGTGTGCGCACACACACACACCATAGTAAGATGACAGGTCAATCCAGATTTTGCCTGCTGTGAATAAATTGGGTTTATCCTCTGCTTACAGAATGGAAAGAGTCAACCTTGAAGTTGGCATGAGAACCAGCCTGTGCTGATTTATTTACGCTTGCAGGGACCTTGGTGCAGTGAGTCTAGCTCAAAATGCTCTAACATTCCCGCCCCCCATGCATTTGCTGTCATGACTTCTGTTCCAGCTCATATTCATTACACCCTATAATCTTAAATGCTCAGTCCAAACCGTGAAATGAACAAAAATAAGTGGGGTTTTTTTTTTGAAAACTAAGTAGGGAAGTAAGGGACCCAGGTGGCGCTGTGGGTTAAACCACAGAACCTAGGGCTTTGCTGATCAGAAGGTTGGCGGTTCGAATCCCTGCGACGGGGTGAGCTCCCGTTGGTTGGTCCCTGCTCCTGCCCACCTAGCAGTTCGAAAGCACGTCAAAGTGCAAGTAGATAAATAGGAACCGCTCTGGCGGGAAGGTAAACGGTGTTTCCGTGCGCTGCTCTGGTTCGCCAGAAGCGGCTTTGTCATGCTGGCCACATGACCGGGAAGCTGTACGCCGGCTCTCGGACAATAAAGCGAGATGAGCGCCGCAACCCCAGAGTCGGACACGACTGGACCTAATGGTCAGGGGTCCCTTTACCTTTAAGTAGGGAAGTGACACAGAAGATGAATCAACAAAGTGTTCTTTTGGGCTTTACTGAGGAAATGTTTTATAGAGGTATGGAAGGAAGAAGGTAGCACCCACCCCTCTGCCCTCATGAAATGGGATCCAGACATTTGCAACAATTAGGTTTTGTCAGGGCTAAAAAGGAATTCAGCCGGAGCAGGCCGGAGTGCAGTTCCGGTACTTCTCAGGTGGGCAGCACAGGAAGTTCCCAGGTGGAGCTGGGCCCCAGAAACCCAGAAATGGGGGGAGAGACCTGACCAATCTCAGCAAAGCCTCACTGTGCCTACAGTTCATGAGGAGACTTGTCCCCCCCCCCCCCCCGAGCCTGAAGAGGACATCTTCTGCCAGCTCCAGAGAGCAGATGACCTGATGTAGAAGGATCTCCTTATGATACTCATTTCCCCAATCTTAAATTAATCACATTTGCACACCAGTGTGTGTGTACATTTCTCCTAATATACCCATATTTGTATGCAATATTTTGTTGGAAGTCGCCCAGAGTGGCTGGGGAAACCCAGCCAGATGGGCGAGGTTTAAATACCGGTAATATTCCCCCCCCCAATTTTTTTTTATTCATTTTCTGATTTTAAAAACATACAAAACAAAACAACAACACAACAAAACATATCATTATAAGTTTCTTAATCCTTATTTTAGTATTCATCTTGAATGGACTCCCCCAAAGTCCCTCCTTTCTGATTTTCATTTTATAGCACCTCTGGCAATTTTCCTTATCAAAGTTCTTAACATATTAAAATAAAATATACCCAACCATTATCTTCTAACATTCCCAAATCATTTTTCCTCACATAATCATACAAAAAATACTAATCTTAATTTTTTATAATCCAATAATTAAATTTGCACATTACTAATCTAACAATACCTTCCCTACTACCTCTTCTCCCTTCTAAGGCTATCCATGTATCCTAATATCCATATAACATCATATATTTATTAACCTATTATTTACTCTTGAATTGCTGTCTCCTGCTCTGGTCCCCCAGTCCCCCAATCTAGTCAGCAAGTCCCATAAATCAATCCTATTTCAAACCGAGTTATCTTATTCATCTTTAATCTTTATATTATCTTCACCAAACCCCCTTCCTGACATTTCTTATGATCCTCTGTCTTCTAACCTTACCCCGCTGCTCCCCCACCCACAACCATAAATAATAATAATAATAATAATAATAATAATAATAATATGTTGCCCCCAAAATCTGCATTTTTGCAATCAATTTTCATTAGCATAATACATTTTCATATTATACCCTTCTCTCTGTGGTTTGTAATCCTGCTCTCTCAAGGAAAGCCCTGAAATTTTATCAGATTTTCTAAAATTTCATCAACTTGTTTTCAAAAGGTAATCTCAACTTTCGAGCTGCGCCACAAGCCACCTCCGTAATTGCTGACAAAAGTATCACCATAGAAACAGCATTTTGCAATGAGCAGAGACCTTTCTCGAATGATTAAAGGGAAAGTTTTAAAAAAAGAAATCAGGGTCCACAACAATGCAGTAGAATGATCTGCTCCTTCTGCTGCTTTTGGGGATGACCTTGCATGTTCTCTCTTTGTCAATACCAAATCCCTTTATTAAGACCACATGCTTTTTCTACACCAATTTGGATGTATTTGAAAGGTCAGATTTGTGGAGAATAAGGTTATCAATTGGTAGTAGCTGCGATGGCTTTGTTGTGCTTACACTGTTGGGGGCAGTTGAAGACCAGTTGCTGGGAATGTAGCTAGCCAGTTTGAGAACAGGGTGCTGGACACGATAAGCCTTTAGTCTGATCTCGCAAGGCTCTAATGTTCCATGGTCAGGCAGATCTTCCTGCTCACAGTCCTGTTTCAATCACCAAGGCTCTTATGAGAACCAGTGTGGTGTAGTGGTTAAGAGCTGTAGACTCGTAATCTGGTGAACCGGGTTCGCGTCTCCGCTCCTCCACATGCAGCTGCTGGGTGACCTTGGGCTAGTTGCACTTCTTTGAAGTCTCTCAGCCCCACTCACCTCACAGAGTGTTTGTTGTGGGGGAGGAAGGGAAAGGAGAATGTTAGCCGCTTTGAGACTCCTTCGGGTAGTGATAAAGCGGGATATCAAATCCAAACTCTTCTTCTTTATGTTCTTAGCAAGTGATCAGTCAAGTGATGCTTTGAAGTTCACAAGCATGGCATTGCAAAAAGACTGATAACCTGCATTCAAACATATATATATATATTTAAATGCTTTGAGCAAATCAGTTGGGTATAATGTTTTGTACACTTATTTTTCAGGAGTAGAGTTTGTGGGTCTCATTGGCTGAGAGAACGTGGGTGCTTTAGAATGTTCACAAACAGTCTGTCAACTGGAAGAATTGAACAGGCTGTGTGAAACTCAAGAAGTTTATTGTGGGTCAACTTACAGAATCTTGACACAGGCCCATCAGTTTAGTCTTTTTTTGGGGGGGGGGGAGGAAGAAGAAGAAGAAGAAGAAGAAGAGTTTGGATTTGATATCTCGCTTTATCACTACCCGAAGGAGTCTCAAAGCAGCTAACATTCTCCTTTCCCTTCTTCCCCCACAACAAACACTCTGTGAGGTGAGTGGGGCTGAGAGACTTCAGAGAAGTGTGACTAGCCCAAGGTCACCCAGCAGCTGCATGTGGAGGAGCGGAGACACGAACCCGGTTCACCAGATTACTAGTCTACCACTCTTAACCACTACACCACACTGGCTCTCAGGAGGGTATTTGATGGAACATGCATTCTTAACAAGCACCCTACTTCCCCTCCGGCAAAAAGCCTTTTTCAGTTGAGTGTTTTCTCTCTTTTATGTAAAGTCATGCTATCTGTGGATTTGAAATAGTTTTCGTATATGAAATCATTTCAATTCCTTTTATACATGAAATGGCACCGTTGAAGCTTTTATCTTTAAATTACTTTGAGGTGTTTTGCAGGAAGCAATTGATAAGTGGAAAGAAATAGGGTGGAGTGTCATCAGGGCAGCTGCTTTCACACTGGCGAAAATGAAAAGCATCGCACACACCCCGCGAAAAGACAAAAGGAAGGTGTACATTTGTAGCTAGGTATAAATAGGATCTGGAAACCAAGCCTTATGAGGAACAGCTGAGGGAGTTGGGTATGTTTAGCTTGGAAAAGAGGAGCCTGAGTGGAGATTTGGTAGCCATCTTCAAATTGCTAAAGGGCTAAAGTCACATGCATAGGACCTTGAACGAATGGCTTCAAGTTATAAGAAATGAGTTTTTGACTAAACATCAAGAAGAACTTTCTGACAGTAAGAGCTGTTTGGCCGTGGAACAAAATCCCTAGGGAGGTTGTGGACTCTCCTTCCTTGGAGGTTTTTAAGCAGAGGTTGGATGGTCATATGTCAAGGATGCCTTAGTTGAGATTCCTGCCTTGCAAGGGATTGGATTAGATGACCCTTCCGACTCTACAGATCTATGATTGTATAAGCTTGAAGTATTTCCAGCTCAATGCACAAGAAGTGTCTCTCCTTCTCAAGTGTCAAGTGCGATGGAAATGCAACAGACCATTGTATCACTTAACAGAAACTGAGCTGCCTCCTGTATCTGACAGGGAGGGAAGACTCTACCAGACCAGGACAGTTTCCATCATCACTTCAACACTACAACCCATACCTAGTGAATCAACTCCTCCTGTCCATCACTTGTCTGTGAAAGGATCTTCTCATTATGGGGACTGGGGGTCCTGAGGGAGGCAGCGACGGAAATGGCAGACCCTTTTCAGCTTGTGAGACGTCAGCTTTAGACTCGGAGGAAGACAAGAGTCCATCAGACCAGGGTGACTTAACTCCACAGCAAAGGGCAGGAGATGCCACAATGGTGGCAACTGGATGAGGCTTCTAGGCCTTTCTCCAATGCATGTGCATACTATTAAACCTTACATCACTCATATCCTGTGTCAGGAACAGGGAACATTTTTCAGCTGGAGGGCCACATTACCTCACGGGCAACATGCTGGCAAAGGGTGGAGAAAGAGGCAGAAGTAGGTGGAACAACACACACTGCTTCCTTTACAGCAGTGATGGCCAAACTTGGCCCTCCACCTGTTTTGGGACTACAGTTCCCATCATCCCTGACAACTGGTCCTGTTAGCTAGGGATGATGGGAGTTGTAGTCCCAAAACAGCTGGAGGGCCAAGTTTGGCTATCCCTGCTTTACAGGTAGGGCAGGCAAGAAAGGCCAAAGGTTTCTCTCCATCCAGACAAGCAGGAGGCATAACCTCACTTCAAGGACACATTACAGCACTTGAGGGAGCTGGTGTGTCTCAAGGGCCAGAGAGATGGACTTAGAGAGCCACAACCAGCCCCCTTGGCCAGAGGTTTCCCCCACTTTTGTTCTACATTATTGTCCACAAGAGTAGTTTTATGTCTCTAGTCAAGATGTGTACTGCTACCAAACACAGAAGGGGCAACCAATGTGGATCAGAAGATTTTATAAAAACCACTCCATCCTTTCATGAATTGGTTAGACAGCTTCAGAGGGGACCCATAATGTGTTCACGCACTGTATATCAGATTTAACCAACCTGGTGCCCTCCAGACATTTTGGGCTGCAGCTCCCATCAGCCCCAACTGAGGATGGGAGCTGTAGTCCAATCATCTGGGGGGACATCAGGCTAGTGTAGATTAGTAGTTCTTAAACATTCTTACCCACCCTCCAACCACTTGAAATTTGTTGAACAGACCACTCTGCCTCTTAGCAGTTGTAAGGCATTGTACTAGTGGCTATAAATTTTAATTGTGTTGGTATAAATATGCCAGGGACCACTTGAATGAAGCTTGCAGACCACAGTTTGGGAATCCCTGTTCTAAATAGATCTGAAAGATCGGTTTGCTCTGAGTGTAGGAGACAATCCAGCAACCACACATACACACCACTTTGCATTTAGGACAATAATTTATTATTTTTAACACCATCATATGCTATAACATTTTAAGACGCTGCACAGCTGTTCTCTCCCAAGGTGAGCTTGTCAAAGAGGTAATCTCCCGTTCCATTCTGGGGCACCCCCAGGCGCCTCAGGTTTGTGAGGTGGTCTCCAAGCAGTTTGATGGCCTTCACCTGCTCTTCCAGGTATTCCGTCTCCAGGAAGTCACACAGCTGAAAAGATCAGAGACAAGCTTTGGTCAACTACACAAGTATTCACTGCAAGGTTATAGAATAGTATAAATAATGGGAAACCTCTGGCCCTCCAGATGTTGTTGGACTTCAAAGACTTCAGATAGCCTGGACAGCAGTCAGATTATGATAGCTGCAATCCAACAACATCTGGATTACCACAGATTCCCTACCCCTGGGTTTAAGACAAGCTTTTGTGAGCCTGTCCTCAAACAAGATGTACACAAAGGGCAATAAGGCATGTGGAATTAACCTCTAGATGAGAAGCTAAACCAACGGACACTCGTGGTGTCCAATCATGGAAAGGCTTTCTAGATTTAAATAATATTATATTACACTTTGTAGCAAAGACTGTTATACACCAAACAGGCTTGCTTGCCAAGAAAAGAAGCAGCTGACAGATTTGCCCATCTCTAGTTCAGTCTTCCTGTTTTTAAATGCAATGGAGGCAGGAAAGAAATAAGAGGCATTGGTTTCATGGAAGGAAAAAAAACCTTGCACAAAGAATGGGCATCATTTTTTTATAGCTTGCTCCTCTATCACAGCTAACTATGGCGCACTCAACCCACTAAGCCTCCTAAACATAGCTGTCAACCCTCCCTTTTTTTGCGGGAAACCCCCTTATTCCAATGCCGTTTCCCGCTGCTATCCCGGATTGTTGATATCCCTTAAATTTCCTGGATTTCAAAGGAAGCAGCTCCTCTCCCTCCCTGCCGGCCAGGGAGGCTCCTCAGCTGTGTTGCTTGGCTGCCAATAAGGAGTCTGAGACCGACTGGGGGCAGAGCTTGCATGCCTTGTGCAGCCAGACCCTCACGCCCAACCAGACAGCCAGCCTGCCTGCCGTTTACACTCTCGCTCTTTCGCTCACTCGCTCGCTCGCAGCCTCTGGAGCGCAGGGTGGCGAGGCTACTTGGTGCCATTGCACCGCCCTCGCGGCATCCCTTATTTTCAAATTCGAAAGTTTGAAAAAAATCCCTTATTTTCAAATCCGAAAGTTGACAGCTATGCTCCTAAATATAAGGAAGGCTTCTGGACAATGTAGCATTATCGAAAACTCACATGAGGGTCTCCCTTCTCTGTTGCGAGCTTGTGCAGATCCAACAAGGCCTGGTTCACCTTCTTCTCCAGCTCCAGTGCAGACTGCAGGGCATCCAGGCTGCTTCCCCACTCATCCTTCTCTGGCTTCTGTACAAGAGTTGGATGCAAGGATGAGATGGAAGGGATATGGCATCAGGGCCCAAGATACTCTTTTATGTTCAGCACAGCCCAAAGACCTCCTGCTTTTCACCTCACCTTGATGTCCTTCAGCAGGATGCGTCCTCCCCGCTTGTTCTGGTACTGCAGGAACTTCTCCGCATGCTCCCTCTCTTCCTGGGATTGCTCTTTCAGGAACTTGGCCATGTGGTGCAAGGCAACATCATCACGGTCAAAGTGGGAGGACTGGAAGGAGACAAAGTTACTAGGTTTCAGGGTGGATAAAAATCAATGTATTTAAACAAACAAACAAAAATCTGATTTTTTTTTATTTAAATTGGATTTTTTAAACTTAAATTGGATTTTTAAAATAAAATTCTTTTGGAGGAAAAGAACTTTCTAAAGATAGTTTTCTATTTAAGTTACATTATAGTCCAAAGAACTATTCATCAGGAAATCAGGATTTGTTTGAAGTTTTTCATGTGTGCTAAAACTCAGTCTAAGTGTATATATTTAACCACATCAATGTTGTTTTAGTTGTTTAAATTGTTAAGGAAATACGGTAGTTATTTTTCTCCTTCCAATAAAGTACGGCAGAAAAGTTGTCCAAATATAAATAGTTAACTTATTAAACCTCACAATAATTTTGTAATTATCTATGTATTTATTATAGTATAACCAAATCAGTAATTTTTGATATAACTAAAAACTATGGTACTCTGAAAAATTATTATTCCAAAAATGAAAACTTCATCTGGTTGTAAATAGTAAGATTACACCAGTAAGAATGAGTCTTTCTGTAAAAAAAAAGAAAAAAAGATTTAAATCAAATCCACCCTGCTAGATATATAACCCGATGGGCCTCCAGTGAGTTCAAGGTGACATATGGTTGCTTGGTTTCTTCAACAGGACTATGTTCTCTCAACTCAGGCTTCATAGAAAACCATCTAACACCTGCAAGATCCCATAGGCATTAATAGTGGAGGACATTTGAGGAACCTTGCAAGGCTAAGGAATCTATCTGTTAAAGCCTTATCAGAAATAGATATTACTGAACTCAGTGCATGTTAGCTGTGAAGAGATATGCATAGGATCAGACCAAAGGTGAAATTACATTGAGGGGGGGGGGAGCCAGTGAAGCTTATTCTCCCCTACAAACAAAGAAGAACTTACCATGGACAGGTAGACATAACTAGCATGGAGCTCCAGGTTAATCATTTGGTTTACAGCAGCTTGGCAGTCAGCATGGAAGTTCTGGCACACCTGAGACACCATCTTCGCGTTGCAGCAAACACAATTGGCAACAACAAACAGTAACAGAAGCTGCTTGCATCCCAGGTCTTATATGTATACCATTTAGAGGCAGGCCAGCTAGTGATTAGCAGCAGTGCTGCCCAATAGAATTTCTCTTCCAATTGGCTTTGTGGGTGGGTTAATGACTCAGCTGTTGGGGGTGGGGGTGAGAGTCGGGGAGAGCCTGCAGCTGTGTTGAATAAAGGCTGTGCCTTATCTCATAGCCTTTTGGCCTGAAGGTGACATTATGCAGCGCTCCCTTATTCACGGGGGTCTAATCATGAAAAGAGCCCTGGTGGATCGGGAAAAAGACACATCTAGACCAGCTTCCTGCTCACACAGTGGCCTGTGGGATTGGAAAATATGAGTGCAGCAATTTGTGGTCAACAGCAACTGGTATGCAGAAGAACAATGCCACTGGTAGTAGAGATAGAACACAGCTATCATGCCTAGTGGGCAGGGAAAGCCTCCAGCTGCTTTTGGACTACAATTCCCATCATGCCCAACCACTGGTCTTGCTAGCTAGGGATGATGGGAGTTGTAGTCCAAAAACAGCTGGAGCCCCAAGTTTGGGAAGCACTGGATTAAGTTATCTTCCAGCCCCATCTGGAGACGCTGAGAATTGAACCTGGGACCTTCTACATGCAAAGCAGATGCTCTACCAATGAATTACAGCCCGCATAAGAACTGGGAATAGTATTGTCCAACTGATGCAGTCTAGTAGAGCCAGTCCACAACATTTGGGTGCCCAGAGTGAAGGATGATGCCCCACCCTTGTCAGCTGACTCTACATATAATGTTAACCATGTGGTTATCAACTGGGCAGTGTGATTTTTTTAAAAAATTGAGTACTATGTCTATGCGGGAGGATGGTTCTCAGGACGCATGGTAAATTAGCTATAATTTCTAATGACTTTCCACCCCTGCTTCCATGGAGTAATGAAGTAGGTGTTTCCATTGCTATCAATGGGAGGTACCTCCTTCAATGCCAATTACTGCAAGGGTGGGGTGGATTTCACAGAGATTGCACCTGGGGTGGGGGGTGGGGTGGGGGGGAAGGAAAGCTCAAACCTCCCTTTCTGCAGTACACTGATAATAATTCCACACACCTGGTATTTTTTTTTCTTAAACTGATAATTACTAATCACATCGTTAATGTCAAGTGGAGTTAGGACAGATCTTTGGGTGTTTTCTCCATGCCTTCCCCTCCAAATGTTGCATTTTTAAAGACATAACTTTTTTATTGATTTTCACAGGTCTCCTACCTTATGCCTACTGCTTTATATGACATACAGTGCTTTAATCTAATCTAATTATCCTCTATTTCACTTATCATTGTTTTCATAATTTGAACCCTGCCCCCATTTTCATTTGATTATAACAGTTCTTCAAATATTCTGAAAAGTGCTTCCACTGTTGCATTTATTGCTTTGAGAGATATATGCACCCCTCGTTAGTAAGTCCACAAGCAGTTCTATGTGGAATGAGATCAACAGTGAAGTAAAGATAAAGTCAGCAGCAGAAGCAGTAAAATCCAGAACTCCAGCAGGCTAAGACTGAGATAAAACAGGGGAAGCCAATGTGGTCCTCACCAGGTGTTTCTGGACTCCAGCTTCCAGCATTCCCAACCACAAGCCATACTGCCTGGGGCTGATAGAAGTCAGAGGCCAACAAGATCTGGAGAGCACCACGTTGGCTACCTCTGAACAAGATGATCCATTGAAAACCCTGGGCAAATACAGGAGACTGATATAGCAGTGCCAGTTTATAACATGAAGCTCAACCCTAGACAAGCCCACACACCAGGTGCTGTTAGACTACAAACCCCACACAACCCAGCCACCATTGCCAGTGGCCGGGGATGATGGGAGTTGTAGTACGCCATTGCTTTTGAAGGACCACGGTTTTCCCATCCTTGTCTTACAGGCAAGCAGCAGCACTTTGAACTGTGCTTAAAAACTGACAAACAACCAGTACAGTGCTCAACAAATGAGTGAGGCAAGTTCTCTGTGGCCCCCAGAACAAGAACTGACTTTGGTTTACCGCTCATGTTTTTTGGAAGAAACAAAAAATGAGCCCGGGTTCGTACATCAGATACTGGCTACGTGGCCACTGTTTTTTATCTCCCTCCCTGATCCAGACAAACATGACACAGCACATCTGAGTTTATGTTCCCCCCCCCCCCAAATCACTTGGCAGAATACGAGGTATCAGCAAAGGAGTTCAGCTGCCCTTCTGGAATGTGAGTGAATCAAACAGGTATTCCCCCATCCCATCCTGGGGACTCTCATACAGGTATTTCAGCTTATTGAGATAATCTCTCATGTCTGTGTTGGCCTTCACCTGTTCCTCCAGGCATTCAGACTCCCGGAAGTCAAGCAGCTGAAGGTTTCTTAAAGGCGGATGCTGCTAAAATTGCACATAGTACTGTAAGGATTAAGCCGGCTGCTGTGCATCCCCATCAAATAAAGGGTTACAGAGAGGTGCAATAAATCTGAGGTTTATCTCAAACTCCTTTGGAGGAGAATATACTGCTCAAAGCACTGGGGAAAGCTTGTTGTTGTTGTTCAGTCGTTCAGTCGTGTCCGACTCTTCGTGACCCCATGGACCAAGGCACGCCTTGGTTTTTGTGCTGAAAAAGCCGCCCTCGGCTTATACTCGAGTGAGGCAGGCAGTGGCTCCTATGAAGCTTTCCCAGGTTTTTTGTGGTAAAATTGGGTGCCTCGGCTTATATTCGGGTCGGCTTATACTCGAGTATATACGGTAACTATATTCTTTGGCGATCACTCATAGCCGAGCGCTCGCAGGCAAGTGTTTCCCAATTGTTGGTGTGTATACTACATTTTTAAAAATTTGCCTTGAGACACTTGAATTCTACAAAGGAGGGTTCTTAATACTGAAGCATTACTGTACACATACAGAAGGGTCCCCATCTCTAGTTTTTACGTTGGTTTTATGTTAATTTTTGTCTTGGTGCTGTTTTTGTGTTGGTTGTTAGTTGAGAATTTGCGTTTTTGTGTTTTAGTGTTTTTAATTTGTGAACCGCCTAGAGGATATGGGTAATTGGATGATGCAAA
This sequence comes from Darevskia nairensis, assembly GCA_034642065.1. Lineage (NCBI taxonomy): Eukaryota > Metazoa > Chordata > Lepidosauria > Squamata > Lacertidae > Darevskia > Darevskia nairensis. The sequence goes on from JAWWNI010000529.1 coordinate 158,444, forward strand.
AATGCCGCAAATAAATAAATAAATACTGAGCTTCAGTTCATTGGCCCGTATCCAGTCTACTACAGATGCCTAGTAATTGATGTTCCGGGTTCACTGCCTTACCTGAATCAGATGTAAACCAGCAACAGAATTGGATGTCTTCAGCAAATTAGCCTTTGACTGGACTTAACCGTCCAGGGGTCCTTTACCTCTACCTTTTATATTTCTATTTGTTTTCCAGTGTCTTTATAGTTCTATAGTTCCCTGGGTTTTTCAGGGCTGTTTGAAAAGTTGCCTGTAGAGCATTGAAGAGTTTTGGAGTTATTATTTATTTGTTAAAGCACAGCAATAGAGGATTTTTTTTTTTTAATAAAAAGGAGATTAAAACCTTTTTAAAACACACACACACAAAACAAAACATTTGTTGCTCTGCTTTAACAAACCAAACAACCTCAGAGCTCTTCAGAAATCGGCATGGAAACATTTTGGATAGCCTCACAATGTAAAGAAGACACAAACAAACACTGGAAAAGAAAAGCTGTTGTGAAGCTGCCAAGTTTGTTTTTTTTAAAAAAAACATACAAGCAAGAACATGAGCCACGTGGTCTCCTCTTAATTATTTTAAAGTAAGAAAGAGTTAGAAAAAGAAAACAAAGCAGGAGGTCATGCTATTCCCTGGCATATCCTCATAAGAGGGCTAAACTAATTATAAAATATGAAAGAATGATAAAGCTAAAAAGAGGAATGAAGGATAATTCCATCACACCCATCCTAATATTGGAACATACCTTCTGAATTTTGAATGTAATCTTTCAGAATGAATCTGAGATCGATTGCCAAGCAAACACCCATTCTATCAAAGCAGGAAGGCAGCCTCAGATACCGCTGTCAGTATTCTTGAAGGTAATCAATTTTTTTAAAAAATTATTATTATTTATCTGACTTCAGAGACATAGCCTGACATTTGACAACATTTTCCAAAATTGAATTTCCATGCCAGAGATTAGATAACTCATTCGTGGCAAGGCATATTTCCTCCGTCATGGGGCAATCATCTATAGTGCTAGTAGAGAATTGAACTTATCCAAGGCTCAAAAAAATCATTTCCAGCAGGGATGCTATATTCATCTCGCTCAGTTTTCAGCTTCATGCAGCAGTGGTACCTAATGACAAAGCAGGGCTGGCTCAGGACATTTTGGCACCTGGATCCCAAAATGGCAGCTCCCTCCCCATGGGTAAGAAGGGGTGAGGGAAGATCTACATCAGCAACAAGGGGGAGGAGAGAAAGATTGACACTGGGGTCTGCTGCCCTGGTGAATCCTGCTGCCTGAGGCAGTTGCCTCACCTTGCCTCATGGTTGGGCCAGCCCTGTGACACAGCCTTTCATTGTCAAGCAGGCAGCTCTGTCTCCAGCCATCCCCTGCGGCTACCATCTTTTCTGGCTCTTGTGGATGCAACACACGTAGTAGGGCAATAGAGAGATGACTGCCTCATGAGGGAAAGCAGAGGAACAGCAGTATCCTTTAGAGAATACAATTTGATTTGCAAAGATGGACAAGAATATCTACATGGTGCCTAGGGAACAACTTGCACCTTAATATCAGCAAAACAAAGGAGATGGTGTTGGATTTTCGGAGGAAGAGAGGAGAACTAGCCACGCTCTACATCAGGAAGGGCTGTGTGGAGAGAGTCTCTTCCTTTAAATTCCTAGGAGTTTTTCTCAGTGAAGACCTTACTTGGAAAATCAATACAACCCAAGTGGTTAAGAATGCCCAACAGAGACTCCACTTCCTCAGAGTATTGCTAAGGAACAATGTCTACCAACATTTGATGATCTCCTTCTACCGGTCCACCATAGAAAGTGTCCTTTCATACTGCATCACGGTGTGGTACGCCGGTTTGACAGCCACGGATAGAAAGTTCCTACAAAAGGTGATGGATGCAGCACAAAATATTATGGGCTGTCCCGTGAATCCGCTGGATGACATCGCGGAAGACCGTTGCCTCAGGAGAGTGAGGAAAATCCTCAGGGATGATTCACACCCTGGCCGGCACTTTCTTGATCTCCTGCCCTCGGGCAGAAGATATAGAAGCATGATTAATCGCACCAACAGGGTAAAGAACAGCTTCTATCCTTAAATAAATATAGTGAGACAATAATGAATGATATTAGAAGGATGTAGACTCGTGGTAGATAAAGAGGTGCCAGAGTTAAGGTAGATTAATAAAACTTTATAATTGTGTATCATTGGAGAGATAGATAAGGGAAGTTGTTTAGCATATCTAAGTACCGGTAAGTTTATTTGGATTATGTTTTTGTCTTTGTTTCTTTACTTTTCATTTTTTTTTTCTAGGGACAATGTTTAAATGAAAATGTATTTTTGGTCTTTGAATGTGAATGTATACATCAGGCGAAGAAAGGAAGGAACTTTGTGTGTTGTTTGTCATTGTTTATTGTGTTGTATGTCTCGTATCGCTGGATTATGGAGAAAGCTAGAGAGTTCCAGAAAAACATTTACTTCTGCTTCATTGACTACGCAAAAGCTTTTGACTGTGTTGACCACAGCAAACTATGGCAAGTTCTTAAAGAAATGGGAGTGCCTGATCACCTCATCTGTCTCCTGAGAAATCTCTATGTGGGACAAGAAGCTACAGTTAGAACTGGATATGGAATAACTGATTGGTTCAAAATTGGGAAAGGAGTACGACAAGGCTGTATATTGTCTCCCTGCTTATTTAACTTATATGCAGAATTCATCATGCGAAAGGCTGGACTGGATGAATCCCAAACTGGAATTAAGATTGCCGGAAGAAATATCAACAACCTCAGATATGCTGATGATACAACCTTGATGGCAGAAAGTGAGGAGGAATTAAAGAACCTTTTAATGAGGGTGAAAGAGGAGAGCGCAAAATATGGCCTGAAGCTCAACATCAAAAAAACTAAGATCATGGCCACTGGTCCCATCACCTCCTGGCAAATAGAAGGGGAAGAAATGGAGGCAGTGAGAGATTTCACTTTCTTGGGTTCCATGATCACTGTAGATGGTGACAGCAGTCACGAAATTAGAAGACGCCTGCTTCTTGGGAGAAAAGCAATGACAAACCTAGACAGCATCTTAAAAAGCAAAGACATCACCTTGCCAACAAAGGTCCGTATAGTTAAAGCTATGGTTTTCCCAGTAGTAATGTACGGAAGTGAGAGCTGGACCATAAAGAAGGCTGATCGCCGAAGAATTGATGCTTTTGAATTATGGTGCTGGAGGAAACTCTTGAGAGTCCCATGGACTGCAAGAAGATCAAACCTATCCATTCTTAAAGAAATCAGCCCTGAGTGCTCACTAGAAGGACAGATCCTGAAGTTGAGACTCCAGTACTTTGGCCACCTCATGAGAAGAGAAGACTCCCTAGAAAAGACCCTGATGTTGGGAAAGATGGAGGGCACAAGGAGAAGGGGACGACAGAGGACGAGATGGTTGGACAGTGTTCTCGAAGCTACCAACATGAGTTTGGCCAAACTGCGAGAGGCAGTGGAGGATAGGTGTGCCTGGCGTGCCTTGGTCCATGGGGTCACGAAGAGTCGGACACGACTGAACGACTGAACAACAACAGATGTCTCGTATTGTTTTGTATTACTAAGTATGTATGAAATTAATAAAGTACTTAAAATTAAAAAAAAAAAAAAGAACAGCTTCTATCCGTGGGCTGTTAGGCTACTGAATGAAAAGATAACAACAGGGCAACTGACTTTCGGATTAGGTGGGTGTGCGTCAGTAAACGAGGGGAATTAAGACTAAGAAAGCTGAGTGGGGATGCTCATGTAATCTTACTGTATACAAGTTGTACAAGTGACAATAAAGTATTTCATTTCATTTCATTTCAAGAACCCAATATTAATCCCCTTGATTTTTTTGAGGGGAGACAGGTTATTGGCATCAACAAGAATGTTATATAGTTATATAACAGGGCATGTTCAGTTATACGAGGTTGAGGTACATAGCTGTCAACCCTCCCTTTTTTGCGGGAAACTCCCTTATTCCAATGCCGTTTCCCGCTGCTATCCCGGATTGTTGATAACCCTTAAATTTTCCGGATTTCAAAGGAAGCAGCTCCTCTCCCTCCTTGGCGGCCAGGGAGGCTCCTCAGCTGCGTTGCTCGGCTCCCAATAAGGAGTCTGAGACCGACTGGGGGCGGAGCTTGCATGCCTTGTGCAGCCAGATCCTCACGCCCAACCAGACAGCCAGCCTGCCTGCCGTCTATGCGCTCGCTCTTTTGCTCTCCCGTTCGCGCGCAGCCTCTGGAGCGCAGGGTGGCGAGGCTACTTGGTGCCATTGCACCGCCCTCGCGGCATCCCTTATTTTCAAATCTGAAAGTCTGGAAAAACCCCTTATTTTCAAATCTGAAAGTTGACAGCTATGCTGAGGTAGTGCAAGCAGGATGTAAGCAGGAAGAACGAACAGTCTTTCATGCACTGTAAGTTTTTTAAGGGATATTTAGTGAGATCTTTGGGGGCAGAGATGCTTGCAAGTGCACCAGCACCTTCTGCCACCACACTGGCAACCTGAGATACAGGCTGTTGCCCCAGACTTTCTTCCCTGGCTTCTATGTAGAAAGTCACATTTAAGCATCCAATGCAAACCTTATACACATGAATGTTGAGATGGAAGTTTTAAGGCCAGTCAAGGGGCATACCTGCATCCCACTCGAAATTAGCTCCTTCATTAAAGGCTAATCACCTAGCAATACTACAATTTTAGCTGTATTTATTTTCCCCGGAATAATCTTGCATGATTTGCCCACCTAGGAGAGCCAGCCAAAAATAATATCGTCGAAATAGCCCTAATTACAGAACACTTTCCAAAGTAGAAGCCTTATGCCCTTATTAGTAGCTGTTGCAAGAATAGAAGTCTCCCTTCCAATGTGCAGAATCCATAGCCAAGTCCTTGGCAACTACAGAAGCATCAACACAACTTTTGGGTTGGGCATTTATGGCTGTTTCGGGCAAGATCTTGGTATTTGTGGGCACTTGGGCAGAAAGCTCCACTCATGATTTTAAAGGGTTAAACCACAGAGCCTAGGGCTTGCCGATCAGAAGGTCGGCGGTTTGAATCCCCATGACGGGGTGAGCTCCTGTTGCTTGGTCGCTGCTCCTGCCGACCTAGCAGTTCGATAGCACATCAAAGTGCAAGTAGATAAATAGGTACCGCTGCAGTGGGAAGGTAAACAGCGTTTCTGTGTGCTGCTCTGGTTCGCCAGAAGCGGCTTAGTCATGCTGGCCACATGACCCGGAAGCTGTACGCCGGCTCCCTCGGCCAATAAAGCGAGATGAGCGCCACAACCCCAGAGTCGGTCATGACTGGACCTAATGGTCAGGGGTCCCTTTACCTTTACCATGATTTTAAAAGCTACAGCGTTCCTGAACAGTTATGTACAGGGTTGGATTGAGGTTTGATGAGGCCCTAAGTTACTGAAGGTAATGGGGCCCTTTATGTGCCCAGCTGTCCTTTGTCAACAACAAATTGTCACTGTTTTTTGTGTTGAATATATGCTATATGGAAATTTATGGACCTAATAGGTATCTAAAGCCATTTGCACATAACAAAATATGTATTTTATCAAAGTAATTGTTGAACTGAAATACAATTAAGAAGAAGTATATTAATAGTGAAATATATATATAGAAATGAGCAAACCAGTGATATTTTAGGGAGCAGGCTAGCAGGCGGGGACCATTACTTACATCACAGGAGCCTACACAACACAAAACACTATTGCTGTGTGTAGGTTTTGTTGTATTTGTTTTTTTATTTTCTATTTTGGAAATGTACATCCAGTTTTTTTCCCTTTAATTTTTTTGGGGCCCCCCAAAGAGTGGGGCCCTAAGATATAGCTTGTTTAGCTTATATGTAAATCCGGCACTGGTTATGCACCTAAATCTTTTAGAGATTGAAATGCAGCCCTATTCAGACTCACAAGATGTCACATCACAAGGTTACCTTCCAGAATAGAAACGCTTCTCTTTTGAAGATGATTTTTGAAGCTAGCAATTACATTCTAAATATGAATCATTTCCCACACAATTAGAACGCTTGTTTTGCAGCCCCCAGAACTATCCTCAAAAAGCGTTTCAGTTCTGTCCCATGACAATATTCAGTATGCATCTGGGATAGCTCAGTCGGTAGGACGTGAGAATCTCAGGGTCATGGGTTTTAACCCTATGTTGGGCAAAAGATTCCTGCATTGCAGGGGGTTGGACTGGATCAGGGGCAGAGGAAGCCTCCTCGCTACCCGGGGCGGCAAACGGAGGCATCCCCCTGGGGGCAGGGCGTCGTGACGTTACAACGGAGCAGCGACGACCCAGCGACGGAGTGCGCACGTGCGGCATTTCACGCATGCGCACTTGGTCGCTGGGCCGTCACTGCTCCCGCTGTGATCTTGGAAGGCGCCACGCGAAAAGCGGCAGCGGCGGGCACCCCCACGAGCCGCCGTCACTGCTCCCTCTGTGATATTGCGAGCTGCCGCGTGAAAAGTAGCAGCGGCGGGCACCCCCACGAGCCGCCGATCAGTTATTGGTTTTTTCTTTTCCAGTGTTGTGCAATCAAGCACCTTATTTGATGAAAAATTCAATTTCTTGTCTTGTTCCACAATCTTTCATATATCCAGGGATATCCAGGCAAGTTGGCACAGGATTGCAGGGGTAGTTATGACACGAGTTGCCACCTTGCTCTTACCAACTTATCTGTTTTCTTTTTACATATTGTTATGAGTCTGGAGGAGGGGCAACTTGCCATTATTGCTAGAGCCAGCAAAGAGCAAACTCGTAAATCCATGAAGTCAGCCAAGTTTGCTTAATAAAAACTAAGCCAGGCACTCCTGCATTCAGTTTAAGATCATGAGTCCAGGAAGTTTCACATAAGTAGCGGGGGATAAACCATCAACATGGCAAAAGGTGTTGATGGCCCATCTAAGAGGTATCCTTTGGCCTGGGCCCACAAAGGTTGCCCAGGTGATGGTGTGAGTGGGATGTGTGAATGTGAGGCAACAAGAAAAGAGTGTCTTTAGTGAGGTGTGCTGGGAAGAAGAAGCAGGAGAGCAAAGACCGATATCTATCTTTGACGGCTGGCAGAGGCTGGCAGAGATGCCTTGAGCTGCAATGCTGCCCTGCTGCTATGGGGAAAGTCTTCTTCTTTTTGGCGATCCCTCGTAGCCAAGTAAGATTGTCTTCCTTAAACACAGTTTTAACAGTGAGTCCGTAAGTGACTGTGGAGGCCAATTCTGGATCCACATGTCCTTCCACAGTGGAGACATTGGTTTCTGGACAGGAGTTGATCACGGCGTAGATTTGCCAAGCATGCCTTCCTTGGCACTTCCCCTTGCGTCCTGAGTTCAAGCATCTACCAAGTCCATCACACCTTTGGTAAAGGCTGTTCTCCAACTGGAGCGCTCACAGGCCAGTGTTTTCCAGTTGTCCGTGTTTTGCATTGAGAGAGTATTTAAACCTCTTTTGTTGACCACCAGCATTACGCTTTCCATTTTTAAGTTCGGAATAGAGCAGTAGCTACAGAAGACGATAATCAGGCATCTGCACAACAAGACCAGTCCAGCAAAGTTAATGTTGAAGAATCATTGCTTCCACACTGGTTATCTTTGCTTCTTCCAGCACACTGGTATTAGTCTGCCTGTCTTCCCAAGTGATGTGTAAACATTTTCCGGAGACACCGTTGATGGAATCTTTCGAGGAGTTGGAGATGGCGCTTATAGGTTGTCTGTGTTTCACAAGCATACAGTAAGGTTGGTAGTACAATAGATTTGTAAACAAGCATTTTGGTTTCCCTGAGAATGTCCCGACCCTCAAACACTCTGCACTTCAATCGGGAGAAAGCCGCACTCGCAGAGCTCAGGTGATGCTGGACTTCGGCATCAATGTCGGCCCTTGTGGAAAGCTACGGGGAACAAGCCCCTCTTGAAATGACTATGCTGTAAGATCTGGACTCCCTCCATCCAAACTCAGGTGTAAATATGTGAACAAACCCTATTTCTTAAAGCTACAACCATCTCCACTACATCTTTATTCTCAAAGGAACACAGACCCTAGGTGATGCTACCTGGGGGTAGCACCCAATCTTTATAACATTGTTTTTATTTGGATATATACAATCTTCCTTTCTGATGCATAGAGGGACTTGGAAGGAAAGGATTTGCAAAGTTCAATCTGAAACCCAGTTAGGGATGGAAGAATCCATCAGTTTTGGTTCTCGTAAGTTTTTGGTTCTCTTCTTCAGTTCTTCACATACAAAACAATCAATTAAAATGCAAGATAAAATACGATTTAATTTTTTCCCCCTTTTTTTCTTTTTTTTATGTTTCAAGACTTTATTCAGAGATAAACTGTGGTGCAGTGGTAGCACTGGCACATCTGCCCTTCTCATTCTTTGTCAAGATCTTGATTCATGTGGCACTCTGGACCAGATGATGGCCTAACACCTCAGCCCTAAACACATTCACTCAAAAGTAATTCTGGCTGATTTGAATCCAATTTACTTGTAAGTGTATGTGCCTAGGACTGAGGTATCAAGCACACATCATCTCTGGATGTTGAGAGGGAGAAACAGGAGATAAAGCTGCAAAGTGTAGAAGGGAGGGATTGGTGCCTGTTCCCCTTGCCCTTCCTTTCAGTCCTTCACCTCCAGACACGTATTCAAATTAGATCTCTGCCTACACATTAGGATTCTGCCTCACACCTATTGAGAAGTGCACACACCTATACACAAAGATATTTGTGAATCACATGCTTGTATGCAGTTTTTATTAATATAATGTATTTTTGTCTTTTATTTTCACTAATATCTGGTTTTTATGTGCATTTCCACCTAATATAATGCATTTTGGTACCTAGTGTTTGGTTGGAGAAATGCACTGCTCAGTTTGGAGAACTTTGAGGTATAGTGGTGTTTTGGTTCACAGAGTGCAAATTAGGTCGTTTCTCATTAGAATGCAAACAAAATGTCCTTTCATAGGATCTTGAGGCTTGTAATGATAGAGCTTTGTTATTTGTCTTTATAGGAGAACTTTTGTGCTTGTATAATTGAAGAGAGGAAGAGAGAATATACTACTTTTCATTTATAAAATGTCAAAGTGGTTCACAGCATACCAAATAAACTCAAATGAATAGTGATGGATTGAAGTGCCTAAGTGGGTCATCAGAACATTATTACAGTAGCTACAGCAGCCAGAACCAATCGGGGGAATGCTAAGGTAAATTTATTTCTGAAGTGCTGCAATCTTCCAGAGAATGGATTCTTTTAATTTGAAAAGCAAAGAGAAATAGCTGGTGTGTACATTCTGACTACTCTGAACACCCCCCCCCCCAAAAAAAAATCCAGGGAGAAACTTGTCAGGAAGAGGATTTCATAAGCACCCCTAATTCTTTGTGTGGGAAAAGATAGGTAGAAAGGAATCAGAAAACGGCAGAGCACACAGGATTCATGGTTTCCTAAGAATGACAGCTTGAAAAATGTCATGTTTGATGCCTTGGAAGAGAAAAGAGCAAGATCTGGCATCAAGCCTGAGTGACAATGAAAAACATTGAATTGGTACCATCCAAACATACTGAAATATTGAAAAAAGGATAACATCTTTGCAGAAAGAAAATCTGTGCATTTGAACTCCAGCTGAAACCTATTTGTCATCATGCTTGCTATTGATGAATCTGATTTGAGTTGTCTATATCCCCTTGCAGTCCCTTTCCTTGTATAAAGAATGATGTTCATTCATTGTCAGGATGGAGTTTTGCAACCACGCTAGTCGTCTTGTCTCCAGCAGTGGTCAGCCAAATTTCCCCGGGGATCGCAAGCAAGGCCTGGACATCCCAATTTGCAAGGCCAACCTTGCCATTAGGCATAGTGAGGCAGCTGCCTCGGGTGGCAGCTGATGGGTGGTGTGGAGGGGCGGCAGCAGCAGCAGTGGTAGATTCCAGGTTGTTGGCCTCTGCTGGAGGACAGATTTGTGTGTGCTCTGCATCCCTTGAGCTATTCTGCTGGCCTCATGTGCAAGAGAGGGCACTGTCCCATTGCCAGTGCTGAAGTGAGGTTCAGCTGCCACTCTGGACACCTTTCATCTGTGGAATGGAGAGAGGAGCAATCATATCCATCCCAGGTAGCAAAATATATTGGACCAGCTCTGCCTGTACCTGTCAGGGACTGGGCAGAGGAGGAGGAGGAATGGTGGAGACCGCCTCTCTGTCCTGACCCTCCCAGGGAGGAGGAAGAGGAAGACAGTATAGCTTTGCAACAGGGGTTTGTGGGAGGTCGCAGCTCAGAGGCAGATGAGGGGCAAAGTTAGGAAATAATGGGAGAGGAGAAGCAGGCAGAGCCAGAGCAACATCTGGCGGATGCATTGTCACTAGAAAGCATTCCAGACTCTCCATCTCCCAGAACCTGGCAAGCCTTAAAAGTAGGAGAGCAAAAAGCTCAAAGACAAAGGGCACTTAGCGGCACTCATAGAGGAGCTGATGATGATGATGAATGAGGAAGTGGGAGAGACGGGTTCACTCAGGACAATGCCATTATCCAAGAGTCTGGGTTCTATAGCCTCTCTCTGTAAAGATTGAAATAAAAAAGGACTGTAAGAAACTTTCCCTTATCTTTATACTTTCCTGGGCAACTAGCCAGGAGCCACTGACAGCATCCTGAAAGTACCCTGTACTATTCAGCGACTGGGAGAACTATGGACATTTACTAACTGTTACTATTTTGGGGTGGGATTCGGTCACATATCGGTAAGTTCAGTTGGTGAGATCAAAGCGGAATAATAATAATAATAATAATAATAATATATTTGTACCCCGCCCATCAGACTGGGTTGCCCCAGCCACTCTGGACAGCTGCCAACATAAATAAAAACATAATAAAACATTAAACATTAGAAAGCGTCTCTATACATGGGAACTCTTGCGCAACAGTCTACTTCTCCACTTTAGAGATAAGGGTCAGAAAACTTCCCCGGAAAGAGTGGGATAACAATTTTTTGATGCAATGCCTTCCCTGCAGGGTTGTTGAGAGCAATATTTACTGAGACTTTTTGTGGGCACCATCGGAAGTCCTGGCCTACACACTGCTGCCAGTGGAAGCCACGCTGGTGATCACTGCTCTACATGGTTGAGAACCTTGAAATATTGGATCTTCCTTCATTACAGAGCTCTATCTCCTACCTCTCTCCTTTACGATCTTCTAAGTGATAATGTAATTTACAATCTGTCTGTGATCTGTAGAAGAAAACTGAATTCCATAGGGTTTAATTTAACTGGCTTCGAAAACTCGGATCCCAAACATATTTGGGCAAATATTAGGAAGAAGCTTTTAGAAAATAGTGTTCTCTCCATTCTTGATGTCGCCAAACACAGCACTTGCTCCCCCCTCTCCTCTTTCTAAATCTCCCTTTGTGTAGAGATTTTCAAAAGGGATATATTAGAAATCTTAAGAATCCCGAATCCCATAGGCTGTTTATGTTAGCTAGATTTTATATGTTCCCCTCCATGATAGTAAGAGGAAGGTATTTAGCTCTCCCAAAATCTGAACGTTTCTGTAAATGCAGTAAGAAGGAACCAGATACATTGGATCATATTTTATTCTCTTGTAATTTTGGCACTAACGCTAGAAGTCAATTATTAGATGCCTTACAAATGGATAGACCGATCTCTATGCTTCCAACTATTCAAACACTGTTGTCGGACAGTAATGAAAAAATCACTTCAATAGTAGCCGAATTTTTAAGCTCAGTCCATACAGAAAGACTAAGGCATTACAAAGAGGATTAGGAGATTTCAACTAAATAGTAATGCGGCATTATTATATTGTTATATCATTTACATCAATTGATGTTTTAACCAAGGATTATTATGAGAAGTTTTAAGTTATTTTTTACGGACTAGTATTGAATTTTAGAGTTAAAGATTTAATTAATACAAGCCTTATTTTGTTGAGCTCATATTTTATATATTTTATACGTAATATCTGTTCGAAAATGTTTGGTTTGGTTTGCCTAATAAAGGTTATTGAATTGTGTTTTTTTTTCAAAAAAATATTGGTTTTTCATGGTTTTTATATCACTCACAAATTCTAGGATCATAAACACTTAAAACACATAAAACACATACATAACAAAAACAAAACAAAGAAAATACATCTGAACCTAAATTCTATCCAGTTTAATTCACCTCAAATTGACTTCCTCTGAACCTCCCTATCTAAAGTTCCGTGCCTTACTTCTTTAGCAGTTGTCCAATTTCTTACTTCTATTTACCTCTTTACTCCTTATTATTCTCAATTTTTATCTTGACATTCTCCTAATCTTTATTTATAAACTTATTTCACATACTCTCTAGGTCATAATTCCTAAATACTTAAACTTATCCTATCTACTAAACATCTATTTCTAATCTGAGCCTCTTTTGGTCTTCTGAAACATTACTAAATTCAAATATTACAATATTTCTTTAAATAACTTCTAAATTTCTTCCAATCTTCCTCCACCGTCTCCTCCTTCTGGTCGCGGATTCGTCCAGTCAGGTCTGCCAGCTCCATGAAGTCCATCATCTTCATTTGCCATTCTTCTATCGTGGGTATCTCAGTATTCTTCCAGTTTTTGGCAAGTAGAATTCTCGCTGCTGTTGTGGCATACAGGAAAAATCTAACATCTTTTTGGGGTATTTCATCTCCAACAATTCCAAGCAGAAAGGCCTCTGGTTTCTTAATAAATGTGTATAAAGGTTATTGAATTGAATTGGATCACTGCTCTAGGGTATCCTACATTTGCTAATGACTTGTTGGCACAATAAAGGACCCATTCACTGAGTGATTCAGTCTTCTCCCTTCAACCAACAGCACTGGTTCATAGGAATGTGAAATCCTGAAATGTTTTAGCTGGAGGAGCTGGGAAGCTGGTGGAGTAGTGGGCTGCTTTTGGGAAAGGAAGGGCGTGAGAGGCGGTGGGTTGTGCGGGTATGTGACTTTTGCTTGTGTGTGCAATAGGAGAAGTGTGGGAGGTTGGGCTGCAAATCCCCACTGCTCCCCAGCTTTATCAACTCCATAGCAAGTAGAAATTCAGGCCGTGAACTTTTTCCTGGCATAGAAATGTGCTGGTTGAGAAAAGATTTGCCCACTGAATTTCTGCTCCTCGCACAGGTGTGAGAGACAGAGAAACCATGTCAGCAGAAAAAAGTTGATAAAAACCTTATTGGTAGCTTTTTCTCAAATTCGTGATAAATCATTTGGAATTAGAGAGGTAATCTTTTCACTTGGCTCAGTATTGTGTTAGAAGTTGCCAGATATGCAGAAGATAGGTTGTTGTTGTTGTTATGGAGGTGAGTGGCAGGTGGGAATGCAGTGGGGGAAGAATTAATTTGGGGCAAACAGATCTGAAGCTGCCAAATTTGCTTGCCAATTGGAATGCAACTCCCAGCCTAATCACAAACTTCCCTGGATTTTGCAGTACAGTTTCAACGTGCAAAATGTGTACATATTATTTGGTTAGAGAGCTGCGTTGCAAAATTTGATGGACAAATTTCAAAAGATACCTGTGTTTCAGTTTGGATAAGGATGGTGGTGGTGGTATTTATTATTATTATTATTATTATTATTATTATTATTATTATTATTATTTTGTTTTAATTATTTTCTTGTGTTTTTATCTTATATTTCATTCTGTGAACTGCCCTGAGATCTTAGGATGAAGGGCAGTATACTAAATGAATGAATGAATGAATGAATGAATGAATGTTGGTTTGAGAAAAGTGTGAATTAGGTAGTTTCTTATTAAAATGCAAGCAAATTAGAATTTCTTTTCCATCCCTTACCAGTTTTACAGACCAATACTGATATTGCAAAAAAGTGCAGGGATTGCTTCTTCAGAATTTGTGGGTCCACATAAAAAATGGAGACACTGAGTTTTACAATTCTTTTTAACGACCCATAAAATATTATACGGAGCGACGTTTTGCTGTATAGGTAGAGACAAAACCATCACCTCCCCAGTCCAGGCTATGCTTAGTCCATTATTTCATAAACCTTAGATGGCAGAGAAATGCTTTCCCACTGAATTATGGATATGCTTCCATTCGAAGTGAACACATTTTACATTGTTCAAGAACAAGAACTGTGCACCCCTGAGAAGTTGCAAGTGCTGATCTAGTCTGACAATCTCCTATGGCCTATGTATCTGATGTGATTGATTCATCCAACCACACTCTATATGCCAAATCACAGAATTACCCAAGTGGAAGGTGGTGAGCCCAGAGTGGTTGGTCCTGCAGAAGCAGTGTCGGTAGGTAGGTCTTCTGGTTTCCCAGAAGTCTTTAAAGAACTCTAGTGTCCCATCTGTATTGCTCATTTCAAACAGCATCATACCACTTTAAACATTCACTCTGCTGCTCCCCGGCTCTTGTCATTTTTTCCGGTCTCTGCTGAAGAAGCAGAAAAGCCTTCAAATAATGACAACTAGTGGAAAGTAGGAGAGTAGGTAGATCTCATTCACCCTCCCCACTGAGAGCCAGTGTGGTGTAGTGTTTAAGAGCAGTAGACTCGTAATCTGGTGAACTGGGTTCGCGTCTCCGCTCCTCCACATGCAGCTGCTGGGTGACCTTGGGCTAGTCACACTTCTTTGAAGTCTCTCAGCTCCACTCACCTCACAGAGTGTTTGTTGTGGGAGAGGAAGGGAAAGGAGAAGCCTGACAGAGGGAGGGAGAGAGATTGTTGTTGTTGTTTAGTCGTTTAGTCATGTCTGACTCTTCATGACCCCATGGACCAGAGCATGCCAGGCACTCCTGTCTTCCACTGCCTCCCGCAGTTTGGTCAGACTCATGTTAGTAGCTTCAAGAACACTGTCCAACCATCTCGTCCTCTGTCGTCCCCTTCTCCTTGTGCCCTCCATCTTTCCCAACATCAGGGTTTTTTCCAGGGAGTCTTCTCTTCTCATGAGGTGGCCAAAGTATTGGAGCCTCAGCTTCAGGATCTGTCCTTCCAGTGAGCACTCAGGGCTGATTTCCTTCAGAATGGATAGGTTTGATCTTCTTGCAGTCCATGGGACTCTCAAGGGTCTCCTCCAGCACCATAATTCAAAAGCATCAATTCTTCGGCGATCAGCCTTCTTTATGGGAGAGAGATAGTGGGTATTAATGATGCACTAAAGCTCTTCTACCTAGCAGCTAGGTTGGGTGGGGGGAGGCTCACCCCTTTGCCTGGAGCACATAATCACTTATTTGTAGCTCTTGCAGCCCTGTTCATTCTTTTGGGGTGCTAAGGCCACTGTCTTACAAAGAAACCCATGTGACTAGTTCAGCAAACCCCTTTTGTCAGATTCTAGCCACGCTGGGTACAGGATCCCAAGAACAGGAAGGGAATCAGGACATCATCCAGACTGAGCCTCCCCAAAACCTACGACAACATGTGGAAAAGTTGTTATCAGCCATTTTTCTGAGATGGCTCCTTGGACTTCATGAGCTGCATAACTAGCAACAGTTCAGCTCATGAAGCTGCTCCTGGCATAGAAAGCCTGGAAAAGCTTTCCCAGGAGACCTGTTATCTGCTAAATTCCCAGGAGATCTATTACCTGCTTCTCATAGAAAGGGTCAGCCAAGGCAGCTGTTACAGGCACAAGAGGAGGGCCAGTAATAGGGTGTCAACAAGACTTGTAATGGCCTCTTAAAGAGATGCTGGTTGCAGTGCTATGGATTCCCAAAAAATCAGATGACCACAGGAGGGGCAGGTATAGGGGGCAGAAGGGGCTTCAGGCCCCCCAATATTTTGGGGCAGGGGATTGTGCCCCTCTGCAGTCCGGGAGCCCAGGAGCCAGGCAGAGGCTGGGACAAGCAAAAGCGAAGATCACGTCATGTGGTTGGGCCCATTCAATGTGGGAGGCAAGTTGGCACTCCTGAATGATCATGTCTGGTAGTAGGGATAAGGATGGACATTGTATTATTCCCAGGTTAAAGCTCAAAGATGCAGGACATGCCTCTGGCCATTATTATCTATCCATCAGGTTCTTCCAGCAGTGATTTTCCTCACTAACAATGCAATCCTGTGCACATCTACCCAGAAGCAAGCGCCAATGAGGTATTGAGGTATAGGATTGAAGGCTAAGATTCTGAGTCCACTTGGTCTTCAAAGTTATCTCTATGGAAACAAACATGCTATTTCCCCCCTGTACCAAACCAGAATAACTGCCTTGCTAGATGGAATAAAAGAATAGCCCACTCTAGTATTTTATTTCCCAGAGTGACCCATTGGCTTCCTCCTGCTTGTCCCCAGAGCAAATGAAAATGACTAAAGGGAGAACAATGAAACAATCTTGTACATGTGCATCTGTAAAACAGAGATGCTCAACACCCCAACCGTGGCTCAGCACATCTTTATTTCTGTCTTTTTCTATTTCCTATTTATACCTTGCTTTTAAAGACCGCCAAAGCTGGGCTATCTTTGCCTGTCTGCTTTTGTTCCTGTGCTTTGCCATCGAGACCCACAATCCTGATTTCCTCTTACATGGTGATATTTCAGAGAAAAGTCTGTGGAGCAGAATGACGAGATACAGCCATTTAACACTTCTTCGCAGCTGAGATGAGATGTAAGAAATGTGGGAAGAACATTAGTGTTCTCTAGCGCTGACGACTTTGATCTATTAGCTGCTTATGGAGAACAAAGCTGTAATATATTATAGGAAATGTTCCATAAGAATCAGAGATGTGTAGAATTGTTTTTTTCCCCCTACATAAGTTTTGTAATGAAAAACAAGAAGGAAAAATCAAGCCGCAGGTTAAGGCAGGTTGATAGCATACTCTTCAACATTCCTCATTCTATTACTGCTTGGTATGGCACAGCCTCCAAAATGGACAAGAAAAGGCTCCAACGAGCAGTAAGAATTGCAGAGAGGGTAATTGGTGCTAGGTAAAGGTAAAGGGACCCCTGACCATTAGGTCCAGTCAGAGGCGTAGCAAGCCCAGGTGGTACCCGGGGCGGAATTTTTTTTGTCACCCCCCCCCACCACTTTAATTTTAAAAAAATTAAAAAGTGTCACCCCCCTCTGATGGTGCCACTTTGCGAGGTGTGGGGGTTTTGTGTGTGTGTCTATTATCTCTTTTTTTCAGTAAAGTTAAAATTAAAAAATAATAAAATAATAATAATGTAAAAAAATAAAAAGTGTCACCCCCCTCTGATGGTGCCACTTTGTGAGGTGTGGGGGTTTTGTGTGTGTGTGTCTATTATCTCTTTCCCCCCCAATAATGTTAAAATAAAATAAAAATTAAAAAATTAAAAAAAATTAAAAAAATAAAAAAAAAATAAAAAGTGTCCCCCCCCTCTGATGGTGCCACTTTGTGAGGTGTGGGGGTTGTGTGTGTGTCTATTATCTCTTTTTTTCCAATAAAGTTAAAATAAAAAATAATAATTAAAAAATTTAAAAAATTAAAAAATTAAAAAAAATTAAAAAATAATTAAAAAATGTCACCCCCCTCTGATGGTGCCACTTTGTGAGGTGTGGGGGGCTGTGTGTGTGTGTCTATTATCTCTTTTTTTCAATGAAGTTAAAATTAAAAAAAAAATTAAAAAAAAATTTTTTTTTTTTTTAAAGAAAAGTGTCACCCCCCTCTGGGGTGGAACCTGGGGCGGCCCGCCCCCCCGCCCCCCCCGTTGCTACGCCCCTGGGTCCAGTCGTGTTCGACTCTGGGGTTGCGGCGCTCATCTCGCTTTATTGGCCGAGAGCTGGCGTACAGCTTCCGGGTCATGTGGCCAGCATGACTGAGCCGCTTCTGGCGAAGCAGAGCAGCACACGGAAACGCCGTTTACCTTCCCGCCAGAGCGGTTCCTATTTATCTACTTGCACTTTGACGTGCTTTCGAACTGCTAGGTTGGCAGGAGCAAGGACCGAGCAACAGGAGCTCACCCTGTCGCAGGGATTCGAACCGCCGACCTTCTGATCAGCAAGCCCTAGGCTCTGTGGTTTAACCCACAGCGCCACCTGGGTCCCTAGCTTGGTGCTAGCTTGCCTTAAATAGAGACACTCTATGCTACCAGAGTTAGGAAGAGAGCAGAGGGAAGTGTCGCAGATCCTTTGCATCCCGGTCATCATCTGTTTGGTTTACTTCCATCTGGATGTCGCTACAGGACTTTATACACAAAACCGGCCAGGCACAGGGACAGTTTTTTCCCTTGTGCCATTAAATTGTTAAATTCGTAGTTGGGTAGCGGAAGGGGAGGCCAGTTATGGGTGGGGTTTCTTTACTGTGTCATTGTATTGCGAGTGGAACAGTGTTTGTATAAGGTATGTTTACATTGCAATGTAGCCGAAGCAAAATTCCAAGTATGTTGGAAAATGTACTTGGCCAATAAATCATTCCTATTCCTATTCCTCATGAAGATAGGGACATTTCTCCATCCCTCCCTCCCAAACTGGCCCTCCTCAATCCCTCATTTTTGTGCCCCCCTGCAGAGCATTTCGTATCAGAAGAAGGGCAAATGCCACCATCCGGAAGCAGCACACCCACCTTCCACCGTTCTGAGAAAACCTCTTAATCCTGATTTTATTTTGTGTTATTCTTTAGTGGATTTACAAAAAGAAAAACATGCACCAATAAATAAATTTCAGAAAGGGGCAAGATTAGAGATGGACACACAAAGCATATTTTAATATTAAAAAAAGACTCATTGAGCTCCACTCTGCTCCCCCTTTCTTCTGAAGGAGCATCTCCACCCCCATTGTTCTGCCCGGACACTAAGGTCCAGCTCCGAGGGCCTTCTGGTGGTTCCCTCATTGCGAGAAGTGAGAACCAGGCAGAGGGCCTTCTTGGTAGTGGCGCCCGCCCTGTGGAATGCCCTCCCATCAGATGTCAAAGAAATAAACAACTATTTCTTAAAGTCAGTATCTGACTTTAAGAAGACATCTGAAGGCAGCCCTGTTTAGGGTAGTTTTTAATATTTGATGAATTATTGTATTTTAATCTTTTGTTGGAAGCTGCCCAGAGTGGCTGGGGAAACCCAGCCAGATGGGCTGGGTAGAAATAAGAAATTGTTGTTGTTGTTGTTGTTGTTGTTGTTGTTGTTGTTATTATGCCCTCTGCCTGCCCCTCAGAGTTGGCTTGTCATTTAAGGCTGGGCCTTGGCAGCAGCAACCTCTCTACCTCTGTTTTGGATGCTTTAGTTGAGATTCCTGCACTGCAGGGGTTAGACTAGATGGCCCTTGGGGTCCCTTCCAGCTCTATGATTCTATGTTTGAGCACTCAGGAAGACAAGATGAGTTCACTCATCTCCCTGAGGCACGGGCTGGACATTTGGGACATATCCAAGACAGCAGGATCCGGCTGCCAGGCCTTGTCCTGTGATTCTGTTTATCCTTACCAATTTCACAGCTGTTTGCCCTTAACTTCTTCCTACGTCAAGGGTGCGTGTGGAAGTTTAGAAAAGCATTCAGGAGACATCTGGCTTTTATGATATGGCTGTGAGCCCAGTGGCCATGGAAGTAATTTGGAAGCCGGCTCTTAACAGTGCATTAAGTAATGGGAGAAGTGTGACCAGTTTCTTAAAGCATGGTGTTGTGCCTGCGATTTCCTAGCAGCCATGCAGCAAGTTCAAGAAAAATTCAGTGAATGGAGCTGTGTTAAGGCTCTCCCCTTTATTCAGATAGACAGATATGGGATATAAGAGGTCCACAGTTATAACATCCTGGAATCATAGGGATGGGAGATTACTAGGTGGTCAACTAGTCAAGCCCTGGATCAGTGCAGCGTGAAATTCCACGGGAGTTAGGAAACCTCTGACCCTCTCGATGTATAAATCCTGTCTTTTACTTACAGTATTTGTGGTGAACTGATTATGAACGAACAAATAATTATAGCTTAGTTATATATGATGTAATAAGTTTTATTTTTCTCTACAGAGCAATGGTAAACCCCTCATAATATATATTTTTAAATAAAAAAAATACCAGTCTCATACTCCACTGACCATACAGTCAAATACCTCCAACAAAGGAAAATAAAATAAGTTTCATTTATTTCAGTTACAAAAACAAATGGGAATCACAAATGATGGGTTCTGAATGAAAACCCATTAATTTATCATCCAGTTGTTTTTTGTTTGTTTCAGTGGGAGACGCAGCCAATCTCCTGAGCTTTGGGACTTCGGTATACACAAAAGATTCGGGTTCCCTTCTACTCCTTCACAGCATCGGACTTGCCAAATTTCAGAGAGATAGGTCAACAGACACAAACTAAAATATGAAAATGAATGGGAGGAGCCCAAATGAATCAACGGCTTTTGAATGACTGAGCTCCCCCCTCCTTCCCAAAATTATTCTAATGAATGAGTAACAAAACATTGATTAACTGGCTGAAAAATAAAGCCAAAAGCTTATCTTAATTACCAGTGGTTACGAAAGTTTACAAATGTATAAAGTTGCTCTGGTTGGTTGAAAATCTGCATTTTTTATTACTTTTAACTCTTTATTCTGTCTGTACTATAAAAGCACAACTTTATTTAGCATGGGAATGCAATGCACTGTTTACTTAAAGAGACAGACACAAGGTTTTCAAAGGAGAGGGTGTTAAGGGGAAGACTAACAGAATCCAATATGGCAAAGAGACTGTTGAATACACTGGCTGTTGGTATCATGTGGAAGATTATTGGAAGAGCAATTGGAAGAGCTGAGATGTGCAGAATGGTGGATGAAAATGGATGCTAGAAAGGCAAGACTAAAGAATTCACAGGATCTCTAGAGAAAAATATTGATCAAGATCTGCCTGAATTTGACAGTGGAATGGTAAAGTGGGAGAGTATCTCCACACAGGTGTCTGGAAGACTGAAACAGACAAACGGTGATGTTGTGATGTTGAAGTAGAGGATTGGAACCATGGATACAAACATTAAGAAACATCCTGAAATGGCAGAAAAAAAGCTGACAGTGTACAAGCTGAAGTGAACTCAGAGGAAGAAGCCACCAAGCATCTGGCAAGTTGTTTGGAAAAAGAATGGAAGAAGTGGAAATGGGAGAACATTTCTTTCTAAATTAAGATAGGAAATCATGGCCAACAGGAAATGGCAATGGAAGATATGGAGTTGGGTACGAATTAATGAATATACAATAAGTAAATAACTGTGGATTATTATCCTAATAGGTAAGGTAAAAGTAAATAAGGGAGGTTGGAACTTCTTGGTGATATAGTCACCGTACTGGACCAGGATGCCGTATTTAGGGGCTGTGCTAAATACCTGCATGAGTCACATGACCTGCCCCCAAACCATGCATCTTTTGCAGACACAATGTTGTGTGACAGCACCCACCCACACCCAAATGGGATATGCTGATTAAATTGGAACAGTTGAGGGGTATGGTATCTAAATTTTCATATACATATCAAGAAACATATGAAATTTGTACGCAAATTTATGACTACATAGGTGCATGCCACAAATCTTTTTAGTCCCCAGAAATGTTCCTTCTGAAATCTCTAACTTAATATTGTCTGTAACCTTCCTGGAGTTCACACTGCAAGAAGGAGGAGAAAAACTGGAGAAATTTGTCTTTTCTTGGGTGGTTCTTCTGATGTTGCTGGGGTTAAGTGCCATTTGCTACAATGGTGCTTTGGATGGAAATGCGAGCAGCAAAAAGGCCAAGAGATTTCTAAGTCAATTCTGGGAAAATGGAAAACGAAGCACTAAACCATTGCCCACATTAATAAACAACAGCGCTGTTAAGATTGTTAGCCCTTGAGATCTTAGGCGGAGTTCTTTGGTTTAGAGTGCTGCACTTAATAGGGGGAAATGCCTCCCCTATTTATCTAGACAGCTTTTTTAAAAGGAGATTCACGGAGAACAGTGTAGCACAGAGACCGCAAGTTGGAGTGTCGTGGTCTAGCACAGCTGCCCTTCTTAGAAACAGACTCCAGGCACTTTAGGCAAACTCAGACCAGAGCGGCTTTATTTAAGTATGGCATACAGTGAGCCCTACTTACCTTTTGGCCTCTGGGCCCATGCTGGCTTCCTTCTGCCCGTCACCTCTAAAGGATGTTGCCTCTTCAAGTACTTCCACTTGAGAGTAGCTCAGTTGGTAGAGCATGAGACTCCCAATCTCAGGGTCGTGAGATCGAGGCCCACATTGGGCAAAATATTCATTCATTGCAGGGAACTGGGCTAGATGACTCTCATGGTCCTTTCCAACTCTACAATTGTATGATTCTATTATTCTAACTATAAACACAGTGGGAAACTCTGGGTTTGGGAGCAAAATGCAGCCTTTCAAGCCCCCCTCTCTCTTGTCCTTGGAACTCTCTCCAGACCACACAACTCTCATAGGCCCTGCTTCCCATTTTTGCCTTCCTAGAATATGCCCCTGAACTCTGATAAAGCACCTTGGTTGTCTGAATGGAGGATAAAGATGGGTGTCTGAGCGTGCATAGAAACCAGCCTACTGTACAAATGTCTTATTTGGCGATCACTCATAGTCAAGTAAGATTTTTCTCCCATAAACACGGTTTTAACAGTGAATCCGTAAGTGACTGTGGAGGCCAATTCTGGATCCACATGTCCTTCCACAGTGGGGATATAGGTTTATCATGGTGAGGCTTTGCCTTAGCACGTTTCTCGCTTTCATCCTGAGTTCAAGTGTCTTCAAAGTCCATGATGCCTTGGGTAAAGGCTGTTCTCCAACTGGAGCGCTCGCAGGCCAGTGTTTTCCAGTTGTCTGTGTTTTGCCTTGAGAGAGTCTTTAAACCTCTTTTGTTGACCACCAGCATTACGCTTTCCATTTTTAAGTTCAGAATAGAGTAGTTGCATTGGAAGACGATAGTCAGGCATCCATACAACATGACCAGCTCAGCGAAGCTGATGTTGAAGAATCGTTGCTTTGACACTGGTGATCTTTGCTTCTTCCAGTACACTGGCATTAGTTTGCCTGTCTCCCAAGTGATGTGTAAATTTTTCTGGAGACACCTTTGATGGAATCTTTCGAGGAGTTGGAGATGGCTTTTATAAGTGGTCCATGTTTCACAAGCATAAAGTAAGGTTGGTAATTTGCACTCGCATACCCTCCAACAGAGGGTCCCATGGACTGCAAGTCCATTCTTAAGGAAATCAGCCTGAGTGCTCACTGGAAGGACAGATCCTGAAGCTGAGGCTCCAATACTTTGGCCACCTCATGAGAAGAGAAGATTCCCTGGAAAAGACCCTGATGTTGGGAAAGATTGAGTGCAGAAGGAGAAGGGGACGACAGAGGATGAGATGGTTGGACAGTGTTCTTGAAGCTACCAACATGAGTTTGACCGAACTGCGGGAGGCAGTGGAAGACAGGAGTGCCTGGCATGCTCTGGTCCATGGGGTCACGAAGAGTCGGACACAACTAAACAACAACAACCTTCCAACATTCCTCAGATGAAAATAGGGACATTTCTCACTCACCCCCCAATTGACCCTCCTCAACCTGCCATTTTTGTCCTCCACCCAAAGCATTTTCTATCAGAAGAGGGGCAAGTGCCACCAACATTGCACCAATGGGGCACAACATACATGCCCTCTACCATCCTGAGAAAACCCCTTAATCTTTATTTTATTTTATTTTATGCTTAGGTGGATTTACAAAAAGGGGGGAAAAGCACCAATAAATAAATTTTAGAAAGGGGCAACATTAGACATGGACAGACAAAGTATTTTTTTTTTTTAATGAAGACTCCTTGAGCTCCACTGTACTTCCCCTACCACCTACTTGCAGAAATTCAACCTCCCAAGATTCAAGTTCCTCATTTCCCCAAACTTTCTCAGTCATCAAAGAAAAATAAGACTATATTATCCAAAACATCCAGCTACATGAAAGGATGGGGAGGATAATTGATGTGCCAAAATGCATACACTGCTACTTTTGCAACAGTTTTGATTAAACGTAGCCTACTATCATCAAAGCAAAATAATTTTAGCAGCAGCTAATAAAAGTGCACCAGACATTAGGTATTTTAAAATAGAAGTTACTTAGGCATATGATCAAAACCTAAATTATATGAGAATGTGTTTGGTTCACATCTGATCATACCAAGTATCAGTGTTAAAAACAGCATTCTCGGTGAGCATAACTGATTCAACTAACCTACAAAGGTAGATTGATTAAGGCAGGCCTATTCAAGGTTTTCTTTATATAACAAGAGACATCAGGGTATTAGTGCAAGGTAGGGAATGGAAAGTAATATCACAAAAAATAGAAATTTGCCTTATATTCCCATTTTCCTAAGTTTAATTATGTTGTGCTGGAGTGGGAAAAATCATCTATAGGGCCTCATCCAGTATTTCTGAAACCAGCCAAAATGGGTATAAAAATATGTGGAGTGGGAATATTTGCTGCAATGCTAGCAGGATAAATGATCACACGTCTTAGCTATATTTATTTAGTTATTATTTATCAAAATATTTCAGTTTACAACAATCTAAAAGGATAAATCCAAACGTAGACCTGTCATGGACAAATTTAATGGTATTTGGAATTCATTTTTATAAATACCTTATTAGGTTAAAATCTGGTTAACTTAACTACTATAACTTTCTTTTTTTTCTTTTTAAAATATACACATTTTTTCCCCTTTTTGTTCTGGTTTGTTTTCTACATGGGTACTATTTCTCTCCCCCCCCCTTTTTTTGTGTGTCTTATCTTACTTTGTGCACTTATGCTTTTTTATAATTTCAATAAAGAATATAAAACAAAAAAGAACTTTGAAAGGAAGAAAGCGTAAGTCCAAACCAAAGAATCATAAAGCTAAAAGCAAAAATAAAATAAAAACAAGAAATTGTGTTTCTTACTGACAACTAAAGATTGGATTTTAGCTGACTGGAGAGTTTTCTTAAGAACTCATTTTGTTCTGCAAGTTGAAGCTGTGCAGTCAGAAATAAGCACTCCTGAGTTCAATAATGGTGAAAAACTAAAGCAAAACACAACTATCTTTGAGCCAGTTATCCAGTTATCTTTGGTAAAACTCTTCATGGTCTGTATCACTTCAGACATGGGATCGCATGCTGCAATGTTCCACCATTTAAGCAAAAAAACCCTGCATACCATAAGCTAGCATGTCCAGGGAAAATCTTCTTTTCTATGTGCAGGGATCTAATCAACACAGGAACCATATAGACGTACAGTCTCTGCTCATTTACAATGTGAACAGGGTTATTATTATTATTATTATTATTATTATTATTAAAATTGATATACTGTACTGCCCTTCATCTGACGATCACAGGTTAGTTTGCAATATAAAAGAACAAAAATGTTTACCATAACAACAAACAAAACCAACGCTCCCCCCCATTTTAAAAGGCTTAAGATATTTAAGGCGAAAGATATGTAAGGAAGGCACCAAGCAAGCCTTCCTAGAAAGAGCATTGCACATTTGGGGAGCCACCACAGAAAAGGCCTGTTCTTGTGTTGCCACACTTCGGACCTCTTGTGGAGGAGGCACATGAAGAACATACCTTCCAACATTTCTTCGATGAAAATAGGGATGTCCCATTCCATAATGATAATTTTACTATTCATACCCCACACATCTTACTGGGTTGCCCCAGCTGCTCTGGGCAGCTTCCAACATATATAAAAACATAATAAAAAATAATTTATTTATTTATAAAAACCCTTCCCTATACAGGGCTGCCTTCAGACAGCTCGGGGGTCGGATAACTCCATACCCTCCAACATTTCGCCTGGCATGCTCTGGTCCATGGGGTGACAAAGAGTCGGACATGACTAAACGACTAAACAACAAAGACATTTCCATCCTAGAAGGAAATGGGGTTGCGGGAGACATGACCCCTTCACGTGCTCGGGGGATGGCTGCCCATCCCCAGAGCCATTGGGGGAATTCCGGCCACGTCACTCCCCTGGGCGACCAATCAGGTCGCTCTGGGGGCGGGGCCTGCTGTTTTTAAACGGGCGCGCGACCGGAGCTCTCCCTCTTGCTCCTGCTCACCGCCCAGCTGATTCTTCTTTCCCGCCCGCCCACCCTTTAGGCAGGTTGCTTTTGACTTTGCTATGGACTACGGTCGGTCGCCGTTAAGGGGCCTGGTAGGAATTTTCCCATTTGGCAAATTGGCTATGGCCTGGTGGTTTTCGCCTACCTCGTAGCAACTCGTCACAACTTTGCGTTTGGCGGTTAGGCATTGGATTATCTCTGTAGGGGTGAAGGAAGGGGGGAGGAAGTGCCATCACCTCCCCCAAATACTGAAGGGTATTTTGTTAAAGGAATACGGGGGCCGTGGCCATGTCCGAAGCCTATCAAGGTCAGGGCCAAAGGAACGCCCCATACCGGTGGTCACAGGGTGAGTTCCTAGTTGATGTGCATCTGCAGGGCTCACCTTGGGTGGCTATCCCTTCCCGGACTTCCAGCACAATGGGCTGGAGTCGGATATGGTCGGTTAGTTCCAATGCCTAAGCCAATACCGCTCATCATCCATAATCAATAAAGTTGTGGCCTATCTATGCCCATTAACCTTAATTTTTGTGTCCTGTGTCTTCTTTACCACGGTGGGGGGAGGGACATCTCCACGCAACAAGATGACTAAAGAACAAACAACAACAACAATGATTGAAACAATGAACCTCTCCCCCACCCCCCCGGTGCCCTACCCAAAATGCATGATTAAAGTCACAATCCTAAAAGTTTGCTGCACCTAGCTTGAGGGTTTAATATACTGGCTTTGCTGTTTTGGAAACTTTAATGAAGGCTTGTCAGGGTAATAACCTGCTGCATCTGCTCATGCAAAACCTGCTGCTGACTTCAGCAAACATTGTGAATTTCACGTAAAGTGATTAGAAATGGTGAGATAAGCTTGGCGGAGCACATTGTTTAAGTTATTGTTCCCATTAGAAGTGCTGAGTTAAGGAACCGGTAGCCACTTGTTTATGCAAACATTTACACACACACACACACACACACACACACACACACAAATGCAGGTTGGCAGCCAAAGGTGCAGTCAGTTATTTGGAATCATTGAGCACAAACTTCGTTTGCCAAATTCTGTTTGGAAAGTTATGCAGCCTCTCATGTGTTTCCTAGGCTCAAAGTGAAGTTACCCCAAAAGTAATGAGGTGCCAGATAAAAGAAGACAAGCTTTGTTGAGGGAAGAAAGGGATCCCTTGGATTCAGTAATAATAATAATAATAATAATAATAATAATAATAATAATGATAATAATACTTTATTTATTCCCCACCCATCTGGTTGGGTCTCCCCAGCCACTCTGGGCGCCTTCCAGCAAATATTAAAATACATTAACTTGTTACAGATTAAAAACTTCCCTAAACAGGGCTGCCTTCAGGTATTTCCTAAATGTTATGTAGTTGTTGATCCCTTTGACCTCTGAAGGGAGGGAGGGCGCTACTACCGAGAAGGCCCTCTGCCTGGTTCCCTGTAGCTTTGCTTCTCGCAGTGAGGGAACCGCCAGAAGGCCCTTGGCACTGGATCTCAGTGTCCAGGCTGAACGATGGGGGTGGAGACGCTCCTTCAGGTATACAGGACTGAGGCCGTTTAGGGCTTTAAAGGTCAGCACCAACACTTTGAATTGTGCTCGGAAATGTACTGGGATCCAATGCAGATCTCTCAGGACCGGTGTTATGTGGTCCCGGCGGCCACTCCCAGTCACCAGTCTAGCTGCCGCATGTTGGATTAATTGCAGTGATGGATAATATTAATAATAATAATAATAATAATAATAATAATAATAATAAAAAATCTATTTTTTGGTACCCCGCCAATCTGACTGGGTTGCCCCAGCCACTCTGGGCAGCTTCTGTCCTCTTTCCACATTAATCTGTGACTTCAAGAAACTGCCCACCCCTCCGTATCCAAACACATATTTTGTCTCAACGTATACATTTCCAAATATATTTTACCCTTAAAAAAAACATTCGTTTTGGCATATTTCAAGCCAAGACCTCTGTTGCTGATTTAAGAGACATGTGAAATCTTTGCATCTTGGTGTGGATTGGGTCCATTCACATTTTTAAAAGAAATATTAAACTGGGTGCTTATTGTTTTACTAATCTTATACAAGCAGGTTTGGCGAGGTCTGCCCTACCCAAAATACATGATTAAAGTCACAATCCTAATGAGCAGCACAGAAAAGCCATAAAGAAATAAATGTCCCAGAGTTTCTTGGGACTCCCGAACTCTAGTCCCATCTGCTGAGCAGTAGCAGTGCCATGCTTCACAGCAAATCCTTTGGGGCTTGAAATGGGGACTGGAGATAAGCCTCCAGGGTGCTTCGATGGCAAATCAGTCAAAGTTTCCTATGAGGAACAAAAGCAAAGCAATCGCTGTAGCAACAAGCTAGTTTGTGCCCATCCACTCACTTCCCAAAGCTGGAATGGCACCCAGAAGGTTAGTCTTTGTGTCTTTGTGCCCATCTTTCAAAGGAAAGCCTGTGTCGCAGAAGCCTCCCATTCTTGCAGTTGCTTATCTTCCAAATTCCAGCTCTGCTCTTATGTCTTGCTGCCTCTGGAGAAGTGGGGGCCTGCTTAATTCATTTCTACTGATGGGGGGGGGGGGAGCAGAACAATGAGAGGAGCAGGTGTAGGTAGAAAAGGATGCCTATTATAGGGATGGGGGAGAACATCAGAAGAACTTGTTGGATCAGGCCAACGGGCTATCTGGTCCAGCATCCTTTTCTCGCAGTGGCCAGCCAGATGCCCATGGGGAGCTCGCAAGCAGGATGAAGAAGAAGAAGAAGAAGAAGAAGAAGAAGAAGAAGAAGAAGATTTGATAACCCACAGTGTTTGTTGTGGGGGAGGAAGGGAAAGGAGAATGTTAGCCACTTTGAGACTCCTTCGGGTAGTGATAAAGCGGGATATCAAATCCAAACTCCTCCTCCTCCTCTTCTTCTTCTTCTTCTTCTTCTTCTTCTTCTTCTTCTTCTTCTTGGGTTCTCTGCAAGGTCCCCCCATGCCTCTTCCTGGGATGAGGTCTCCCAGCATCCTCTGATACTGAACGAACCATTGACACCACTGTTGCCAGAACAATTATTCATGTGTCCCAGTATTACTATTAGATCTTCTGCTCTGAAATTCTAATAAGACCTAACAATCCTGAATCATTTATCCTGGTCTTTGGAAAGTAATTGCTCCTCAGCTTGAAAGAAAGCAGTTTGATTGTTCACAGAGCATGTGATTTATAAAGAAATTTGCACTGTAAAGGCAGAATGGTAGGCAAATTCATCTTAGACTCATCCATCTCTTTTAAATATAGCTATGTGGATTGTTGGCTCATTAAGATTTCTCTCCCAACAGCTATGAATCTTGGTGTTGTTGTGCTTTTTTCTTTCAGCATAAAGGGCTAGCAGAAAGTACCGCTGAAGTTCACACACAAGGCCAGTGGCAACTGCTGTTTGGAAGGAGCAGAGATACTTGGCAGGTACCAGGCTGTTGAGTTTCATTCTGTTTGGTTATTAAAGTTTCTGGCAGAGCAATTATGGCCTTGGATACTACAGAAGAGCTGCCAGCATAAGTATAAAGTGCCAAAGAATGCTTCATACCAGAGACTCCAAAACATAGCTGTCAACCCTCCCTTTTTTTGCGGGAAACTCCCTTATTCCAATGCCGTTTCCCGCTGCTATCCCGGATTGTTGATATCCCTTAAATTTCCTGGATTTCAAAGGAAGCAGCTCCTCTCCCTCCCTGCCGGCCAGGGAGGCTCCTCAGCTGTGTTGCACGGCTGCCAATAAGGAGTCTGAGACCGACTGGGGGTGGAACTTGCATGCCTTGTGCAGCCAGACCCTCACGCCCAACCAGACAGACAGCCTGCCTGCCGTCTACGTGCTTGCTCTTTCGCTCACCCGTTCGTGCTCAGCCTCTGGAGCGCAGGGTGGTGAGGCTACTTGGTGCCATTGCACCGCCCTCGCGGCATCCCTTATTTTCAAATCCAAAAGTTGGGAAAAATCCCTTATTTTCAAACCGAAAGTTGACAGCTATGCTCCAAAAGCCAGCCTCCAATGGTGTGTATGTGAAAGGTAAAGGGTAAAGGACCCCTGGACAGTTAAGTCCAATCAAAGGTGACTACGGGGTTGAGGCGCTCATCTCGCTTTCAGGCCAAGGGAGCCGGTGTTTGTCCACAGACAGCTTTCCGGGTCATGTGGCCAGCATGACTAAACTTCTGGTGCAACAGAACACCGTGACGGAAACCAGAGCGCACAGAAACGTTGTTTACCTTTCCTCTGCAGTGGTACCTATTTATCTACTTGCACTGGTGTGCTTTTGAACTGCTAGGTTGGCAGGAGCTGGGACAGAGCGACGGGAGCTCACCCCATCGTGGGGATTCAAGGCTCAGTGGTTTAGACCACAGCACCACCCACATGAGGTGTGCACGGTGCTGAAATTCACAAATTACACTATCCACTTAAAAAAACACAATATTTTTTGTTTCTTCAAATTTAGGCACTGCTGTTTATAAAATAAAATTCCGACATGTATATTTCGAGTATGCTGTAGTTGAAAGGCTTCTGGACTGAGCATGGTGTGTGTGTCCCCTAGATGGGCTACAAAACCCTTTCCAGCTCTAAAACAGCATGATTTTGTGCATGAATGAGAGTCAAATTGGACACTACAGAGAAATACAGCAGCTGACATCCTAATCTACCTCGCCTAGTCATGCCTAGTAAATTATGGTGGGAAGTGGAGTTTCCCCACCCTGAAAGTGGCGGAAAATAAAATAGACCACACCTCTCTGGTCTTTTTCCCCCACAAATCCATACTCTGGTTTGAAGCTTCAGTCTCTAATAGGAGCTGCAATGAAGGGAGACAATAACAACAGCACACACAAAGACACAATATTGACACAGTCAAAGCATTCCCACTCACCTTCCTAATTAGGTAATTTCTGCTTGAAAGTCGATATGGGGAGTATGCAGCTCAGTCCTAATTAGCAGTATGTGCTCTTTTTTTACATACCATCAACACTGCAAATCCGAAGTCCATAAGAGCATATGATACCAGCAGATTTAATTAATGTACCCAAACCGCCGGAAACTAAAGCTCTCTCATTAGTGAAGTCAGCAAGTGAATTAAGAAATCTGTGCTATAATATTCGTGATGGGAATTGCAGGAGTGTTCCTAACAGAACACCCACGTATGACATCCTGTTGCAATAAATACTCTCTGCCTTACACATACTTCTTACGGTATTCAAAGTTTTGGCTCAGAAAAAAAATGTATTTTCTCCAAATATTAATCTTTGAAATTACCAGGAGTGATGAAACCAGGAAAATGATTAAGAATATAAACTTGCAAGGACCAGGGGCTTGTTAATTTTTAACAGGGCACAGTGCTAGAAGTAACTCCCTCCTAGCAATACTTCTCCCGATGCCACTGAAAATATGGGATTTAATAACCAGCTTTGAGAACTATTTGCTGCAGGTGTGCATGTGGAAAGTCAAAGTACAAATGCATCCTTCCTTAAACCTTAAGGTTCTTTCTGAATGTTGAAAGTAATAGAAATTTTACCCTCTCAGGAGTAGTTTCCATAAGTCAGCAACCCAGTGGCGTAGCGTGGGTTGCCAGTACCTGGGGTCATGTGTGTGAGAGAGAGAAGGGGGGGGGGAGAAAGAAAATGGACAGAGTACACATGCACATTCAACTGCCTAATGGTGTCCACGTCACCCAGAAGATGGCAGCCACAGAGCTAAGAAAATAAGAGGGGTTCCATTGCCTGGAGACTTTTTGGTTCGCATGGAGAAGCCGTTTTCAGCAACAGAAGCATACTGCTGTATTAAGGCAGCACCGGGTATTGAAATTTTGCACCTCTAACAATTTTGCGCCCAGTGCTACTGCCCCTGTGTTCCCCTGCCCCCACCACTTCAGCAGCCTGCTGCTCAAAGCCAGTTTAGATTTGGGCTATGTATGCACATAACATCATAAGAAGAACAATGGAGCTTTTTGGATCAGACCAATGGCCCATATAAGCTAGCATCCTGTTCCCATGGTGGCCAATCAGATGTACTATACATTTAACACGTGTGGCTTCCCCAAAGAATTCTGGGAATTGTGGTTTACCCCCCACAGAACTACGATTTCCAACACCTTTGGTCAACTATAGTTGCCACTGTCGTGTACACTGAAGGCAATGTATAGCGACACCTTTCTGAGCGTGTCGGTCTGTTGCCAATGCAAGCGGGACATTTATTTTGGAAAGTAAAAGGAAGGTAAGAGGCTGTGGGGTTTTTTTTGAGGGGGCAAGCTGTGAAGGCAATCTTGTATCTGAGAGAGAGCCCTTCCCAATGCCCCTTTATCCCTAGGAATTTCACAGGGGGAACAGGACTAATTTCCACTGCTGGTTGAAGAGAGGAAACAAAGAAAGGCTGCCCAGTGAGCTTCATGACTTGAGTGGGGATTTGAAACCTAGTCTCCCAGCTCACAGCCCAACACTCTAATCACTAGACCAGGGGTAGGCAACCGTCGGCTCCCAGATGTTTTGGGACTACAACTCCCATGTTCCCTAGCTAACAGGACCAGTGGTCAGGGATGATGGGAGTTGTAGTCCCAAAACATCTGGGAGCTGAAGGTTGCCTACCCCTGCACTAGACCACACTGCCATGGGCCTTGGAAAAAAAAATCTGTATCCTGGACCTATATTTTCCCCACACCACATCCTCCATAGTTGCCTGTTTAACGTGTAAACCTTCTTGAGATGGTTGTTTAGAAGGCAATTGATAGACCAGTGGTGATGTTGATATAGACAATAATAATCTGCTCCTGTTTCTGATTGGCGTACCTGTGTGTATGCATGGAAGCTATAGAGGGAGAAGGAAACTTTCCTGAACATCTCTTGTCCTTCCTGCTTGATTTCTCTGGCTCTGCCTCTTCCTTGAGCCAGAGGGAGGGATGCTGCCTTGCACAGGTGGACCATAAATCCTATTGAGTTCAGTGGGGCACTAAATGCATGTAAGATTTAGTTCTGAGTAGACTTGCATAAGATTGCACTGTTAGTGGAGGCATGCCGCTCTAACACAATGGCTGGTGCAGTTGAAATCATGACCTATTCAGGTGTATCATGCTAAAGGTGGCTTTTAAACAAGGGAATTTAGAGAAGTATCATCATCCCAGGTGGTTCAGGGGTGCTTTCCCACCAGATAACAAAGGATTTGAAAAAAGCTGATAAGAGTTCAGAGCCAATTTATACAGGAATAAAAATTCTTCCCACAGCCAAATAGGGACAAAGTATTCATAGGAGAAAAAATAGCTATTTAGAACTAGTCTGCTTCCATCTGCAACACAGTTTCGATTGATTTTCTTTCTTTTCTTTTCTTTTTATAAAAGTTACATTTCTTCTCTTCTTCAAAAATGGATCATCAAAGTTTAAACGCTCCTCCGAAATGATATTCATAAATATTATAGAAGCAATATTGGCAGGAAGATGGTTGTGCGTATTATTTGATCAAAGCTAACTTGGTGTAGCCAAGGAAAGGGTGGGGGGAGGAGAGGCTGTAAAATCTGTTTTTAAAAAGCTGAGAAAAAACATCTAAGCCATAAGCAGAGGAAATGGCCCTGCGTTGCTTCATCATTCCACCAGCTCTGCTGAAAGCCCAGCTCCATCAACTGTCAAATGGCAGAAGCCATCAGGCTGCCTCAGTGGGAGAGATGGGAAGCAGGGCTCAGTTCAACAGCTCTGCTGAAAGATCACATCCATTAGGTGCCTCCTGTCCCTGGGCTGTTTCTATGCCAGCTGGTTTTGGTAAGAAATGCTATTTTTAAGGCCCCATCTGCACTATACATTTAATTCAGGACCAAACCACTTAAAACATTCATGGCTTCCCCCAAGGAATCCTGGGAAGTGTAATGAAGGGTTGCTGTTGTTGTCATTTAGTCGTTTAGTCGTGTCCGACTCTTCGTGACCCCATGGACCAGAGCATGCCAGGCACTCCTGTCTTCCACTGCCTCTTGCAGTTTGGTCAGACTCATGTTGGTAGATTCACATAGCTCTTGATTCGCTCTTCCCTTGACTGTCCTGGAGTGAAGCCTGACAGAGGATCTGTCAGCATGAAATCAATTTTGTGAGCACAACAGATGCTTGCCCACTTCACATGGAATCCAGTGCACATCCAGAACACGTACTTTGCATTTCTTATTTTACTTATTGTTGCCAACTTTTTATTGCCATTTTACACTTGTGCTGCATAATCAAAATCCTTTTTAACAAATAATTTTTATTGAGATTTTACATTTTTTAACATCAAAATATCATAACATATAACAAAAATACCATTCCCCCTCCCCTCCCCGACTTCCCTCAGCTACCTCTTCTGGTTTTTTGGCATATTATCTCTCCCTGTTTATTGGTTATTTCTAATTCTTTAACATTTTGAACATGATTGTTCTTCTTCTCTTATCATTTTAACATCCTCATTCTATTTCCTACATTTATTTTGTTAGTTGCAAGTGTTTAATCAAACCCTGCAAGTGAGTCCATTTCTTTACATTGATTCTGTAGATATGACAGGAATGGTTCCCAGTCTTTCTTAAAGTCTCTATTGTCCTTTTCTTGAAGTCTTTCCGTTAATTTTGTCATTACATAATCAAAATCAAAAAAACCATACACTTACGGTGGGAAGGTTCCTGCAGAGTATGGTTTTATCTGGATTTGATTGTATTCCAATTATTATTAATTATTGTTACAGGTAGATAGCCGTGTTGGTCTATCATAGTAAAAACAAAATAAAGAAATTCCTTCCAGTAGCACCTTAGAGACCAACTAAGTTTGTTCTTGGTATAAGCTTTCGTGTGCATGCACACTTCTTCAGATACACTGAAACAGAAGTCACCAGACCCTTATATATAGTGAGAGGGTGGGGAGGGGTATTACTCAGAGGGCTGGTGGGAATGGGTGAAAGGCTGATAGCTTTTTCCTGTAAGACTAATTGCAGTTGTTAACAGTCGTCAACAGGTTTACCACACCTATCAGCCAATCACCCATTCCCACCACCCATCTGAGTAATACCCCACCCTCTCACTATATATAAGGGTCTGGTGACTTCTGTTTCAGTGTATCTGAAGAAGTGTGCATGCACACGAAAGCTCATACCAAGAACAAACTTAGTTGGTCTCTAAGGTGCTACTGGAAGGCATTTTTTTAATTTTGTTTTGATTATTAATTATTATTATTATTCCAGGGTTTAGGATTGACTGCTCCATTCTGCTTCTGTGGAATCATGACATTCTTATTCTTATAAACATTTACGTACTTCATCTGAGGATCACAGGGTGATTTACAATACAATAGCACGAAAATACCTAACAAGCAATAACAATGACACACCCACCCACCACAGTTTAAAAGGCCATAGACTGCTTAATTAGTCAAAGGCCTGGGAGAAAACGGATGTTTTTGCATGGCACAAAAGATACATTATGAAGTCACCTGATATGCCTCCCAGGGAAGAGCATTCCGCATGCGCGGAGCCACCACAAAAAAGATACACTCCTGTGTTGCTACCTTCCGGACCTCTCATGGAGGAGGCACACAAAGAACAGCCTTGGGTGATGATTGCAGAGTCCGAGTTGGTTTATATGGGGAGAGGCAATAACCATTTCTCTGCTCTGCATCATTTTCTTTCTTAAATTGTGGACCGTATGATGCCAAGCAGGCCACCCATCATTCATTTCTGTATCTCTCAAACACTTATATTGTTGAAATAATAATAATAATAATAATAATAATAATAATAATAATATTGTATAGTAGCACCTTATAGACCAACTAAGTTTGTTCTGGTATAAGCTTTCGTGTGCATGCACACTTCTTCAGATACACTTATATTGTTGTATGTAGCAAAATAAAAAGCTTTTAACAACAACAACAACTTCCCAGTTTGGAGATACCTTCACTTTTGTGATAATAATTCCCACACTATAATGGCAGATATTTCTATAAATAGGTATATATATATATATATATATATATATATATATATATATATATATAAAATTTGAAAAATTGTCAATGAAAACCATATGTGAGTACAAACTCTAAGGACTGGCCTTCCACTTTCTGGTGTACAGTGGTACCTCTAGTTACGAATTTAATTCATTCCAGAGGTCCGTTCTTAACCTGGAACTGTTCTTAACTAGAGGCGGGCTTTCGCTAATGGGGTCTCTTGCTGCCGCTGTGCCGCCGGCACACAATTTCCGTTCTCATCCTGGGACAAAGTTCTCAACTTGAGGTAACTCTTCCAGGTTAGTGAAGTTTGTAATCTGAAGCGTTTGTAACCTGAGGCGTTTGTAACTCGAGGTACCACTGTATTTTTAAAGACAATAAAATTCCATCAGCCTATATAACCCTAACCGAAAAGCTGACAAACAAGTTAGAGGAATAAAGCATATATTCACTTTTGCGGGAGGCTGATGGAATTTTATTGTCTTTAAAAATATATATGCCATGCTCTTCTACACCAAGAGTTTAAAGTAGCCTTTAAGGTCTTTCCAGAAGTTGATGAGGACCACACATGCTTCCCATTTCTACTGCCTCCAGCTGTGCAGACACAGCTGGGCCTGCAGGCCAGTCATGCTCTTGAAGCAGCAGGCAAGCTATGACCAGACCATCATTCAAGACAGGCGCTGAGAACACCTGCAGCATCTCTGACCAACCACGGTGCCCTCGGCTTGAGAACCCAACTAGATGAATCATCCAGGGACCAAATCATGCTTACTGTTGTACCAATAAGTACTCTCAGTTAGGTTCCATCTCTTAATTATACAGCCTTGGGGGGAGAAATGTAGCTGAATTACTTAACAGTACATTGTTACTGTTTTGTTCTCCAGATTGTGATTATTCTTTTACTGCCTCTCCTTCCTTATCCCTAAGATGTAAGCTTTCTCCTAGCATCATTTTGCTTTCTGTATTCTGCTCACTTTTCTTTTCTTTTTTAATATCATTATTATTATTTTTAACAATGTTTTTTACAGTAATAACATCACATCATTACACTTCTTAAACCTTATTGGCTTTTTACGGCCTTGACTTCCTTCAAACCTTCCTTATGACTTTATAAAGTTCTGTATATTATCTTATACTTCTTATTTCAACCATTGTTTTTCTTTATCTATTCCTACTTCAATTATAAGTTCATATTGACAACAGCGTTCTTTCTTAATCTACAAAACCTCTTGTAGTCCTACAAACGTATTCAGTTCAGTATTTTCTTTTAGATAGTCTGTAAATTTAGTCCAGTCTTTGACGAACTTCTGGTCCCGCTGTTCTCGGATTCTCCCTGTCATTTTATCCAATTCTGCATAGTCTAGTATTCTGCTCACTTTTCTTATCTGTGCTTTCCCCCTCTCATCCGCAGCTGTGTTTGCTACCAATGGTCCTTTGGCCAACTGCTCTCTAAATTGACTTGTCCTCGCAAATCCTCTACGGACCCAATTTCTGAAGTGAAATCTGAGTCCCAGTGAATTAATGTGCACTCGCAGCCACCAGGTCATTAAGAGGTGTGTTGAGCTCCTGGCTCTCATTTTGCCCAATCTGAGCATTCACCCGACCGCAGCTGAAGGAAACTTTGGAAGAGTTCAGAAACAGTCTACTTCTCCCCAAAAAAGCGGGGGGTGGGGGAGGGAATAAAATAGCAATGCTTAAGAATTGTTCCCTGTTGGCAGTTTCCAAATCCATGTCAAAGAGTGAAGCTGTGAACTTTGAAAAATTCTGAAGCTAAATGAAAGGAGACTGAATAATGGAGAAAGCTGGTCTTGTTCCAGGAATATATTTTCTATTGTGCTGGCATGACAATATGTCACTGAAATGGTAGGGGGAAAGTTTTGTACGGGAGAAAATGAAACTATAAATACAAACTTCCTGGACATTATGTAAGAGCACCAGTTTATTCCTTTAGCTGAGGTATCTCTTGTTGTCTGTTCAGATTTCTAGCCCCTAATTGTGTGGGGTTTTAGGATCAGAGTTTCGATGGGCTACCTTCCAGGCTGATGGGCCCCATCTGCCCCTCCAAATTATACACTGCCCAATTCTAAAAAATAAAATTTAAAAGACTTACCATGTTACCAGAGGATCCCATTTCAGGGCTTCTTGAAACTATGGGAATGAACTCACCTACTGTTCCCATATCTCTGTCTTTGGGGAGCTGGTCAAGAAACCCTCTGCCCAACCACCTGGTTGCAGCTCTTGGGATCATGTTTCCTTACCCAGCTTTGCAGCTCTGATCCTAAACCTCCACTGCCTCATGAGTTATCTTCAGGAGAAGAAAAGGCTAGGGAGTAAACCCTACACAAATCTGGAGTGGAGAACCTAAGGCAGTTGGATGGTGCTTTGTATGCCTTTTTCTGGCAACTCCTGTGGCAAAACTGGTGCCAAATGTATTGCTCTGCTTTCCTTTGGACCACATCAGCAAGGCCAAATGGGGGGTCTTGTTGTCTGAGCAGCCCAAGACCTTCATACACACTGCCTGGGCTTGCACCCTGGAAAGGTCACATTGGTGCTGCTATTGCAGTGATTTGACTGTGTGTGTAGTGTAGTGTGGTGTAGTGGTTAAGAGTGGTACTCGTAATCTGGTGAACTGGGTTCGATTCCCCGCTCCTCCGCATGCAGCTGCTGGGTGACCTTGGGCTAGTCCCACTTCTTTGAAGTCTCTCAGCTCCACTCACCTCACAGAGTGTTTGCTGTGGGGGAGGAAGGGAAAGGAGAATGTTAGCTGCTTCGAGACTCCTTCTGGTAGTGATAAAGCGGGATATCAAATCCAAACTCTTCTTCTTGACTTCACCCCCGGAGGCACACTCCATTGTCTCTCAAGACAGACTGATGCCAACAAGTGTTGTGGGGTGGTGGTGGTTGATAACAGCGCTCTTTATTTTGGCTCAACAATGGCTTTCACCAGCTGAAAGTTTGAACCATGGCAGATTTCTGCTTATATCCACAGTCACAGCAAGCTGCTGGGGATCCATGATTTAGCTCTTTGCTACAAGAGGAGAGCACCCCCACTCCATCCTAACGCCCTCCAGGCAGTGGATCTTGGGACAAGTATTGCTCTGTAAGAGGACAGTGATAAAATATTGAATGTATGTATTTAAGGCAGAGCCAGTATACAAACCTGGAGATGCTGCTATAAGTTCTAGCAGACAATTGCCTATGTGTTCACAAAATATCATGTTTCTAGTCCATGGGGAAACTACTTGAAAGATTTTGATATTTCCAAGATTAAACCTTATCATTACCAACTGTATGATATTCAGATGTTGCGCGCGCGCGCGCGCGCACACACACACACACACACACACACAGAGCCACCTTGTGTTGCCATGGCCCTAAAAGGCAGCCTAAAAAAAAATCTTCCAAATAAATTAACCCTTCATATTATTTGAGTTTACATTTTGTCCCATCGCAGCGTTCAACAGACTGGATCCTGCCCATTTCTGACCTTGGAGCTCTTGCACGTAATCCACATGAGATTTTGTATCCATAGATATTCACAGGGCAAAATATTGGCCGCAGCTGGTGCAGAATGCCATGGCCTAGGTTGTGAGAGGTGCCCCTTAGTGGGCACATACCACACCAGCCCTGAGGGTCCTGTATTGGCTGCCTATTCACCACCACATCAGTTTTAAGTTCTTGATACTTAAACAATTCTAAAGCCCTAAACAACTCTGGACCACATTATTGGAAAGACCAGCTTGCCCTGCATTGGTCAGTTAAGGCATTAAGATAAATAAACAGAGCCTGGTAATAATAACTGGCTTGCTGCAGCCACTCTGGGTGGCTTCCAACATACATAAAAACATAATAAAACATTAAACATTTAAAAAAACTTCCCTATACAGGGCTGCCTTCAGATGTCTTCTAAAGGCTATATAGTTACTCATCCCCTCGACATCTGATGGGAGGGTGTTCAACAGGGTGGGTACCACGACCAAGAAGGCCCTCTGCCTGATTCCCTGTAGCTTCACTTCTCGCAGTGAGGGAACTGCCAGAAGGCCCTTGGAGCTGGACCTCAGTGTCCGGGCTGAATGATAGGGGTGGAGGCACTCCTTCAGGTATATAGGACTGTGTCCGTTTAGGGCTTTAAAGGTCAGCACCAACCCATTGAATTGTGCCCGGAAACGTACTGGGAGCCAATGTAGGTCTTTCGGGACTGGTGTTATATGGTCCTGGTGGCCACTCCCAGTCACCAGTGTATCTTCCCACAGCCTGATGATTATCAGCTTGTGGCGATATGGAGGTGAGCTTTTCAACTGGTGGTACTTGTATAATGGAATGCACTTCTTGCTGAAATATGAGAAGCGAAATTTCTTCCACTGGTGGCCGAGGTGGAAAAATGGCCAGTTCCACCACACTGGGTGCCGAGCCTAGTGGGTGCCACATGTCATTGCAACTATGATGTAATGAATTAAGCAGAATGGAAGGTGAGCTTGCTGAAATATTCCTTGCTGAAATATGAAAAGCAAAAACCAAGCTTTATTTTCCATCTATGAATACAAAAACCACAAGGCAGCCTGTGAATATAATAAATGCTATTCCACCCTCCTATAAGCTGAAATTTCTTGTTCGAAAGAATAATATTTGCAGTGTGTGTGTGTTCTGGGGATGTTGGCCAGTGTTGCCTAGACGAAGATTAAGAGAGTTACAGTTTTCATTTTGAAAACTCAGGAAGGGGATTTTTAATTTAAGCAAATCTTCAGCATGGTTATAACCTCTGGATTTGTGCTCAAGCTGGTGTTCAGAATTTTTGATCTGCTGCTGAAGAAGTCGTTGCAGTCAAAACACACCTGGCTATTGGCTGTGAAATG
This sequence comes from Darevskia nairensis, assembly GCA_034642065.1. Lineage (NCBI taxonomy): Eukaryota > Metazoa > Chordata > Lepidosauria > Squamata > Lacertidae > Darevskia > Darevskia nairensis. The sequence goes on from JAWWNI010000529.1 coordinate 199,202, forward strand.
TTCTCTGTTTGTTTCATGCGCACTGTGAATGTCAACACATCTTAACTGACTGATATATTTACATGTATCCAGTTTGCCAACATGTGTTTTATATGGATAGATTGGCTATTGTGGCTCTAGCGTTTATATTATAAAGATATTATCTTAAGTAAAATCTATGCATGGATTAGAAATCCAAGAAGATTCATTTGTATTGGAATTTCACTGTTGATCTATCATCGATCGATCGATCGATCGATCTATATCTATCTGGCATTCTCTTGATTGCTTGACTGAGCTTCCTCTCTTAATTGTTGTGTGGCATGAATAGGATGGGGGGAGGCGTTATTTTAAATATATGCAGTGCTTCCCCCCCCCCCCCAAATCACCATTTTATAGTTCAAATCGGGAAAAATGAATACAGTAAATGGACAAAAGTACAAAGAACATGCATTACCTCATATTACACAACTGACAACTCACAGTATCTTCCACATTGGCTGTGTGCACTAAAGTCTTCCCCATTCCTCTGACTGCTGTTGGTGTCCATCGCCAGATGTCGTTGGTAATTTTCCTACTCATTTTGAAATACTGCCCCTCAACAAGGCCAAACTTTCATCAGTAAAACGGCACACATTCCACACTGCTTTACACATTAAACGCCCGCTTCCGTCTGAGACTCAGGAAACACCGGGAGAGGAAAGGAAGCCGCCATCGGAGGTAGAAAAAGAACTGATGATTCACCATGCTAAAGAAGAAACTTAAATTAGTTTCTTCTCCCATTAGATTCACAAAATGTTTAGGGGTATGCGTACCCCTGCGTACTCCCAGACAAAAAGCACTAATTACACATGTTTGTATTTAAATGGTTTAATGAAATTGTTTTATTTTACTGTTACAGATGCCACATAATCATAGAATCATAGAGTTGGAAGAGACCACAAGGGCCATCCAGTCCAACCCCCTGCCAAGCAGGAAACACCACCAGAGCATTCCTGACAGGTGGCTGTCAAGCCTCTGCTTAAAGACCTCCAAAGAAGGAGACTCCACCACACTCCTTGGCAGCAAATTCCACTGTCGAACAGCTCTTACTGTCAGGAAGTTCTTCCTAATGTTTAGGTGGAATCTTCTTTCTTGTAGTTTGAATCCATTGCTCCGTGTCCGCTTCTCTGGAGCAGCAGAAAACAACTTTTCTCCCTCCTCTATATGACATCCTTTTATATATTTGAACATGGCTATCATATCACCCCTTAACCTTCTCTTCTCCAGGCTAAACATACCCAGCTCCCTAAGCCGTTCCTCATAAGGCATCGTTTCCAGGCCTTTGACCATTTTGGTTGCCCTCCTCTGGACACGTTCCAGCTTGTCAGTATCCTTCTTGAACTGTGGTGCATTTGTAAGGAATCGATCTTTTAGTATGGCATCACCCACACTTTGTGACTCCCTCCCTATTGCTATCAGACAGGTACCTTCCCTGTATCCTTTTTTTGCATTTGCTAAAATCATCTTTGTTTAGACAAGCCTACTCAGGTATATAGACAGTTGAACTGTGTTTTAATCTCATTTTATTTTATAGTTGATTTTAATTACGTTTTTGTATGTTTTAAATAGCTGTTTTCGTTATAATTTTATTGTTTTATTCTTTTTATAAACTGCTGTTGAGATTACACACACACACACACAATCAAGTGGTATATAATTTTTATGAAATAAATAAATAAATTTTAATCATCAATGTTTATATTTTAATGTTTCTGTACCTGGTTTTGTAAACCACTTAGAAGCTTGATTTGGCATTAAGCGGTATATAAATTAAAGTAATAAAAATATTGCACTGGAACTGAATCTTAACTGTTGAGTCTGCTGATGCCAAAAAAGAAATGCACTGGTCCTGCTAGCTGTGAATGATGAAGAAAGGAAGCAGATAGTCATGTATTGTATTCCATCAATGTATGACAGTCCTTTGGTGACACCGTCCTTATTAGCAGTCAGATAGCAGCCAGATACTTACAACATGGAGAAAATTGAATCCTGGATGTGAGTTAATGGATGGCATTTAAAAAAATTTTTTTTTACCATGCCTCCTGGCTGGCTCGGAAATAGTAGGAGAGATAAGCACATGACTGCTCTACTTTAAATGCATTTTTCACTTCTTATGACACCACGGCATCCTCCACAAGGGAAGTTGATACAGCCAAATTAGTATGTGGAATAAAAGCATTTTGAATTATGCCACGGGAGGAAGCAAAACTAGATTATGGTGGCCCTTGTTTTTAAATGGAGGGGAAATCTGGAACTGATTGGTTTTGCAAAGTTATTTGGTGTGCTATATAGCAAAGACATCACCTTGCCAACAAAGGTCCGTATAGTTAAAGCTATGGTTTTCCCAGTAGTAATGTACGGAAGTGAGAGCTGGACCATAAAGAAGGCTGATCGCCAAAGAATTGATGCTTTTGAATTATGGTGCTGGAGGAGATTCTTGAGAGTCCCATGGACTGCAAGAAGATCAAACCTATCCTATTTAAAGAAATCAGCCCTGCGTGCTCACTAGAAGGACAGATCCTGAAGTTGAGGCTCCAGTACTTTGGCCACCTCATGAGAAGAGAAGACTCCCTAGAAAAGACCCTGATATTGGGAAAGATGGAGGGCACAAGGAGAAGGGGACGACAGAGGATGAGATGGTTGGACAGTGTTCTTGAAGCTACTAACATGAGTTTGGCCAAACTATGAGAAGCAGTGAAGGATAGGCGTGCCTGGCGTGCTCTGGTCCATGGGGTCAGGAAGAGTCGGACACGACTGAACAACAACAACATGTTTCAGAAAGTTGTCTATCTGTTTGCTGTTTGTGTTTAGACGCCTCTCAAGATATTGTAACCAAACAATGTTGCATGATGGTTCCTGAGAACAAGGAGCAGGGTTTTTTTGCCTATGTTTGGATACAATTGGGTACCATTTTGACTCAAGATGGCAAACGAAACCTTTCGAATCTGTGCTGACTTTAACCACTGATTTCAAAATGGCACAGCTTTTAGAATTTCTGGAGAATGACAAGTAGGAGGCTGCCAGTATATAATTTCTGACATTTTACAGCTTTAATGAGCTTTCTACAGTTGCTGCAAGCTGCAGTCATAATTGTATTAATCACTAACAAGAAAAATGCAGGAGTTCTGTTTGTTTTTGCGAATATTTTGACCTATACTTCTTTTTGGCCAGTCAAATGCCCAACCCTACACAACAGCCACAAAGCAGCCTGTGTCAGTTACTGTGCTTTTCTTCAATATAAGTATTTTAAGGGTGGTTTACAAATGGAATTCTTAGGTTATTTACATATCACTTGATTAAATGTTCTATTTTTGTTTGTCTTTGTTTATAGACTCCAAGTAATTAAGCCAGGATATTGGCTTGCAAGCTAAGTAAACTCAAATTACAATGTGATTAAAAGCTGAAACTAATAAAAGCTAATGAACCTGAATGGATTTATGGTTTTATCTTATGCTTGGTACAGACATGAAGCTCCATTGCCATATAGTTTAATATTGATTTATGAATGGTAAAATTCCACTCATAATGCACTTCCCCAGTCAGGCTAGGGAGGAATCATTTGGAAACCAAAGTTGTAGGAACAGCTGTTTGCATCGTAAACTTTATGAATAAAGTTCACTTATGCTTAGCAGCTTGCGGAAAGTCTCTGAGCTGATGTTGTCCCAAACTGCATAAACATAAAGGCATCATTGTAATTGTTCTCATCATAATTATCACCCATGATTATATCTGTTATGGTGGTAGATTTATTGGAATCTGGTAATCTGGTGGAGAAAATGCTGGACTAAATGTACTTAACATACATTTAAAGGTACTCTCTTGCAACCACAAAACTCTTAGATCCAATTTGAATTCTGAAAGCATTTGGGTGGTTACTTTATTACCTGGATGTTACCAGCAGCTTAATCTGGCCACATAGAATCATAGAATTGTAGAGTAGGAAGGGACCCCAAGGGTCATCTAGTCCAACCCCCTGCAATCCAGGAATCTCAGCAAAAGCATCCACGGCAGATGGCCATCCAAACTCTGCTTAACAACCTTCAAGGAAGGAGAGACCACAACCTCCCGAGGGAGATTGTTCCACTGTCGAACACCTCTTACTGTCAGAAAGTTTTTCCATATGTATAGTCAGAATCTCCTTTCTTGCAACTTGAAGCCATTGGTTTGGGTCCTACCCTCCAGAGCAGGGGTCAGCAAACATTTTCAGCAGGGGGCCGGTCCACTGTGCCTCAGACCTTGTGGGGGCCAGACTATATTTTTTTTGGGGGGGGATGAAAACATTCCTATGCCCCACAAATAACCCAGAGATGCATTTTAAATAAAAGGGCACATTCTACTCATGTAAAAACACGCTGGTTCCTGGACCATCTGGGGCCCAGATTTAGAAGGCAATTGGGTCAGATCTGGCCCCCAGGCCTTAGTTTGCCCACCCATGCTCCAGAGCAAGCGAAAACAAGCTTGTTCCCTCTTTCATATGACAGGCCTTGAAATATTTGAAGATGGCTATCATATCTCCTCTCAGTCTCCTCTTTTCCAGGCTAAACATACTCAGCTCCTTCAACCATTCCTCATAAGGCTTGGTTTCCAGACCTTTGATCATCTTGGTTGCCCTCCTCTGTACATGTTCCAGCTTGTCAACATGTCCTATCCCACCAATAGATGTGAAGCATCAGAGTACAATTGAAGTGAACGTAAATCTTGACGTTTCTCTTTCTGAGAAGGTGTCACAAAGCAGTTGAAGGACAAAGTGAAGAGTGAAGCAGGTCTAAAGCAAGAAATCCAGCTCTTCCTGTACACAGTGTTGAATTGTCCTTCTGTCCCAATTTCTCCCACTTGAGAACTCATAAGCACCCATTGTTTCCTGTTCAGGGTCATAAAGCCACAGGTAGCTGTTTCTGCCAATTGTTTGAATCAGCCAACACATACAGTATAATTGGTTGTCCAATTCTATGCCCTTGGCAGAGTTGGCAATTACTGTATTACTCTCCCTGAATCCACAAAAGAGTCTCTGCTTACCATTTGCATTCCCAGTTATATACACATAAACATCTATTTTGATTATGAAGAAAAGGTCAAGCATAATTTCAGAGGGCAACGGAAGAAGTTTTTGGAATATTTTGGCGTCCTCCTTGGAAAGTGTACTGAAATTCAGGGTCAACCCAGCGAGATGCATTGCAAGACAGTCATTAAAAGCCAAGCCATTGTTTTGCAGCATGTATTGCCAGTCATTTGCGCTGATCATTGTAAAATTGTAGTTGACTTTTGGCCCGTTAACAGGAGTATCTTTCCTTTTGTTGAAGAACCTGGGTAATTTACTCGGGGTGATTCCATTCTGAACTCACAACAATGCTGTGTGTGTTGTTTGAATTTTATTTTTTCACTCAGGCTCCATCCATACATTTAAAGTGGTATTACATTTAAAGCAGACTTTGGGGAAGCAGAGATTGTTAAGGGTGCTGTGAGTTGTTAGGGGAGCCCTATTCTCCTCAGAGGGGTTGACTGGTCAGTCTGCCTTCCCAGGGAACTCTGGTATCTATTTTATTACCAGGGTTGGATAATTCACTGTTAAAATCATATAACTGTCGTGTTGGAAGGGACCATGAGGGTCATCTAGTCCAACCTCCTGCAATGCAAGAATCTTTTGCCCAACATGGGGCTCAAACCCATGACCCTTGAGAGTCTCATGCTCTACCAACTGAGCTGTCTCCTGTGGGAAATGGGTATGGAGCACCACAGCCCCGAGGAATGAATGTGGCTCTCCAAGCCTCTCTGTCTTACACTCATTTTCTCTATGACACCCCCCCCCCTCTCCTCATTTACTGTTGGAGATTCATTCCCTGGGTGCAGTCATGGGTTTGTTATCTATCACATGACTGGGTGTGTGTTTTGATTCCACAGGAATGGGATGTGACGAAGACAGGATGTTTGTCTTCCTGTGTTTCCTGAAGTGTGACGATTGTCCTTTGTTCTTTCTCTTTGCTGTCTGATGCTAGAGAGAGAGAGGGAGCCATGTTGAAGTGCTCTGTGTGTGTTTTATATGTAAATAGAGCAGATTAGCCTAAATGCTGAGTTGCTGAGTTCTGTTATGCAACTGCACAAACTTCTGCTGATGTGTGCTGATGTCTTCTGGCATCAGTCGCTGTGATGTTCGGGCTGAGGAATGCTTTTGAAGCTCCCGAACAATCGCCCAGGAGGAAGGGAACATGCCAGTCGGGCATGTGTCTCTGCCAAGGTCCTACTCATCTGTAGGACATCCTGACATCTACATCCCCATACCCGCCCTGTTTTGCACCCTCCTCAAGTGTTTTTGCCTGGCTGGAATGCTTTCTTGAACTCCTATTATTCCTCTTGCTTGCCTGAATGGAGGATAGAGATGTGTAAATGTACGTAGAAACTAGACTGCTGTGGAAAGGTAAAGGTAAAATTTAAATGTGTTTTAATATTGTGTTCTCATTATTGTAAACCACCCTGTTTATATAAATAATAATAATAATAATAATAATAATAATAATAATACCCCTGGAAGGTTGCCTGCCCAGAAGGGAATGTGGCCCCTGGGCAAAACAATTATTATTATTATTATTATTATTATTATTATTATTATTATTATAACTAAATTTGTATACTACCCTTCATCCACAGATCTCAGGTAGATTAGTCTGATCTCACCAGGTTGTCCTTAGGTGGCTTCTTTTGTGACACACTTGTGCAGAGGAACACACATTGGTGAGCCTTTAGAGAAAGAGAAAGCTCCCTTTATCCAGGCTTTGGGCCAAACCAGCTGTCACCTCCCACCATGCAAGATCAGGGAAACGGAACTGTGGGAGAGGGCTGCTCAATCCTTTCAGCCAGTGCCTTTTCCACTAAGTCAAATCTACTTCTAGCTCTGATGCCTTCGAATGGGTAGGGAATGACAGATTGAGAGGCTATATCAGGTGTTACAAATCTTGCACATGTGAAGGCTTGTGTTGATGTCCCTGGGCAAGTGCCCCAGATTCTGAGCTTTCTCTTTCTAAAAGAAGAAGAAGAAGAAGTCTCTTTTTCTCTTAGAAAGAAAGTTATGGATTAAAATGTGCAGGTACCTTCTAAGCCGTTTCTGTGAAATGAGAGCAAGTGCGGTCTGGATGCATTGTATATTTTTCCTGGAATGTTCCCTGTTGCTATTAGACAGCAACAGCATCTCTCTCTCTCTCTCTCTCTCTCTCTCTCTCTCTCTCTCTCTCTCTCTCTCTCTCTCTCTCTCTCTGTGTGTGTGTGTGTGTGTGTCAGAGAGAGAGAGAGAGAAGCAATATTGTGCAATCTCCACAATCAAGTCAAGCTTCCATGCCATGGTAACCATAAATTTGCCAGGGCTGGTTGTCTCTCTCTTTGTTTTATGTCAAGCAACCCATGGCAGCCATTTTACTTTATGCTCACTGGTGCCCCCCACCCACCCACATCATTGCTGTTTACATGGACAGCAGTGCAACATGCTGCTACTGTATAACAGTGAAACATCTGGAGGGCCACAGATTGGCCACCTCTGGAGGAAAGGCTTGTGGCAATTCTTCTTGCACACACTTCGGCTCAACTTGAGCAAGGGCAATTTCCAGCAGCATGATCCAGCAATGGATTTAAACTTGCAAACTGTGAGCTGTTTTTATTAGCAGAGTGCTGTTGCCTTTCAGATTTTTGTAGCTACTCATCAACAGACATTCCCTTGACGGCTTATACCAAACCTTTAAAAAACGCAGGATGTAACGATATGTAAAACCCAACAATACATCATAAAAGACAGCAAAAAGCCTTCCTTGCATAGAATCAGCATAAAATGATTTGCAACCAAGATTTTAAAAACTCCCTGGGAGCAAAAATTATATTGGTCCTGGTGCTGAAAGGACCATAAAACAGTTGCTACACAAGCCTTTCTGAGGCAGCTCTTTGTCAAGGAGCTGTCGAGCAAGGCCAGGTCATCCACAGGGCATGAAAGCACAGGAGGCACATAATCCAATTAGCTTTTATTTACGGAAAATTACAACACAGGCTGGATCTACACCTGATCTGAAAAAAAAACCCACTATAAAAACGCTATTGTAAAAATATATAGCTCTCAATGCAATTTATCATTGGTGACAGATCATTGCTCTATAATGCCCCGTGGTGTCACATTTTTATAACACATTGTTAACATTATAACTCACCTGTGTAGATTAGTCCACAGTAAAGTGTCCCCTTGAGCCTCTTACTCTGGATCCCTCCCAAGCAGACAAAGGCTGTGCCAAGGCGATAGGCTCCTCCTCTGGGCCTGTCTGGACTGTTGCTCAGCAACATGCAGGACTCTGCTCAAGTGGGGTGTCAGAGGGGGAGTAGAGCCAGCCGCACTGGGACTGTCTGCACTCACACTATGACTCTCAGCCTCTAACCCTGTCCTGGAAGGGCCTTGTTCACTCAACCCCCCTGCTTCTAGCACCTCCCAGATTGTCCCTTCCTTAGACTGCTACTCAGTGTCCCACCACCACATTCTGAGATCTACATTGTCATCTTCTGTGTCTTCCCTGGGGGTGCTCTTGAGCAGGTGTCTCCCACCACTCTTCCTCCACCAACCATTCCTTGAGACTGTTGCATAGCTGAGGGGCCACTACTAAAAAGGCCTGTTTCTCACATGAGTCTACAAAAAAGAATGTTGCTGATTGGCCATCAGCCACAACAACTTCAGTGCATTCAGCCAGCATGGATAATGGCCAGGCATGATGTGAGTTGTACCGTAGTTCAGGAACAACCAGAGAGCTGCAGCTTCGCCATTCCCGCATCTGGAGGATCAACGGACTGAGCAACTTTCCCCTCGTCTCACTTCGTATTTACCTTTTTTGCAAGCCTGAAAACTAAACCCCATGGAGCAGCCCCGATATTATGAATTTAATCAATCAACGCTGTCCTTCCAAAAACATGCAATTAAAACTTACAAAACTAATTAAAGCAAGAAAGTTAAGCTGGGAATTAGGAGTTCATTATTGCTTCAGGGTAACTGACATATGGGTTTTGCTCTCCTGAACACAGTCTGTAACGAGACTGATTTCCCTCACTCCCTTATTAAAATAAATAAATAAATAAATAAATGGAATCTCACTGCATTTTTTTTTTTAAAGTAGGATATATTTTAAAAATGATTTTCTCATACATTTAATTACTAAAACTTTACTACAGTTCCTGCAACTCCTGTCAGTAGGACTGGTTCCTTCCTTATTTTGTCTTGGTCATGGATTCAACAGTGGCATATTAACCAATAGGCTGAAACTGACACGGGGACAAATAGAGGAGGATGCCTTCACCCCAGTACGGATTCCCTTTATCCAGGGCCGGATTTAGGTTTGATGAGGCCCTAAGCTACTGAAGGTAATGGGGCCCTTTATATGTCCAGCTGTCCTTTGTCAACAACAAATTATCTCTGTTTTTTGTGTTGAATATATGCTATATGGTAATTTATGGACCTAATAGGTATCTACAGCCATTTGCACCTGTAGAATGTAGGCACCCTATATATAGAAATGAGCAAACCAGTGATATTTTAGGGAGCAGGCTAGCAGGTGGGACCCATGACTTACATCATAGGAGCCTACACAACACAAAACACTGTTGCTGTATGTAGGTTTTGTTGTATTTGTTTTTTATCTTATATTTTGGAAATGTACATCCAGTTTTTTCCCTTTAAATTTTTTTAGGGCCCCCAAGGGAGTGGGGCCCTAAGCTATAGCTTGTTTAGCTTATACGTAAATCCGGCACTGCCTTTATCACATACACAGCCCAAGAAGACAACAGCAAAAACCCACCGACAGCATACGACTCAATCTGGCTAACCTGACCCAACAACCCCCCACCCCTCACACATGCAAACAAATCTCATGGCAGCCAACGGAATATAACCAGCCACACCCTGAGCCCCTCACCCAACCTTGGTACATCTTTTGTTTTTGTCAGGGGCTGTGAAAATGGGATGGCTGCGTGAGTGTAGGGTGGTCACTTGTGCATCTCCAAAAGAAGTGGGCATGCTCATTTATAGCTATAGAGAGCCAGTGTGGTGTAGTGGTTAAGAGTGGTAGACTCATAATCTGGTGAACCGGGTTCGCGTCTCCGCTCCTCCACATGCAGCTGCTGGGTGACCTTGGGCTAGTCACACTTCTTTGAAGTCTCTCAGCCCCACTCACCTCACCGAGTGTTTGTTGTGAGGAGGAAGGGAAAGGAGAATGATAGTCACTTTGAGACTCCTTCGGGTAGTGATAAAGTGGGATATCAAATCCAAACTCTTCTAGATGGTAGCAATATAGACCTACAACATTGCCCAGTTTTGCGCTAACTTACAGTGATCGTGCACAGAGCACCAACGAAGAAGATACTGTGGTTCTGGTCCTACTAGGATGGACGTTTCCAGAGGGTGAAGTTTAAGGAGTGCTCCTCAACCCATGGAGCCTTCAATGTGGGGTTCCTCAGGGATTGATTTTATCCCCTGTACTGTTTAACATCTACATGTAATCACTGACTGGGGTTATCTGGAGGTTTGAAGTATGTTGTCAGCAATATGCTGATGACACACAGCTCTACAATCTCTTCTACACCTGCAGGTGTGGCAGTAGATGTCTTGGCCAGTGTGGTGTAGTGGTTAAGAGCAGCAGTCTTGTAATCTGGTGAACTGGGTTCGTGTCTCTGCTCCTCCACATGCAGGGGCGTAGCAAGGGGGCGGGGGGGGGGCTGCCCCGGGCAGCGCCCTGCTGGGGGTGACAATTTGGGCCTTTTAAAAAAAAACATTTAAAAAAAAATAAAAAAAATTAAGGCTATTTTCGGCACTGCCGGGGTGGAGCCGCAGGGGCGGCCAGCGAGGAGCGGTGTCACCCCCCCTCGCTGGCTGCCTCTGCGGCTCCGCCCCGGCAGCACTGAAAATAGCCCCCCCTTCCAGCGGCTTTCTCCGCCGCTGGCTGGCTTGCAGAGCCGGGGAATGGAAAGGGGCGGGCCAGCGAGGAGGAATGACACCCCTCCTCGCTGGCCCGCCCCTCTCCCTGCCCCGACTTGCGCACCAAGGGGGTGCCGGGCAGCGGCTTCGGGAGACTCTGCAGCCGCCGCACCAAGGGGTGCCGGGCACCGGCTTCGGGAGATTCCCGAAGCCGGCGCACGGCAGCCCCGGGGGCGGGGCATCGCGCTGTGCGCGTGCGTCATGACACACGCACACGCCGCGACGCTCCGCCCCCGGGGGTGCCTCTTGGCTTCCCGCCCCAGGTAGCCAAGGGGCTAGGAATGCCCCTGTCCACATGCCCCTGTCCTTGGGCTAGTCACACTTCTCTGAAGTCTCGCAGCCCCACTCACCTCACAGAGTGTTTGTTGTGGGGGAGGAAGGGAAAGGAGAATGTTAGTCACTTTGAGACTCCTTTGGGTAGTGATAAAGCGGGATATCAAATCTTCTTGGCTCAGTAATGGACTGGATGACAGTCAACAACTGAAGCTCAATCCAGATAAGACGGAGGCACTGTTAGTGGGTAGTTTCCTAGACCAGATGGATGGGAGGTTGCCTGCTCTTGTTGGAGTTACACTCTCTCTGAAGGGAGTACTCAGCTTCTGGATCATTTGCTGTCGCTTGTGTCTCAGGTGGCTTCAGTGGTGTGGAGTGCCTTCCATCAGCTTCAGCTGGTGGTCCAGCTACACCCCTATCTGAACAGGGATGGCCTAACTACTGTTGTCTATGCTCTGGTAACATCTGGGTTAGATTACTGCAATGTGCTGTACGTAGGGCTGCCTCTACGTACACCTCTTATGGTGTTTCCTGCTTGGCAGGGAGTTGGACTGGATGGCCCTTGTGGTCTCTTCCAACTCTATGATTCTATGAAGATGGTTCGGAAACCTCAGCTGGTGCAGAATTCGGCAGCCAGGTTGCTTACTGGGGTAAGATGGTTTGAACATATTACATTGACCTTGACCCAATTGCACTGGCTGCAAATTAGTTTTTGTGCTGGTTTTGACCTATAAAGCCTTAAATGGCTCAGGACTGCAGTATCTCAAGGCCAGTCTCTCTCCATATGAACCTACCTAGATCCTGAGGTTATCATCTGAGGCCCTTCTTTGTGTGCCTTGTCCATGAGAAGCCCAGAGAGTGGCAATGTGAGAACAAGCCTTCTCTGCAGTGGCTCCCGCTTTGTAAAAAGCTCTCCCCAGGGGTGCCCACCTGGTGCCTTCATTATGTACCTTTATGTGCCAGGCAAAGATGCTCCTCTTTAATCAGGCCTTAAATGTGTTGTGAAAAGGGTGGGTGAGGGGGCTATTAGTTTGTTCTTGTTCTTATTATGCAATCTGTGTGTTTTTCCTTGCATTTTTGTGTTGTGAACCACCCTGAGATCTCCATATAGGGGTTGGTATACAAATTAAAAAACAAACACATATTTGGACCAAGTATAAACATGCCTATTATTGAGTTCAGTTGTTTGTTCTCAATTCTTATGCACAGAATCTGAAAACAATCATTATAGTGCCTTATTATCTACATAGCCGTTCTCAGAGTGGGCATGACTGACAAAATAATGTTATGCATTACATTTCTGCAGAACAACCTGCTCGTAATCCTTCTTTAAAGAAATAACCTTGCTAATGCTGCATGTTCCTCGCAGGAGCAAACATGTAATTCTGAGATCGAAGGCAGCACTGCACAATGCTTAGCTAGATACACGCTGATGCCTTCACAACAAACCTGGAAAAACTCCACGTTTTCTGTTGATTGTGAAGGGGGCTCCCCAAATATGAATAGCACATAAGAAGATTAGCCAGGAAGGGTGATATTAAAAAGAGCAGTGAACCAGATTAATTGGGCACATAATAACTTTAATGAGAATTTAAGTACATCTTGGAGAGGAAAAATGACTCGTAGTGTTGAAAGGAGTCCTGTGGATCGTCTATTCCAGCAGTTTCCATATGTGGGTAAGAAGAGACTTGCTGGATTTGACCAATGGCCATTCTAGTCCAGCATCCTGTTCCTAGAGGGGCCCACCAGATGCTTCAATGGAAATTCAAAAGGAGAGCAAGAGAGCTCTCTCCACTTGTGATGCCCAACACCTGGCATTCAATGACATACTGCCTCTAGAGGTAGAACATAGCCTGTGCTGGTCCCGAGGGTTACCCAAGAGATGAAGTTGCAGCTTTTTTTTGGCAGATCAGGAGTTGTTGAGCTTCTTTGGGGGGGGGGAGCCAAAGTTCTTCCATCCTTCCGCATTGCTATGCAGGACTCTTCTGTGTTGCAGCTCCATGACATCGTTATTTATGGGTTTTGTGGCTTTCTTTTATTATATTTAATGTAAAACATATTTGCTTTTTTAATTGTAATTATTTCTGTAACCCACCTTAGGACTTTTGGGTGGAAAGTGGACAACATGAGAAAATGTAATTTCTCCCAATCGGCTAGTTTAGACACCAACTCACGCACCCCTCTTTGTCATCCATCTGGGCAACCAAGAGGCACTAGCAGAGTTCAAGGACATATTCCAGCCAAGCAAAAGTATTCAAGGAGGATATGAAGTAGAATTGGTGAGGGGTGTGGCCTCGGGAGAAGGGGTGTGGCCTGGGAAGAGACCCAAGAGCCAGAAAGAGAAACCTGGAGTCTCCCAAGGCTCTGATGTTCCCAACCAATGGTTCAGAGATTTATATACATTGGGAGCCAAGCAAAGGCTTTACCAACTGCCTACACCATACCATTCACTTCTGTAACCAATAAAAGCTCTTCCCTTATTTGAACCCCCAAACCAATATCCTGTTGTCCAGTGTGGTTTATTTATTTCTTTCAGGAATTGCGGGGTCATGAGGCCTTGGCCCTCAGTTACATGGAGTGGGGAATCCTGATCACAGAAGCAGGTACAGTGGTAACTTGGTTCTCAAACGCCTTGCTTCCCAAAGGCCGAAAACCTGGAAGTAAGTGTTCTGGTTTTCGAACATTTTTCAGAAGCTGAACATCCGATGCGGCTGGCAGCTATTGTTTCTGGGGCACCTGCACCAATCAGAAGCTGCGCCTTGGTTTTCAAACATTCTGGAAGTCAAACGGACTTCTGGAACGGATTACATTTGGTGCTTTTGTTTTTGCTATTTATTTTGCCCTTTTGTTTCTGAGGCTTTTTCAGTTAATTTGTTTTTGTGACTGTGTGGAACCCAGTTCAGCTACTGATTGATTGATTGTGTGACTGCGAAAATTGATAAAAGCCCCCCCCCCAATCCAAACAATGACTATCATCAGTGCAGGTAAGAAAAAAAAAATAATTTTAATTTTTATCATCTACAATACTGTCTTTTTTTAATAGCACAGCACATTGATTATTGCTTTCATTTTATGGATCAATGGTCTCATCAGATAGTATAATCCATGTTAAATTGCTGTTTTAGGGGTTGTTTTTAAAAGTCTGGAACGGATTAACCCGTTTTGCATTACTTTCTATGGGAAAGCGCGCCTTGGTTTTGGAACGCTTTGGTTTTGGAATGGATTCAGTTTGAGAACCAAGGTACCACTGTACTGTCATGACCTTTATGCTTGGACTGTATCATGCACATTGGATGAGGTAGCTTTCTGTGTTCTTCCTAAAGCCATCTACTCAGTAGGTAGTATCATTTTTTTAACTGATATATATATATCAAGCAGGGGAGGAGGGAACCAAAAACAGGAGGGGGCAGAAGAGGGGGCCCACAGTTCACATTAAAATACAATAACGATCAATAATTCCATCTTCATTTAAACATATAAATCAATATAAGCCATCCAAATGTCCAGACAGGCATCCACATTAAATTGACCTTTATAAGAAATTTGTTCAAATGCAAGAAGGGCAGCGAGGTCCTCAGAGCGTTTTGTAATAGGCTGTGGGCTTTTAACCTCCCAGGCATGAAATACAAGCCTCTTGGCAACCATAAAGCCTTGCAAGATCCAGTCTTGTTGCCTCTGCCGTTAATCCCCAAACTACAGGGATGCAGTTTAGAAATAGAATCATAGAGTTGGAAGAGACCACAAGGGCCATCCAGTCCAACCCCCTGCCCAGCAGGAAACACCATCAAAGCATTCCTGACAGGTGGCTGTCAAGCCTCTGCTTAAAGACCTCCAAAGAAGGAGACTGCACCACACTCCTTGGCAGCAAATTCCACTGCCAAACAGCTCTTACTGTCAGGAAGTTCTTTCTAATGTTTAGGTGGAATCTTCTTTCTTGTAGTTTGAATCCATTGCTCCGTGTCCTCTTCTCAGGAGCAGCAGAAAACAACTTTTCTCCCTCCTCTATATAACATCCTTTTATATATTTGAACATGGCTATCATATCACCCCTTAACCTTCTCTTCTCCAGGCTAAACATACCCAGCTCCCTAAGCCGTTCCTCATAAGGCATCGTTTCCAGGCCTTTGACCATTTTGGTTGCCTTCCTCTGGACACGTTCCAGCTTGTCAGTATCCTTCTTGAACTGTGGTGCCCAGAACTGGACACAGTATTCCAGGTGAGGTCTGATCACTGTATATAAAGCTCTGCAAATACCAAGGGTTTTGTTAGCACAAAATGGATACGGACAAGCATAATCATAGCAAAATGAATATGTCACGGGATATCCCGTGCAACAAATATGGCAACGTATTTGTTTAAGAAACCAGAGTCTTCTTTGCTGTTGGCATCAATCAGACAAATCAGCAACACATCCCCCCCCCCCAAATTGATGCTGTGGTCCAAACATTTGTGGACCTCTCTTGTTCACTCCATGTGAGGGGGTGCTGCTTTTGGGGAGGGCTGGCTCTGCTTACATGCCCCCTCCCTCAGCTGTGCATGACAAATTGTCCTACTCACCTTCAGGGCTACAGGAGATAACAATGGATCAACTGATGGCAAAGTGCACCCTAATGCGAGCAATTTATTTTTCTGTTTGTAGAAAGCAGCAGCCTAGATACGTACCTGATAATTAATTTGTGATGAAAATGAAAGCCTGGCTATTAAAGATGCAGAATACAAATGCCAGTGGCCTGGAATAGCGCTGTGCTGAAATTTTCTTCCCTATCCACCCTTTTAATTAATGATAAAAGAAACCGCTTTTAAGAATTATCAAAGGTCCGTGTTGCACTTACCTTACTTTCAAGATAGCTAAGGGATTTTGTGAGTGGGTTTTTTTCTGTCATTCTGCAGATCAACTCTCTGGTGGCTTGCATTCTGCATGTCTACACTGCCTGAAAACCACACAATGTCCTCTGTTGGGATGTCCTGCAAGAGCAGGACATTGGTGAGACTGTGTACCATGCTCCTGGTACAGTGAGGGGGGGAAAGTATTTGATCCCCTGCTAAATTTGCCCGTTTTCCCTCTGATGAAGAAATGATCAGCCCATAATTTTAATGGAAGGTTTATTGCAGCTGTGAGAGACAGAATAACAACAGGAAAACCCACAGAAAGGTGGGCAGGCGATTGGCGGCTGTGGCAAATGGATGGGTAGGCTGGTGTTGGTGGCGGCTGCGGCGAGGCGTGCAATCGGCAGTGGCTGTGGCAAGCGATCGGCAGTGGCAGGCAGGTGGGTGAGCGATTGGCAGAAGTGACCTCCCCCACCCCAGAAAAGCTAAACAACTTAATTTCTTAATTTTGGGTTTAAAAAATTAGGGTTCGTCTTATACATGGGAGCGTCTTATACACGGAAAAATACGGTAATTTAAAGATAGGCCCCCACAAAATATCTTGAAGGAGTGCTGTCTGGATGTTATGAGAGGATGGTCACAAGCACATCCTACATTCGAGCACTTGTAAAGTACAAAGCTATAGCTACCTTTCTCATCAGTGGTTTGTTGGTTACTATATAAATCTGTCTCACATGTATTTTATGTAATGTGGTTATAATTCATTTCCCATGTGGTTTTATGTACTATTGGTACTATCACATTGCTTTTTCCATTAAACACTCCCACTCTTTCTTATGCTGTCCAACTGTTCCACTGAATTTGGGAATTTGGGGAGGGGGCTGTCCTTTGTGCTTGTGCAAAATTTGGAAATGCATATGGAACACTCCTACTGCATTAATTATTATTATTATTATTATTATTATATTATTATTATTATTATTATTATTATTATTATTATTATTATTATTTATACCCCACCCATCTAGCTGGGTTTCCCCTGCCACTCCCCTAGCATCGATTTCACAAGAGGGAATTTGGAATCCAGAAAGAGAGGGAAATTATTTATATAGGGAGCATCTTGGAAGCATCTTTATCAGCTACTACTGTAATTCACTGTTGGCTTTTGCTTTCTTCTGTGCCCACAGTAATGGTTGACATTCAAAGACAAGTAATTATCAGCAAAGCACACACAGCCATGTCAACTGCACAATCAGTAACTGTCGCAAGCTGCAGGATTCAGCTGTTCCATTCAACTAATCTCACCGCAGAGTTTCTTTCCTCATTTTCCAGCTGCTTCCCTAAGCCCTGAATGCAACAGAGGCCTATCATTATGCCAAATCATTTATTTGAACAGAGGAATGGAATGTGAACCATTTCTTTGAGGGTTTGACAACCTCAACTTCTTTCACACTGGAGTTAAAAACTGCCCGACAGATGCCCTGTCGCAAAGGTCGTCAAATTACTTCCATTTCAAGCAGATCTTTTGACAAAGCCCATTCTTCTTACTGTACAGTGAAACAGCAAATTATTATATAAAGCCACTGTTAGGATACACTCATGTCCATACAACCCTGAGTCACTGAGTGAAGTGCAGAGATGCACATGCATTTGATATTTTCCAAAGACGAATCTGATCTTTGGGAAAAGGGATAGCACCCTTTGGGGGCAACATTTTGGTGGCAGCCCTGTAAGGCAGGTTTTTTTAACCCCTGTGCTATGACCCTTGCCCACTCCCCCATCTCCCGCTGCCCTCAAAGGCTGTGTGTTCTGAATATTTAGGATAGTGTTGTGCCAAGTTCTGCCTTTCAGTCTATGGAAAGTTGCAAGGCGAGGCAAGATGGTGTGTGCATTTTTTTCTTTCCTGCAAACCTTACTCCAGCTCTCTGCAATCTGGAAAGGCCACAAGGAGGCACTGCCACATGACGCCTTCCCTGGGACTTTGAGCTGAAGTGTGAGCACCCGGGAAGGCTGCCAAGTGCAGACAGACCGCTGGTGAGTTAATGTGAAAAAATGAATGGGGGGCGGAAGACACTCACAAACACCCCATGGCCACCCCAAAGGTAAACTAAGTACAACAAAACTGGCACCCCACCTATAAGAAGTTCACTGAAAATTACTTTCCCAATTGATCATTTTCAAATGCAGTTTCTTTTCTCGTTAACTGATGGGGAATTGTAAAATAAATATGGGAGAAAATGTGTGGCGCAGCAATTATTTAGGATACCGTGTTTATTACTGTTGTTTTTGTCCATGGAGTTTTCTTGGAAGGGATACTGGAGTGGCTTGCTGGTTCGTCCACGGCATAGCTCATAGCTTCTCTGAGTTATTCAAGCCCCTTCGCCACGACAAGGCAGTGATCCATGAAGAAGTTTATTACTGCTTTTAACTCTCTCTCCCTCTCTGCTTTGACAATCTCTTTTAAAATATCTTCTTGTCCTCACTGTACTGTGCTGTGCTGTTTTAAGACTTCTTATTCCATATTTAGTGTAGCGTTATTATTTCAAGCTGATTTGCTCCAAAAGGTGCCTTGCTGGATTTCAAATCAGTGCCTCAGATGATTGGCAACTTTTCAACTGCCCTCTGTGACTGCTCTTTTCAACTTCATTGTCACGGATTCTGAGACCTGGTGTGTGCCTACAGCAGTGTCTGTCTGTCTGTGTGTGCCTGGTAAATTTTGGTTTATGGCAAAGATTGCTGTATGATTAATTTCAGTTCACATGCAGTGAGCGAGTGGTGGGCAAAAGAAATAATATATGACTTGCTGGAGGCCTTCTAGTGTAACCTTCTAGTGAGAAGCAGTGCTTAGAGTGCTGGGCTAGCATCTAGGAGACCCTGGTTCAAATATCTACTTGGACATGAAGCTCACTGGGTGGTCCTGGGCCAGTCACTGCCTCTCAGCCTAACCTACCTCACAGGGTTGTGCAGTCTAAATGAGGAGGGCAAGAGACTTGTTTGCCACCTTGCACATCTTGGAGTAAACGGTGGGATCTAAATGCAACAAAGAAACAAACAACATCCAGATCAGTGCAGGATAGCCAAAGCTACAGCATCTCCCAACAAATGACCGTCCAGCCTTTGTTTGCAGACCTTCAGTGAGGGGGGTCTTCTCTGGCTCACATTAAAATATGATCCAGAGAAGAATTTGAGAGTCATAAGGTTCAAGTTTTAAACTATGGCTCAGAGAGGCTGGTTGCTTTTGCCAGAGGTCTGAACTGACTGCTTCCAGAGAAGGCTTTAGAAACCTTGTCAATGACAGCATTGGATAAATCTGAGGGTTACAGTTTGCCCAGCCTTATATATATACTGATGGTGTTGGTGATAAATATAGGAATTCAACAAGTGAAAAATCCACACCTGGTAAAGCAACCTCTCTATGTCTGCAGAGACACAAAATTAATCTTGGATCCAGAAAATATACAATCCTCTGTGTTTCTTAAGGCTGCAGCCATAAACACACATTGAAAAGAGTCTCCCTTTCCATGGGATTTACTTCTGAGTAAAATGGTTAGGATGGGACTGTAATAGTGTAATGTTATGCACGGTTACTCCGAAGCAAAAACCACTAAGTTCCATAGGGCTCAACCCTTATTCACAGTGTATAGAATTGCAATAACCAGCTACCCACCTAGCCTACTGAATTTTGTAGGGCCTATTTCTGAGTAAACACAGGCAGGGTTTCATGCACCAACCCAATCTTGTGTGATGTTAACCCATTATGCTTAGCTATGCATAGGACCAGGTTTTTAAAAAGCTATGCATATATACTCATCAGAAATCGCTACCAAAAATGATAATCGATGGGACTTACTCTTAGGTAACTGGATAAAAAAATTCTTTCCAGTAGCACCTTAGAGACCAACTAAGTTTGTTCTTGGTATGAGCTTTCCTGTGCATGCACATTTCTTCAGATACCTCTGAGGTGCTACTGGAAGGAATTTTTTTATTTTGTTACGACTACGGCAGACTAACACGGCTACCTTCCTGTAACTGAACCTAGGTAACTACAGGATTGCAGCCTAAGTCTACAGAGCCGAGGCAACTGTGGGAACACCGGCAAGCAGGCTGCTTACCCTTCGTTTGATCCAGTGACATTTACGTCCGAGTAAGCATGTACAGGATTGAGTTGCGCTCGGCAGCGCGAATCCTGCGCGATCCACACACCTGATCACACAGGTGTCAAGCGTTTTCTCTCTTTCCTTATAACCAAGGCGGCTGGCTACTCTTTTCAAGTAGGTTCGACGGCCTCTCGCTTTTGATCAAGAACGCGCGCGTCTCCATCCCGCTCCGACCCGTTGCAAGTCAGGCGCGTATTTGGAGAGGCGGCAGAGGACCCGGGCGCTCAAATCAAGATGCCTCAGGCTCCGCCTCTCTTCTCCTTCGCCTTCCCCCGACGATCAGGATAATAGGAGGGCGGGCTGGGCTTCTCCTCCTGTCGTGCCTCTTCGGTTGGGGGAGGCTCGGCACTCCACCCAGACCCGCCCCCTTCACGGGATGCTAAAAAATGCCGCTGAGAGTGGGCAGAACGCAGAGCGCACACAGCCGTCTCGTGGCTCGTTCCGTCGCCGCCTGGTCGCTTGCAGCAGGAGGAGCCGCGGGGAGCACACAGAGAGACGCGCCTTCGACTAAACCGCGCTCCTTCGGCCAGGGGCAAGGAGGCCACGAGAGGCTCCGAGGTCCGGACATGGGACACGTGGAACCTGAACCGCCGGAGGACGGCGGATCTTGGCGGAACTGCGCGTCCGCGAGGGGGACCTTGGACCTCTGCGTACTCGGCGTCCCGCTTCCGTGGGGAGCTTTGCCTTAACCCGGTGAGTTGAGCGGTTCCCCTTTTCCGGGCTGGTGCTGGGAGAACAAACCGTTTGGAGTTGTCGTCGGATTTGGATTGGGAAGTCGGGGTTCTGTGGGTTGGGTGGAGAGAGAAGATCAGGAACCAGCTCAGACCTTATTTACTCACGCCGTTCTTGAGTTCTAAAAACGGAGAGGCTCCGAATCCGGGGCTGAAGGTTCCCTGTAACGCTTATCTAAACGTTGCCTCTTGTCCCGGCTCCCGCATCATAGAATTGCAGAGTTGGACGGCACCACGGGGGTCAATGTTGTCCAACTCCCTGCAATGCAGGAATCTTTTATCCAGCTTGGGGCTCGTGCTGTACCGACTGAGCTATCCCAGACGCCTGTTGTGAATGGTTGTGGCTAGCGGGAAGGGAATTCTGTGCATGCACCAAAGCATTACTGCTGTTGTTTTTTTATTTCCAGAGACTCTGTGCTGAGAGGTCGGGAATTGAGGATGGGGTTGTTCTATTTCATTCCAAGCATTCACACTTTCCCAAATACCCTACACCTCTTAAGCGCTTACAAAATAAAAAATTAAAAAATCTCAATGGGGATAGTCAAAACATGATAAAACAACAATGAAATTAGATAGAATAACAGCCTTTCCCCCCTAACATACTAGATAAGCCCTGGCTTGCCTTGACAGCCTTACCTGTTTACTTGGGAGTAGGCCACACCCAGTACTCTAGGAGTTATAAACTTTCAAATAAAGATGGATGAGATTATATTCCCCTATGTTTTGAGGGCATACATGGAATCCCCTGTTGAAGTACCGTACAGGGAGGATACAATGGCAGTACAACGGTCAATAAAATTGTGTGCTCAAAAGAACACAGAAGAAATAAACCTGACTCTGTGGAGGAAGGTCTTACAAGAGGCAAGAAGGTGTCAGATGCTGATTGAGGTGTTGAACACTTCCAATACAGCCTCTAGCAGTGGTTCCCAATTAGCTAAGGACAGCAAATGCCATGTTTTGCAAAAGCCAAGCCATGGGCCCCTCTGTTGAAAATTCTGGTAGCTATATGATATATGGACCTGGCGTGCTCTGGTCCATGGGGTCACGAAGAGTCGGACATGACTGAACAACAACATATGATAGTTTTTGTTATGTGAATGGTGCTGCGGGATCCCTAGGGGTCTGCGGACCATCAGTTGGGAACTGCTGGGCTAGAGGATGGAGACCCTTTGCAAGGCTAGGATTCATGAGTTTGTGAAACCTCATAGTTCCTCAGGTTTAACCTGTTGCGTTCAATGGGACAAAACTGCTTCTGACAAAAAAAGGGCTCCTGCTTAAGTAGCATGAGGACCAGGAGGTGGAGAAGAGATTTCCATACTCTGCATGGATGAGCAGTTTTCTCCAACCACCTCATTTTACTTGGATGAAAGTCCCACAGGTGATTGTTGGGACCTATGTGCATCTTTGGGTACATTTGGTCCTCCAGGTGATGCTGAACTACAACTCCCATCATTCCTGCTCATTGGTCATGCTAGGTAGGGCTGATGGGAGTTGTAGTTCAGCAACACCTGGAGGGCCAAAGCCTTCCCACCCCTGTGTTGCAGGCGCAGGAGCCTTTCTTGGGGAAGGAGGTACTGAATAACCACATTTGCATTGATCGTAGGCTGATGATATGCCTGATGCATCTGAAAATCCGCTTAACTCTGGCCCCAAATCTCCCTAGCCATTGCCAGTTACCACTACATATGATTATGGCACCATCATTTTATGAGGTTCTTTAAAAAGCAACGTAAGTAAGAAGGTGGGTCTCTGCCCCAAGGAGCCTACAAACTGAATTTCAGGTGTGGAGAAAACAAAGAGGCTGAGGAGGAAGGGAAAGGCAGGGGTGAGAAGTAGTGAAAACAGAATGAAGCAGAATCGATGTACACAGGCAACTCACACCATAAGGGTGTGAGATAGCCTTTTCTTTCAAAGATGTCTCTCAGTAACGGGACATGTTTTTCTGGGGACATTTGCTGTTCAAAAGATCTCGCTTGATTTTGTTTTGTACAGAAAACATGTTCACTGAAGGTGGTTGGAAATTGAGAAAAATCTGTTTTAGGTGAAGCAAAAAACCTCTGCTGGCTGAACCCCAGTTAGCTGCGTAGTGCGTGAGCTTCTGAGCAAATGTTTTGGGTAAAGCAATGTGGTGTTTGCAAGTTTGTACCGCAATATTCTAGGGAGAAAGCTGGTGTAGACATGGCTAAGATTGAAGAAGGGGTGTAGCTCAGTGGTAGAGGAGCTTCATTCCTGCATTTAATTCTGGCATCTCCAGGCAGGATTGGGAATGTTTCCTTCCTGAAACCTTGGTGAGATGCTGCCTGTCAGTATTGACAATACTGAGCTAGAGAGACCAATGGTCTGATGGGGCAAAAGGCAACTGGCAGAGCTGTAACTCATTGGTAGAACATCTGCCTTTTGTGCAGAAGGTCCCGCGTTCAATTCCTGGTGTCTCCAGGTAGCACTGGGACAGAACCCTGTCTGAAATCCTGGAGAGCCACTGCCAGCCAGTGTAGACAGTATTGAGATAGATGGACTGATGGTCTTACTTGGCGTAATAGAATCATAGAACTGTTGACATGGCAAGGACACTGAGGGTCATCTCGTCCAACACCTGCAATGAGGGTATCTCAACTAGATCATCCATGATAGATGGCCATCTAACCTCTGCTTAAAAACCTCCAGGAAGAAGAGTCAACCACTGTCATGGGAGTCCGTTCCACTGTCGCAAAGCTCTTACTCTCAGAAAGTTCTTCCTGATGTTTAGTTGGAACCTCCTTTCTTGTAACTTGAAGCCATTGGTTCGAGTCCTACCCTCTGGAGCAGGAGAAAACAATCTTGCTCCATTTTCCTTGCGACAGCCCTTTAGATAGTTGAAGATGGCTATCATATCTTTTCTCAGTCTCCTCTTATCCAGGCTAAACATATCAGTTCCTTCAGCTGTTCCTCATAAGGCTTGTTTTCCAGACCCTTGATCATCTTGGTTGCCCTCCTCTGCACACATTCCAGCTTGTCAATATCCTTCTTAAATTGTGGCGCCCAAAGCTGGGCACATTACCCAAGGTAAAATAGAGCGGGACTATTACTTTCCTTGGGACACTATACTTCTGTTGATGCAGCCTAGAATAGCATTAGCTTTTTTTGCTGCTGCATCACACTGTTGACTCATACACTAGTGACCTGCTAAGATCCCAAGATCCTTATCATATGTACTACTGGTAAGCCAGGTGCCCCCCCCCCATCTTATATTTGTGCAGCTGGTTTTCCCAACCTAAGTGCAAAACCTTACATTTGTCCCTAATGAAATTATTTTTTTGTTAGGTTGGACCCAGTTCTCCAATCTGTTAAGGTCCTCTTGAATACCAATTCAATGTTCCTATGTTCCATTGCCTGTTGCTTTCTGCTCTATCCAGAAAACAATTTGTTTAGCATTCCAGCACCCAATGCATTAAGCTAGATCTCTCAGCCTGTGGTCTGAAAGATCAGTCATTCATTTTAGACAGTGCTGCTAAGCTAGATGGGCCACTGATTTGATCTGGTGTAGAGGAGCTTCCTATGTAAAATGACAAGCAATCAGATTCATAAGCCTGTCTTTTAGAAAAGGAGTTTGTGCACATTTCCATTAGGATAGAGTTAATGTTTTCAATGCAAATAAGACATTTCCTTCATTTATAATCAGAGTTGCTCTGCACATGCTTGAGAGATTTAGCTGGGTGTTCATTTGTCTGAGCAGTCTAGCCTGAAAAGTGCATATGTTTTCGGAGAGAGTGTTTTAGAATGGCAGTTAGTAAGCCGTGAGCTAGAGAGAGAGAGAGAGAGAGAGAGAGAACAACATTTGAGAGCAATGGGTTGGTTTGTATATATTTGTAAATAAACGTATATATCGCAAAGACACCACGGTCTCTGCCGTGCCTCATTTTTCTAAAAGGAAACACACACTCTGTGTGTAAGAGCCTGGAACCCCCGGAACCTCATGCTGAATGTAACAGTATTGTATTATATTCTGTATGGTTCCTTTGTGGAAAAGCTCCCTTTAAGTAGAAAATCCACACAGCAGGAAGCAGGCTGATTTGGCCACGTCCATCTTTCCACTTGGAGTTTGCCTTCTTTTGGACCCTTTGGGTGAGAACTTTTAAGCCTTGTTCTTTGAGCTTGCAGTTCCAGACAACGTGCCCCCTTCTTTCCTTTCTGCATTTGTTTCTTGTTTTTATTGTGCTTTGTCACTTTATACACAAGAGGGGGGGAAAAAGCTTTTCCCCCCTTTTATTGGAAGGAAACGCAAAGGTTATTCTGCTTGGGTGACACTTCTGATTTTCTTTTCCTCACCTGACACCTTAAGGGCAAGTAATACATTTTATTGCCATCAAGGGCACCATCGGGGGGGGGGCAAAGTGCCCCCATTTTCAAATAACGGGCTGGGCCCCCTCAAAATTCTGCAGCATCTGCTCATGACACACCAGCACATTGCACAGCATGTGTGAGTGACATCAGCACATTGCACAGCATGTGCGCACATCATGCGGCACCGACCCCCTCCATCGCAGGGGCAAGTTGGTGTGCTTGTTCGCCATCATCTTGGCATGCTTGGATGGGCTCTTTTGGTGCTTTGCCCTCAAATGCCAGCAGTGTGTGCCCAGGACATAGAGCTGGGGAGAGGTTTTTCTCCCTTTTTCTCTTTTTTCATATAATTTTTTATTAGTTTTATAATAATACAATTATAAAATCCGCCACGTTATCTTTTCAACTCTTAACATTTTGGCTTTTTAAGGCCGTGACTTCCATCAAACCCTCCTCATGATATTCTAACATTTATGACTAATATCTATACTTCATAAATCAATCATTGCTTTAAGTTATCACACATGAACTTCATTGAATGCCCCCAAGTTCTAGCATGATGAGAAAGGGAGAAAATATTTCGAAAAATAAATATTTTCTCCCTTTCTCATCATGCTAGAACTTGGGGGCATTCAATGAAGTTGAATGCTGGAGGCTTCCATACGGACAAAAGAAAGTCCTTCTTCACACAGCACATAGTTAATTCCATGGAATTTGCTCCTACCAGAAGTGGGATGGCTTCAAAAGAGAATTAGGCAAACCCATGGAGCATAAGGCTATTAATGCATTTTATGCATAGAATCAGTGCTTTTTTCTAGGGGGACACATTCCTCTAAACATTTTGTGAATCTAAGTTTGGCCTCATTGAGGGGCAGTATTTCAATATGAGTAGGGAAATGAGAGTACCCCTAAACATTTTTTTAAAGAAAAAAAGCACTGCATAGAATTATAGAATTGTAGAGTTAGAAGGGACCTTGAGGATCATCTAGTGCAGGAATATGCAGCTATCCCATATGGGGGCCAATCCTGCAAACTTGGCATTATCAGCACCATGCTCCAGCCAACTAAGCTAAGATCTGTTGGAGACAGTACAGGTATGTCCCTGAATACCAGTTTCAGGGTAGCACTAGTGGGTCAAGAGCTGCTGCAGGGCAGTTTGTAGGGAAGAGTTGCCATATGGAATTTCCCAGAGACATTTTGCTTTCCCCATATTTATTTAGCTCCTTAATTTATAGAGCTGCCCCGTAGCAGAAGGACTCGAGGAAGCCAGGGTGGTGTAGTGGTTAGAGTGTTGGACTAGGACCTGGGAGATCAGGGTTCAAGTCCCCACTCAGTCATGACGCTCACTGGGTGACTTTGGGCCAATTACAGCCTCTTAAACTACCCCACAGTCATAGTAGGGATTAACTGAGGAAGTGGGGAACCACATACTCCTTGGAGAAAAATGAGTAGCATGCAATAAATAAGCTCTTTTCATTACCTGTTTTGGAAAGCTGGAGGAGCCAGTCAGATGGAGCTGTCAGTCACCAACCTGTCATTCAGAGATCTCAACATGGTCACAATTGGAGTCACAAAACATGCTAATTTTAAACACTAATTTAATAAACATACCTAATTTTAAACACTGGCAGTGCCTAGACTGAGGAACGTACTGCCCCCACACATGCAGGAGACATTTCAGGATGACTTTCTTTAAGCAATTTGTCTCTTTTATCATTATCTTGTTTCTTGACCTATGGCTGCTGAGCTTGTATAGTTGCTGCTGGATCTGCCTTGACCTATCTGTTGTGAATTCTGTTCAAGTTGAGCGGCACGCAGCTGCAGTGAGAATGGTATTACTTTTGCCTATCACACAGACCTGTGAGAAAGTTGCTTTGTTATCACTTCCTGCTTGGAATGTTTATGATTTATGAACTGTTGCAATCCGAGCTCTCGAGCTCACTCATTTTCTCTTTTACTGCTTGTCCTGAAGCAAGCCGGATGGCGAAATGGCAGCACCGTTTACACGGGCTGGCAGCAGAGATGTCTCTGCACAATTACTTGGAATAAAATAGATTAGCCTAGATATCGGCTTGTGTGTATTGTTTCTTTCAATCTGGGAACAATCACATATTACTAATAATAATAATAATAATTTATTATTTATATCCCGCCCATCTGGCCGGGTCTCCCCGGCCACTCTAGGCGGCTTCCAGCATACATTAAAATACATACACATGTTACAGATTAAAAACTTCCCTGAACAGGGCTGTCTTCAGGCATCTTCTAAATGTCAGATAGTTGTTAGTACCTTTGACTTCTGCTGGGAGGGCGTTCCACAGGGTGGGCGCCACTACCGAGAAGGCCTTCTGCCTGGTTCTCTGTAGCTTTGCTTCTCGCAATGAGGGAACCGCCAGAAGGCCCTCGGCACTAGACCTCAGTGTCCGGGCTGAACGGTGGGGGTGGAGACGCTCCTTCAGGTATACAGGACCGAGGCCGTTTAGGGCTTTAAAGGTCAGCACCAACACTTTGAATTGTGCTCGGAAACGTACTGGGAGCCAATGCAGTTCTCTCAGGACCGGTGTTATGTGGTCCCAGTGGCCACTCCCAGTCACCAGTCTAGCCGCCGCATTCTGGATTAATTGCAGTTTCCGTGTCACCTTCAAAGGTAGCCCCACGTAGAGCGCATTGCAGTAGTCCAAGCGGGAGATAACCAGAGCATGCACCACTCTGGCGAGACAGTCTGCGGGCAGGTAGGGTCTCAGCCTGCGTACCAGATGGAGCTGGTAGACAGCCGCCCTGGACACAGAATTAACCTGCGCCTCCATGGACAGCTGTGAGTCCAATATGACTCCCAGGCTGCGCACCTGGTCCTTCAGGGGCACAGTTACCCCATTCAGGACCAGGGAGTCCCCCACACCTGCTCACACCCTGTCCCCCCAAAACAGTACTTCTGTCTTGTCAGGATTCAACCTCAATCTGTTAGCTGCCATCCATCCTCCAACCGCCTCCAGGCACTCACACAGGACCTTCACCGCCTTCACTGGTTCTGATTTAAAAGAGGTAGAGCTGGGTATCATCTGGCACTCCGGACTCTCTGTAGCCGGTTATTTGCTCAACTGATGTGCTCTGGCTTTGGGAGCAGTCTCACAACTTGCCCCAGGCGGGGTATATCATAACACTATCAAGTGGTTTTTCTTCAAGATATCTATTGCTTTAATATTGTTCTCCAGTTTGAAATATGGCTTGTAAGCTGTTCCGGGTGCCCTACTTGGGGCCGAAGAAGCCCGATATACCTTACATGATCATGGTGTGTTTTGGAGGGCTCTCTCCATAGCCAGTGCCATCAGAGTGACAGGAGCCTATAAAATAATCAGCAGCTTGTGGAAATGTTGTAGCCCTGGGCTAAGTGGCCCATCTCTATCCCCATCTTCAATAATCGCAGCCTGTTGATGGTACTCACCGTGGCAGCGCCATGTAAGAGTGCATTACAGTCTTCTCGCCACATGCTTACAAAGATATGATTGTTAGCTGCTACTATGTCCGATTTGGAGATCTAGTGCCAAAGCCTATCTTGCCAGATGGAGTGTTTATGTTTGGGATGTGTGAATTAAAATGCAAACTTCACCAAATTTCTCTACCTTACCTAGAGCCATGCTTCAGATGCTATTAAATGTGACATTAGTAGAAACTGTGTCAATCTATCTTTCTTTTTAAAGAATGTTAATAACAGGCACAGAGGGAGTGAATTTTAATTGGAAATGCAGCATGTGAAGAAGAGAGGTTTTCCCCTTCCCTCACCAGCTGTGATAGCAACTAAATTCATTTCCTGCACTGCTGCTAACCTTTGAGTGAGTGGATGAATCTCCTATTTACGGCAAAGGAGGGAAGCTCCTGCCATCTCAGTCTCTGGCTTTTGGGGACTCTCTGTTCTCTTCCTTGCTTAGGTGTTTGTGCTAAAAGCTGCTGCTGTGCTGCCCCGCGGTCTCCATCTTCTCCCTTATGTGAAGCAAACAGAGGATGCTTAAATGGTCTTTCATCCTCCCCTACACTTTGGCTGACTCTGCCGACTCCTCCCCATTCTAGATGCAATTGTTGGATTCTTGGGTAAGGAAAATGCTGGCTTAAGAAGGGCAGGGCTGCTCCTATCATGAAGCAGAGTGAGCCAGCTGCCTCAGGTGGCAAATTCCGAGGGGCGGAGAGCTTAGAGATGTGTGCCACAGTCTGCTTTGCACACCCTTAGTCAGCGTTTCCCAAACTTCGGTCTCCGGGTGTTTTGGGGCTACGATTCCTGTCGTCCCCAATCACTGGTCCTGCTATCTAGGGATGAGGGGGAGTTGGAGACCCAAGTTTGCCCTAAGCTAATGTGCAATCCATTTTCCATATCTCAGTGGGGAAGGGCCTTCTGACGGTTCCCTCACTGTGAGAAGTGAGGTAATAGGGAACCAAGCAGAGGACCTTCTCAGTGGTGGCGCCCACCCTGTGGAATTTCCTCCCATCAGATGTCGAGGAGATAAAGAACTGCACAACTTTTAGACGATGTCTGAAGGCAGCCCTGTATAGGGAACTTTTTAATGTTTGATGTTTGTCATGTTTCTGTATATTCTGGAAGCCTTCTAGAGTGGCTGAGGCAACCCATTCAGATGGGCAGGTATAATAATAATAATAATAATAATAATAATAATAATAATAATAATATAATATAGCTCAGTAGTAGAGCATCTTCCTTGAATGCAGAAGGTTCTAGGTTCAGCCCCTGGCATCTCCAGGTAGTACCGGTGATGTGGGTGGCACTGTGGTCTAAACCACTGAGCCTCTTGGGCTTGCCGATCAGAAGGTTGGTGGTTTGAATCCCCGCTATGGGGTGAACTCCCATTGCTCTGTCCCAGCTGCTGCCAACCTAGCAATTCGAAAGCACGCCAGTGCAAGTAGATAACTAGGTACCACTGCGGTGGGAAGGTAAACAGCGTTTCCGTGCACTCTGGCTTCCTTCACGGTGTCCCGTTGCACCAGAAGCGGTTTAGTCATGCTGGCCACATGACCTGGAAAGTTGTCTATGGACAAACGCCGGCTCCCTCGGCCTGAAAGCGAGATGAGCACCGCAACCCCATAGTCGCCTTTGACTGGACTTAACCATCCAGGGGTCCTTTACCTTTTACCTTACAGGAGATATTTCTTGTCTGAAACCTTACAGAGACCCTGCCAGCCAGCCAGCATAGGCATGGTTTAAGGCAGTGTCAGGGACTGGCCCGAGCCAGGGGAGGTGGCGGAAGGGACAGTGGCATCAGGGGGTTACCGTTGGACGCCAGAGGAGATATTGCAAGCATGGGAGCAAGAAGAGGCAGCACCCAAGTTGTCGCCTGAGACAGGGAAGGGGGTGTGGAGAAGTGAGAGTGAAGAGGTGTCGCCTCCTGTGCTGAAGCAAGAACAGCAAGGGGAGGGGGAGCCCTCAGGAAGGGAGGAGAACATGGAGGAGGAAAGAGAGCAAGGGGTCGAGGATGTGGCGAGAGCCTCATCAACAACCTCGAGGGATGATGAAAGCGAAAGCGATGCAGGGACCAGCAGGGTCAAGAAACGGAAAAGGAGGAGTGAGAGGAGACGGTGGGGTTTCAAAAGGCTTTTATGTTGGGGGGAAAAGCGGAAGCCTTTACTTGGAGAATCTGATTCATCGGAGGAGGAGGAGGTGTAAAGCTGATCGGTGAAATAAACTTGTAAATGAACTGAACGGACTGCTGAGTCGATTACTCTCGAGGAGGACGCATATCTCCCCTCACAGCATTCTCCAAGTCATCGCAACCTCCTCAGAGAGTGGAAGGCTGCCAGAATGACGGAACCCAAGGAAGACGGAGCTGGCACAGAGCTGTACGTCAACTGGGAAGAGCGAGCTAAGGACCTAGCGTTGAGGTACGAAATAGCTCAGGCTCAGCTCCAGGAGGCGAGGCGGCATGCCGATGCAGGGAGAGGGGCAGTGGGAGGAAGGAGGATGCCCTCCCATGGCAGCAGATTCGATGGGAAGCCGGAAAATTATTTGGGCTTCAAGACAGACATGCTTTACGTTTTGGGACTGCACAAAGAGGAATTCCGAGATGAGGCAGAGCAAGTTGGATTTGTAATTGCGCATTTTGAGGGCGCTGCGAGGGATTGGGTTCGTCCTTGGCTTTTGGCAGGGAACCCTGCATTAAAGAAACTCAAAGACTTCTTTGAGGGAATGGACATTGTTTATACGTCCCGGAGTGCGCAGGACATTGAAGCGAGGCAGCTTTTGACGCTGAAGCAAGGAAGTATGACGGTCAGAGAGTATCAATCCAAGTTTTCGCTCCTGGCACATCGCTTAAATTGGGACTTGAAGTCTCCGCCGTTGATGGCCATGTTTAAAATGGGGTTATCGGAGGAGGTCCAAGATGCGCTAGCGAAGTCTGGAGCGCTGGAGGATCTAGAGAGCCTCATGCAAGCGGCTTTGGCTATTGGGGTGCGTTTGGAATGCAGAGACAGGATGAGGCGGGAGGGGAAGCCTGAGAAATGGTTCAACATTCGGGCCCCTCCCCCGGTAGAAAAATCTCTGAGAGCGCAGCCCCAAGTCCAGCAGGAAGTGCCTATGGAGTTGGGGAGAGCCCGCGCGCGCCCTTTTTCAAATCAAACGGTGACCAAGGGCAGCGATGCGCAGGGCGGGAAAGTCCCCAGGAGATGCTACGTATGTTCCGGGACTGACCACTTGGCAAAACATTGTGGTCAAAGGAAAATGTGGCAGGGAATGGCCGGAACGGCTCTGAAGGAGGGGGTGGAAGAGACTGCGGTGGCGGGAAACGGAAATGCCTGGCGGCAAGGGGAGGGGACCAGCAGCCAGGCGCAGTTCCAGTAAAGAGTCCCCAAAGCAGCACGCCCCCACAACCCCCCCCCGCCCAATCTTCCCAAGCCCACCCACCCAACGTTCCGAGGCCAGGAATAGTGTTAGAGGTGGAGCTGCAATTGCCCAATGGATGCACACTCCAAATCCCAGCCTTAGTGGATTCGGGAGCCAGCACAGATTTCTTTGATAAGGACTTTGCTTTACAGCATCAGATCCACCTTCTGGAGGTGGATTTTCCACTTCAAGTCACCACAATAGATGGAAGAGAACTAAAAGGGGGGACGGTCACGCACAGTACACCACCCATGAAGTTGCAAATAGGCAGGCACTCAGAGGTGTTGGCGTTCCACGTCACCGCGTTGGCAGGTCCTCCCATCATCCTGGGAATGGGTTGGCTCACGCAGCACGATCCTATCATCAGCTGGAGCCAGCGCTCTCTAACGTTTGGATCGGCATATTGCATGGACAACTGTTTACAGCAGTTATACCCCCAAAGCACAGTGGCAGCAGCACTATTGCAGGCGGGGGACGTGACACTTCCACAGCAGTATGCGGATTTCCAGCAAGTGTTCAACAAGAGAGAGGCGGACAAACTGCCCCCACACCGCCCCTATGACTGTCAGATTGACCTGCGGCCAGGAGCGCAGTTGCCGCCAGGTAAGCTCTATACCATGTCGGAGCAGGAATTGGCACTCTTAAAGGAATTTATTCAAAAAAACCTGGCCAGGGGTTTCATTAGGGAAAGCAAGGCAGTAGGGGGCAGTCCAGTGTTCTGGGTGGACAAGAAAAATACGCAAGAGAAACGCTTGATATGTGATTTCAGAATCCTGAATTCGCTCACCTTGCCAATTTCTTACCCCATGCCCAGAATTGATGACCTGTTGGCGGCGGTGCGCAAGGGCAGGATCTTTACCAAGCTGGATTTGAGGGGGGCGTACAACCTCATCAGGATCAGATAGGGAGATGAGTGGAAAACCACCATGTATACGCCTCTCGGAGCTTATGAATATTTAGTCATGCCTTTCGGGTTGCAGGCAGGCAGCCAATGCTTTCAGGCTTTCATGCATCACGTGTTGGGTCCTGTGTTGTTTAAACACGCAGTGGCGTATCTGGATGACATTTTAGTTTATTCTCAGAACCTGGAGGAACACGTGACACACGTCAAGGACGTGTTGCAAAGGCTCCAGGAAAACCAGTTATGTGTCAAGCTGGAGAAATGCCAATTTCATGCCACAGAGGTGGACTTTTTGGGGTATCGTCTTTCGGACAAGGGCATTGCCATGGACACAGACAAAGTGCAGGCGATCCTGCAATGGAAAAGCCCCAAAACCAAGAAAGACGTCCAGCGTTTCGTCGGTTTCGCAAATTTCTACCGCAAGTTCCTACCGGGGTTTGCTGACATGACGGCCCCAATCACGGACTGCCTGAAAGGTAAGAAGAAATTCCGGTGGACAGAAGAGGCTCAGCGCGCCTTTGAGTCTCTCAAAGGGGCCTTCGCCTCTGAGGGGCAATTGTTGCACGTGGACTCTGCCAAACCCATCAGGGTAGAAACAGATGCCTCAGATCGGGCCATCGCTGCGGTCTTGCTCCAGCAAGATCCCGCGCAGGAGTGGAGGCCGTGTGCGTTCTACTCCCGGAAACTGAGCAAGTCTGAGGCTAACTACGCAATTTGGGACAAAGAACTGTTGGCAGTAGTAGCGGCGTTCAAGCACTGGCGCCACTTCTTGGTGGGCGCGCAGCACCAGATCCAGGTGCACACGGATCACAAGAACCTGGAGTACTGGCAGACGGCCAGAATTCTCAACCAGAGACAAATGAGATGGGCAGAGTTCTTCGCTAACTTTAATTTTCATATCCAGTATGTTCCAGGTGACCAGAACGTCAGAGCGGACGCTTTATCCAGGAAGCCTGAGTATCTGGAGGAACAAGGGCCTCCAGTGGCAAGAGCGATCTTCCAACCCGAACAATGGAGGTGTGGCGCAACTCTAGGGGGGCGGGATGAACTGGTGCGCCTCACCCAGGCCGATGACTTTGCACGGCGCAAACTGAAAGAAATGAGGGAGGGAGATCCCAAGGCGAAAGGGTTTGAGGAAAAGGAGGGGTTGCTGTTGTTCAAAGGGGCACTGTATATCCCAGGGGAGGAAATGCGTGCTAAAGTTCTCAGACAGCTCCATGACAACCCCACAGCAGGGCATTTTGGGCAGTTCAAAACCATGGTGTTGGTCACGAGAGAGTTTTGGTGGCCCAGAGTCAGGCAGGAAGTTAAGGAATACGTCAGGGGGTGTGAGGTATGCCAAAGAGCCAAAGGGGAGCGGGAAAAGCCAGCGGGGTTGCTGGAACCCCTTCCCACCCCCAACTCACCGTGGGAGGCGATTTCTTTAGACTTCATCACTGACCTACCACCATCCAAAGGCAAGACTGCAGTGTTGGTGGTAGTTGATCTTTTCACCAAAATGGCCCACTTTATTGCATGCCCTAAGGTAGTGTCAGCTGAGGAAACAGCCAAGCTGTTTGTACAGCATGTTTTTAAGCACCACGGCATGCCAGAGAGGGTAATTTCAGATCGTGGAGTTCAGTTCACCTCACGTTTCTGGCGTAAGCTCATGCAAATCTTGCAGGTGCAGGTGAACTTGTCCTCTGCTCGCCATCCTCAGTCCAACGGCCA
The DNA here is from genome assembly GCA_034642065.1 of Darevskia nairensis. Taxonomy (NCBI): domain Eukaryota; kingdom Metazoa; phylum Chordata; class Lepidosauria; order Squamata; family Lacertidae; genus Darevskia; species Darevskia nairensis. The sequence continues at coordinate 234,000 of JAWWNI010000529.1, forward strand.
ATCGGAGCGGGTGAATTCCATTTTGCAGCAGTACTTGCGCTGTTACGCATCGCAGCAACACAGTGATTGGAGTGACAAGCTGGCGCTTGCGGAATTCTCTTACAATAACTCTCTACAGGTGTCAGTAGGCATGTCCCCGTTCCAGGCAGTCTACGGTAATCACCCAAGAGCCTTTCCAAAGGGGGGAGGCGAAGGGAGGGCAGGAGACGTGCCAGCGGCGGGGCAATTTGTTGAGGAGCTGCAGGCTTTGCACCAATTGCTCAAAGACAATTTAGAAAGGGCAAAAGCTGCTTACAAAAGAACAGCAGACCAGCACCGAAGGGAAGGGGAGACCATCAAAGTGGGAGACTCAGTCTGGTTGTCCACCCAGGGTCTGCCCATGCCAGGCAGGGGCAAAAAGCTGAGGCCGTGTAAAATTGGGCCCTTCGAAGTGGTGGAGCAGATCAACCCAGTGGCGTTCCGGTTGCAATTGCCGGAGACCATGAGAATTCACCCGGTTTTTCATAGGTCGCTCCTCTCCAAGTTCAGAGAACCACACAGGTACCAACAAGGGCACCAGAGGGGGTCGCAGGAATTGCCGTTGGTTGACATGGAGCACTTCAATGAGGCTACGGCCATTCTGGATTCCAGGTGGGAAGGAGATGAGTTGCAGTACTTAGTGGCATGGGAGGGGGAACCAGAGTCGGAGAACACCTGGATTCCGGCAGAAAATGTCACCAAAGAGTATTTGGTGTGGGAATTCCATGAGCTGTATCCCAATAAGCCAAAGCCATACAGATGGCAAATGAGAGAGGTGTTTCAACCCACAGATTCAGAGGAGGGGGATTTCTGGGGGTTCCCTTCCTCAGGTGCAGACAGTGGTGGGGATGGTAACGAGTTGCGCAGTAGCCCTCCTGCACCGACGGAAGCAATGGAGGTGGAGGGGGATATTGCGGAAACAGAAGATTGGTGGTCGCAGTGCATCCCTCCCCCCTGGGACAGGAAGGATTGGGAGGAGGTGTTCCAGTCTTCTTCGTCATCGTCCAGTGCGGACACCACCATCTTTCTGGGATTCCCTTCTTCGCCGGGAACGGCAGGAGAAAGTGAAGGTGGGGAATGGGATCCTGCAGGAGATATTGGCTACCCGGGTGTACCACCCACCGAGCCGCCTCAGGAGGGGAAGGGGGGCTTCGGAGGGGGGATGGATGTCAGGGACTGGCCCGAGCCAGGGGAGGTGGCGGAAGGGACAGTGGCATCAGGGGGTTACCGTTGGACGCCAGAGGAGATATTGCAAGCATGGGAGCAAGAAGAGGCAGCACCCAAGTTGTCGCCTGAGACAGGGAAGGGGGTGTGGAGAAGTGAGAGTGAAGAGGTGTCGCCTCCTGTGCTGAAGCAAGAACAGCAAGGGGAGGGGGAGCCCTCAGGAAGGGAGGAGAACATGGAGGAGGAAAGAGAGCAAGGGGTCGAGGATGTGGCGAGAGCCTCATCAACAACCTCGAGGGATGATGAAAGCGAAAGCGATGCAGGGACCAGCAGGGTCAAGAAACGGAAAAGGAGGAGTGAGAGGAGACGGTGGGGTTTCAAAAGGCTTTTATGTTGGGGGGAAAAGCGGAAGCCTTTACTTGGAGAATCTGATTCATCGGAGGAGGAGGAGGTGTAAAGCTGATCGGTGAAATAAACTTGTAAATGAACTGAACGGACTGCTGAGTCGATTACTCTCGAGGAGGACGCATATCTCCCCTCACAGGCAGCTTCTTATCATTCAACAAAACTTCCTCTGTCTATCTTAGCTTTCTCCCTGAGACGTCTTTGTCCCTGGTGTTCCTTGGGCAGTCTGGGGCAGGTTTCAGGACAAAGGTACAGCTGGTGTGGAACACTAAGATTTCACGCATGGCACCTAAATGATACACCCCACTGAATCTGATTCCCACAGACCTTTGGGCAGCCACCATGAGAGAAAAGGATGCTGGTCTAGATTGGCCATTGGCCTGATCCAGCCTCCTCCTCCTTATGTTTTTACTTTCTTATGGCAAAAACATGCAAAAGTGATGCAGGCTATAAATAGTTTATAAAATAGTTTAGGGAAGCTTTTAATGTTTGATTGAGTATTGTGTATTAGTGTTTTGTTGGAAGCCACCCAGAGTGGCTGGGGAAACCCAGCCAGATGGGCGGGGTATTATTATTATTATTATTATTATTATTATTATTATTATTATTTTATTATAGACTAGTTTCTCCTTCCCCAGCCTGAAGAAGTCCAGATACATTGGGATTTGTAAATAAATTCAAAACTTTGACTTCCACCCCTCCCTTACCAGAAAAAAATGTTGTTTTGTGTTTTTCACCTGAAAATCTGCAGTGATCGTTCTACCCATGTGTACTTCATGGCTTTGAGTTTTATAAGAAACTCTACGAATATCAAATTTTGAGGCACACATGGCATCTCTTCTTGTTTCAGCACTAGCTATGATCGGTCTTGTGGCTTATATATATATATATATATATATATATATATATATATATATATATATATATATATATATATATTTCTGGCTGCTGCAGCAATGCCATAATTACATTTTAATTTAGCTGTCAGAGTATTCTGATAACAATTAGTGATAATGCCATTTTTAAAAAAGGGTTGTTATCTGAAAACAGCAAAGTGGAAAGCAAATCAACAGATTGGAATATAGTGCTTGGCCTAGTTTCATATCATTAAATCAACATGAAATAAATAGAGATGTGTTTTTCTTTGACAAAATTAGATTACCTTGTCTCTCTTAATTTTAATTAAATCTTAACATGGGTTTAATTAATTCCAACATGTTCCAACGTAGCGCTGATAACTTTTTTATCCGTAAATTTCCACTTAGAAGCAAAAGTCATGAATGTCGGCCAACTAATATTTTCCACATTATTAGTTTTTATGAGTCCTTTTGCAAATGACTTTATGAAATATAGAAAGGATGTAATGGTACGCCATATCCTATAATTTTCTTGTACAGTTGTAATGCTAACCTAGAATACTGAATCACAAATACCATGAGAGCAAACATCAAGCTCATTCTTAGCTTTCCCCAAGTTTGGGCACACGCTTTTCTGTGAGGCTGGTGTTGTTGGTATTTTTTTGGAAATATCTGCATAAAACCCCTGAAAAAAATACTTTCCACCAGAGTGGCACCAATAGAGAATGAAATTTAAAAATGCTCATTATAAATTTATTTCCGTTCCCAGGTATTTTCACGTGAAAATTATGTCCATTTCAATGAAACACCTTCCGTCTGGTTTTTATCCTTTATGTACCATTTATTAGATTTAAACCTCACACCTTCTTCCAAATGAACCAAGTACAGCACTCCACCAAAGGATTGCAGGGTAGGGCCATAGTCATACCATACATAACAGTCATGGGTTCCCCCAAAGAATTCTGGGAGCTGTAGTTTGTTAAGGGTGCTGAGAGTTGTTAGGAGACCCCTATTCCAAGACACTGAGATTCAGCTCCGAGGGCCTTCTGGCGGTTCCCTCACTGCAAGAAGTGAAGTTACAGGGAACCAGGCAGAGGGCCTTCTCAGTGGGGGCACTCACCCTGTGGAACACCCTCCCATCAGATGTCAAGGAGATGAGAAACTATAACATTTAGAAGACATCTGCAATGAACCCTGTATAGGGAAGTTTTTAATGTTTGATGTCTTACTATGTTTTAATGTGTTTGGAAGCCACCCAGAGTAGCTGGGGCAACCCAGTCAGATGGGCAGGGTATAAATTATTATTTTTTATTATTACCCTCTATGAAAAACGACAAGCTATTCACGGAACAGAAACATGGGCTGGCTTAGCTCATTGGATCAATAGGAGTATAGCATCTAGATCAAGGGAAGTAATAGTACCACTGTATTCTGCTCTGGTCAGACCTCACCTGGAATACTGTGTCCAGTTCTGGGCACCACAGTTCAAGAAGAATACTGACAAGCTGGAACGTGTCCAGAGGAGGGCAACCAAAATGGTCAAAGGCCTGGAAACGATGCCTTATGAGGAACGGCTTAGGGAGCTGGGTATGTTTAGCCTGGAGAAGTGAAGGTTAAGGGGTGATATGATAGCCATGTTCAAATATATAAAAGGATGTTATATAGAGGAGGGAGAAAGGTTGTTTTCTGCTGCTCCAGAGAAGTGGACACGGAGCAATGGATTCAAACTACAAGAAAGAAGATTCCACCTAAACATTAGGAAGAACTTCCTGACAGTAAGAGCTGTTCAACAGTGGAATTTGCTGCCAAGGAGTGTGGTGGAGTCTCCTTCTTTGGAGGTCTTTAAGCAGAGGCTTGACAGCCACCTGTCAGGAATGCTTTGATGGTGTTTCCTGCTTGGCAGGGGGTTGGACTGGATGGCCCTTGTGGTCTCTTCCAACTCTATGATTCTATGATCCTTTGCCACTCACTCCACTAATCACAAAATGGAAATGGTTTTATCCTTTTGCTCCTGTAAAACTGCAAAAGCCATTGTGTGCCTCGTGTTCTCACTAAATTAAAAAAAGCGAGATGATTGGTGGGAAACAGAATCAAAGCCTCTGGCATATTTCTTTCACTAACTGACATGAGGGCCCGGCCAGGGAGGCAAACGGTTTGGTCCGATGTGGTTTAAGTGCTCATTTTCACTTCCGTGTGGTCCCAGGCCCTTAGAAAGCCATTATGCATTCAGTGGGCAGGAAATCCTAGACCTTTTTTAACCTGGCCTGCAGCCTCCAGAGCTCAGCAGATATTTAAAGATCAAAGGGCAACCAGAAGATAAAGCCATCTGGAATCAAGACTGGTGGAGCAGCAGATGGGAATGAATGATAATGAAAATTGTATTTATAAAACCCTTTCAGAGCTACTGTTCTTTTGTGCAATGGCTTGCCACTAATAACATAAGTGTCGTGCGGTGGAACCTTTCATGGGAAAACGGGGCCAGAGGCACCAGCTTTTGAGGGCGATGTCATGCGTGTGAGCATCTCATCTTCCTCCCTAAGCCAGGAATAAAATTCCCAGGCTTTGGGAAGGAGGTGTCAGGGCCATAGCTGTCAACTTTCGGATTTGAAAATAAGCGATCAGCAGCCTCACCTGTCCCGGGGACAGTCTACGGTTCTCGGGGACAGTCCACGCTGCGGCAATCCCCCCAGGCTACAAATTAATTTACACCAGGCTACAAGCTAAGGCTGAGCAAATTTACCTGCAAGCAAGCTAAACCTCCACGTGTTTTGCTCAGAGGGCAAGCAAGCCCCCGAGTCCGGTGGGTGTTACTCCAAAGTAAGCCTGTCCATGGTGACACGAGGAGGGGAAGCAGAGCGAGCTCGGGGCCCCTTCTCAAACAGCCAGACGGCGCTCAGGAAACAGAGGCACCGCGGGGCACGGGAGGGCACGGCGGTGGCTGCCTGGGCTCAGGGATGCTGCGAGGGCGGTGCAATGGCACCAAGTAGCCTCGCCACCCTGCGCTCCAGAGGCTGCGCATGAACGGGAGAGCGAAAGAGCGAGCGCATAGACGGCAGGCAGGCAGGCAGGCTGGCTGTTTGGTTGGGTGTGAGGGTCTGGACACAGCTGAGGAGCCTCCCTGGCTGGCAGGGAGGGAGAGGAGCTGCTTGCTTTGAAATCTGGGAAATTTAAGGGATATCAACAATCCGGGATAGCAGCAGGAAAGGGCATTGGAATAAGGGAGTTTCCCGCAAAAAAAGGGAGGGTTGACAGCTATGGTCAGGGCTCAGGTGTTGGGGCCCTCCTGCCTCCTTCCCTAAGCTGGGTGTGCTCATTGGACCATTGCAGTTCCCTCCCTAAGCCCTGGAAGCTTCTGCCTGGCTTAGGAAGGGAGGCGAGATGCTCACATGGGCAATGTAAGCACCTGGCTATCGGCCACTTGTGACCAAGTGAAGATGCCCAGGCCCCAGGATAGCGCCTGATATCTCCACCATCTGGAGGTGCAAGCCTGGGGATCCTTGGATTGTGACTGTTTTCACACACTAGCAACACATCCTGTAGAATTCCAGCCATGATATTTTATCTGCACAGTCAGAATGAATTTCAGGAACCAAAAAGTCATATTGAACAATACGACTTTTGAGCTGTTTGGCCCCAAAATGGCAACTAGACATTCTGTTTTGGCACCTGTGACCCTGGTTCAAGAAGCAATTTGGCACCTAGCTTATATATCTGAGTTTCTAACATTGGTGACCTGTATCGGTGAGGTAGCAGGTTCACAATATAAGACAAAATATAGACTTGTATCCAGAATAGTGCTAAGTTTATTTGTGCGTGTATTGTGCAAGAATTTACCCTTGTGCAATGCAGCTTTCTGCTCCTCTCATCCTCTCACACATTAATTCTGTGTCTAGGGCAGCTGTCTGAGCTCCATCTGGTACGCAGGCTGAGACCCTACCTGCCCGAAGACTGTCTCACCAGAGTGGTGCATGTTCTGGTTATCTCCCGCTTGGAGTACTGCAATGCGCTCTACGTGGGGCTACCTTTGAAGGTGACCCGGAAACTGCAGTTAATCCAGAATGCACCAGCTAGACTGGTGACTGGGAGTGATCACCGAGACCATAAAACACTGGTCTTGAAAGAACCTACATTGGCTCCCAGTACATTTTCGAGCACAATTCAAAGTGTTGGTGCTGACCCAAAACGGCCTTGGCCCAGTATACCTGAAGGAGCGTCTCCACCCCTATCGTTCTGCCTGAGATCCAGCTCCGAGGGCAGTTCCCTCACAGTGAAAAGTGAAGCTACAGGGAACCAGGTAGAGAGGGCCTTCTTGGTAGTGGCGCCTACCCTGTGGAACGCCCTCCCATCAGATATCAAGGAAATAAACAACTATCTGACTTTTAGAAGACATCTGAAGGCAGCCCTGTTTAGGGAAGTTTTTAATGTTTGATGTTTTATCGCTTTATTATTATTATTATTAATATGTTGGGAACAGCCCAGAGTGGCTGTGGAAACCCAGCCAGATGGGAGGGGTATAAATAAATAAATAATTTTATTTATTATCCCCTAAATCTGTTCGGGGGGGGGGGTTCTCCCAACTCCGTGAAACAGACTTGGGGAAGGTGTGAATTGTGCATGAGAGGGAAGAGGGGATGAAGTTCCATTGTACAAGCCTAAATCCTTGCTTTAATGGGACATTCTTGTGCTAATGGATACTGCCCATAGCATACTTCAGTTGCCACTTACTTATTCTCTCTATCTAATTAGCCAGCCAGCCATTCCCAAACTGAATATTTCTTGGTTACCCATTCAATGAAAGGAACTGCACTGCTTTTTAAAAATAATTAATAATAATATATTCCCTTTAAAAGAAATTAGAACCAATTACCTGTTCGCTTCTCTGTCAGGCTACTGACACTACTTGGATGCCTTTAAAAAAAAAAAATCAAAGTGAATTATCTGTTGGCTGCTTCAGCCCTGTTAATTAGCTCAGCTTGCATGGAGACTAACTACAAATAACATTGACAAATGTTTTCAGTGATAAGCAAAGAAGGAACAGTGGCCTTGAATTTTGCTGTAAAATGAGTTGAATCACTATTGAAACGTGGGAATATTCGATGCACGAAAGTAGCCTTTTTTAATTAGAAAAATCAGCACAAGACCCATCATTGATTGTCTTCTTGAAGCCCCATGAGCTCTGCCACCCCAACCCCGAAGCCACCTTCAGCTCTCTCTGTTGGGGATGTATGTCTGTGTTATAATTAGGAGATGTCATATATAGCTAGTTGGGGGAGAATGGCAGTGCAAAAAGGGAAAAAGCTCTGCTGCCTAAGGTAGGTTTCTACAGGATGTGCTTAAAAATGAATGTTTAACTTTAAAGTTGCCTGCCTTGCTGTATCCTCTGCAGCAGAAAACAGTATTTTATGGCTTATCTTGTAGTATAAGGTAGACTCTTTATGGTCCAGCTCTATGGTCTATGGCAGTGTTTCCCAACCTAATCTAGGCAACGGCACACTTGTTTCATTAAAAAAATCTCGCGGCACACCGCGCCTCCCCCACCCGGCTGCGCCGGGTCTCCTGACCCAGAGTTACCTCTGGGATCAGCTGTAGCGCGGCGTCCTTTCTCCCGCCCGTCAGCTGGGGCACCAGGTCGGGATTCTTCCGCGAGGCTTCTGTTGCTGCTGCTGCTGCTGCAGCAGCCAAGGGAGCAGCGCCGCCCTGGCTTCCGCTTCGCCGCTGGGCTCCAGCAGCGCCGCCGCCACGGTCCTGTGCAGCCCTGGGCTGCAGGTCCCTTTTTCCGCGGCACATCAGCCGGTGTCTCGCGGCACACCGGTTGGGAAACACTGGTCTATGGTAAGAGCTGGACCATAAAGAAGGCTGGTCGCCGAAGAATTGATGCTTTTGAATTATGGTGCTGGAGGAGACTCTTGAGAGTACCATGGACTGCAAGAAGATCAAACCTCTCCATTCTGAAGGAAATCAGCCCGGAGTGCTCACTGGAAGGACAGATCCTGAAGCTGAGGCTCCAATACTTTGGCCACCTCATGAGAAGAGAAGACTCCCTGGAAAAGACCCTGATGCTGGGAAAGATTGAGGGCACAAGGAGAAGGGGATGACAGAGGACGAGATGGTTGGACAGTGTTCTCATAGCTACCAACGTGAGTTTGACCAAACTGCGGGAGGCAGTGGAAGACAGGAGTGCCTGGCGTGCTCTGGTCCATGGGGTCACGAAGAGTCGGACACGACTAAATGACTAAACAACAACAACATAAGGTCGACTCAGTCAGCTAACTCCTGATGTAGCTTAGCAAGGCTCATGGTGCTGTATAAATCAGGAGGGTCCTGCATCTTATTTGTAGAATCTAGAAAAAGAAATAATCTGTAGATTGCAAGTGATGGCTACCAAGCCAGATAGTTTTAAAAGAAGGCTAGACAAATTCACGAAGAGTCCAGCTATGCTCCACAATGGGAAATAGTAAATGGTTCTGAGCACCAATTGCTTGAAACCACAGGAGGGGAGAGGGTTCTTGTGCTCCTATCCTGTTTGTGGGTTCCCCCTGCTTGCACCCCTACCCTAAAAAAGAGAGAAACATATCCCTGAAGTGTGCTCAACTCCTGTAGAGAAGCTGGTGAGTGTTTTAGCTCAGTTCTCGTACAAATAGGTTTTGGACGATGTGGCTAATGGCTGATTGCAGGCTTGGTACTGTGTGTAGCTCACAGCAGCTCCACCAGATGAGCTCAATAAGCTGATCCGAAACTTGGGGGGGGGGACAAGCAGTTTGCCACTAAATTTCGCTGTTCTCAACATGGAATCTGCTGACTGTTGCCATGAAACACAAATTGGTGACTATGCTTGGATCTCAGAGCATCCTGCGTGCCGGCCTCTCTTCCTCTGAACATCAGAGAAGAAGTCAGGTTTCCTAGCTGAGCTGCTTCTTGCCCCTTCCAGCCTTTCCAAAGCTCTTATGGTTTTTGATGGCTTGATGCCACTTTTCTATCAATCCCTGAAAATAAGAGATAAGGGACCAACTGCTTAGCTCGGCGGAGATGAAAAAATGCCACCTTTGTTGTAGCTGTAACCTGCGCCTCCATAGAAAGGAAGGCATTGAAGATTATACCCAAACTCTTGACAGAAGGCGCTGGCACTAATTACACCCCTGCAAGGGATGCAAGTTGGCCCCCAACCTCATATCACCCTGACTCAGCCAAAGGACCTCTGTCTTCAAAGGAGACAAAACGGGGGTAGGGGTCCAGGGTCATGAGGAGTCGAGGAATTGTTACTATTTTTGTGGCAGGGTCTTCAGCATCCTAGATATGTCCAATCAGCATGAAAGGGGAGATTTTAAGGCACTGAGAATAAGTCTAAAATTTATCATATTCCATCTGCTGAAGAAGTAACATTGAAACAGTGAACTTTATCCGAAAACACTGTCTGTTGGAAGATTATATTCACTAGTTTCTTCACCACTTCGGCTTCACTGAAATACTACACTTATTGTGCTACATTATAGAGACTATTTACACGCATTATATTTTGTCATATTGTCAGGACGAATTTCCTTTGGAATGTTTATATTGACCATTGATATCACTATAGCTCTTTAGAGTTCATATTACAATTTTCTTGGTCTCGTGTTGCTGTGGTTTTTGATTCTCATTCGAGTTTCAACACAGGGGTTCCCTTTTGACTTGCTTGTCATATCTGTGGAAGAGCAGGGAAGGCTTGGGCCCAAAAGATCTCCATTGGATATTGCTTACACTCATATGGTGGGATCTAGAGTTGAGTATCTTGGCCTTATTTCCCATTGAAATCAACAGGGCATGTTGGCCATGACTTAAGTCCCATTGGTTTCAATGGGAAATGAGTTCAACAAAGATAACAGAAGATCACAGGCAGGGTTTGTTTGTTTTTTTTGTATACATGGTGCTACTTCAAGGGTGCTTTCGCCAGATAAAGTTGAGTGGGACCAAGTTTGTCCATAGCTAACAAACGCAATACAGGCAGGGAGGAACTTGATGGAGGTTTCCAGAATTATGAATGGCCAAGGACTGTAACTTAGTGGTGGAGTCCCTGATTCTCTCTAGTTTCACAAGGAGTGTGCAGCAGTTGATATGAAAGACCTCAGCTGCAGTTCCGCTCATGCACGTCGGGAGAATGGCAGATTTATAACATCGCTCCTGACCCCCGCGGGGAAATTTGGCGGCTGCTTTGGGAGTATGCAGCCTCCCTAACTCTCCCGGGATGACGGGAGGGGCCGCTGGCCCGCAGATGCCCCTTAACCCGTTCTGACCCTTCGGGGGAGCGGGGGGGGAGGGCTCGGCTGATAGCACCCGTGGAGGTGATCAGGGAAGCTCCGGCGTCCGAGGCATGGGAAGTCCATATATTAAAAAATTACTATAATAATTAGGCATAATTGGAATGTTTCTTTTAATTGGGAATTGTATAATTAATTTGGATTGTAATTTGAAATGTAATTGGGAATAATTTCAATGTGATTTGCTGTGATTTGTATTGGAAGATTCAATAAATAGATTATATATAAAAAAGAAACATATGAAAAACCTCAGCTTGAGACCCCTGTCAGTGCAGTTTATACTGGGCTGGATAGAGAAATGGTGTAACCTAGTCCTAAGGTAGCGTTCTTCTGATCCAGCAAGCATTCCACTTACAAGTATGTTGTTGTTTTTCTGCTGCACTGAGAACCCCTGAACTTCTTCCTTGCCTGAAGAACGATGGGGAGGCATATTGACTTCAAAGCACTTAACAATGGTAGGGTCTCCTCCAGCTGCTGTAGTGATTCTTGGAAACACTTGAAAAGCCATGGGGTTTCTTGCTGCTCTGAGCATCTGAGGCTTAATGCAATAGTTCTCATCTCTCTCCTCTGGGAGGAGAGCCGGTCAGCTGCCTACCCTGCAACTGTGCTGCATCTTGAGGTCAGCATAACATCAGAATGCCTCTCCCCTTCCCAATGTATGGGTGGTGGATCAGGAGAACAAATTGTGGGTTTCAACCAAGCCCTTGATCATTGGCTTCAAGGAAGACTTGCTGGTTTTTGAGCACAGCGATGAACTGTAGAGAAATCAAGTGGTGTGCCTGCTTGTGAATAGCACCTGTTTCAGTTGCATATTTATGAATGCATGTGATAAGCGTCGCTCGCAGTGGTAGATGCTGCACAAACACTCCTCACTGTTATTTCTCATTGGAGATGCGAAATTATTCTGGAATTAGCCACTTATTGCTGAATGAATTCTGAATTTTATATAATGTGGAGAAGGTTGCCTGGTGTCAGAGCACTGGGGGAGATGGACCTTTGAGGCATCAGGGCTGGTCTGATGTAACAAAATAGAGGAATTTATCAGAAAATGATGCGTGCTCTCATGTCCCCCCCCTTTTTTTGGTTGATTCATCACATATTCAAGTGATGGCTTGATCTTGAAGTTGCTGACTGATAATCAGCCCTCTGTGAATAATTCCTGCATGGTATGTGGGCTTCTGGTAGAACACATGGATAGCAGCAGGGGAGGAAATTGGTGGGATATGAAGGAATGAAGAGTATTGGGTGTGTGTGTCTTGGGAAAAGTGTTTTTCCTTCATGGAACCATAGGGGTGCAACCATGGGGTGAACTGGGGCTAAGAAATGTATGGGGGGGATAGGTAAAGGTAAAGACCCCTGACCATTAGGTCCAGTCGTGACCGACTCTGGGATTGCGGCGCTCATCTCGCATTATTGGCCGAGGGAGCCAGCGTACAGCTTCCAGGTCATGTGGCCAGCATGACTAAGCCGCTTCTGGCGAACCAGAGCAGCGCATGGAAATGCCGTTTACCTTCCCGCTGCAACGGTTCCTATTTATCTACTTGCACTTTGAGGTGCTTTTGAACTGCTAGGTTGGCAGGAGCAGGGACCAAGCAACGGGAGCTCACCCCGTTGCGGGGATTCAAACCGCCGACCTTCTGATCGGCAAGCCCTAGGCTCTGTGGTTTAACCCACAGTGCCACCCGCGTTGTTGTTAGGAAAACTGGCTTCATATTAGCACTGCCTATAAGAAGACTACCAACCAAAATGTAACAAAACATGAAAAACTTAACTTCATTGGGATAGAAAAGACCCCGCTGCTTCCCTTCATTGCAAATTTTGCCATCCCCAGAAAGAGACTGAGAAGTGTTGAGCAAAGTTCAAGTTAAGTGCAACAGCGATCCTTTTACACTTCAGTCTCTTTTATTCATACGGTTTTTATGACTCTCTCCCTCTCATTCTGTTTCCTTGGTGTGCTATTTATAGCTCGCATTTCCTACTTCACAGAAATGATATGGATGTCCAATTTGTTTCTCTTACTCTTGACAACTTCCTTTTCATCAAAGAGGAAAGCAAAGTGTTCTGAGAAGCAATTAAGAGCTCTGCAATCTCCAATAGTCCTAACAATTCTGGGAAACCTGTTAAGAATAAAAAGAGAGAGATTGTATTGTAGCAAGTTTATACAGGGACACACTCCCGACTTTCCTTTTTCTGTAAATTCATTTCCCTCTGCACTTGTACTAAGGCAATTGATAAGGTCATTGGAAGAAATGATAGACTGCAGGACCTTTGCCATGAGAACACAACTCAGTTCACACTTCTCATAGAAATATCTGTGATGCCCATTTGTACTATACATTTAAAATATTCTGAGAATTGTAGGATTCATTAACAGTGTTCATATTCTTTTATTATATAATTTATTAATGGTGCCTAGAATTGTTAGGAGGTCCTTATTTCCCTCACAGAGCTGCAAATCCTAGAATGGTTTAACCATCAGAGAATCAGAAAATTGTAGAGATTGGCTCCAGCAAGTTTTTATATCTGTCCCAAACTGTATATAGAGATTTTTGAATTATATGATTTAAAAAACCCCTATGTTCTTTCACGTTATTGTAGCCTAGGTATGCGTGCCACTCATATCTGTTGTCCCATCCTTCTGTGTCCAGTATATCCATATTTTTCAGAGTCGTTCATTCTTTTAGCCAACACAGACACGAGGCCTCATAATAAAGCTTTAGATCTGGAAAGGTTGCCAGATTGAGCCTTGGAGATATTTGAAGATGGCTATCATATCTCCTCTTAGTCTCCTCTTTTCCAGGCCAAACATACTCAGCTCCTTCAACCGTTCCTCATAAGGCTTGGTTTCCAGACCCTTGATCATCTTGGTCGCCCTCCTTCTTAAATTATATCCTTAAATTGTGGTGCCCAGAACCGAACACAGTATTCCAGGTGTGGTCTGACCAGGGCAGAATAGAGCAGAACTATGACCTTCCCTTGGTGGCACCGTTAGCAGTTTATCCCACTCACATCTGCCTCACTCTGAGGAACGGCTCAGGGGATCCTTCCTTAGAGCAAGGCATTCTGGGTGACATGGCTGGGACAGTGCCTGCACTGCTGCTGCTGCAGTAGTAGCTAGAGAGCTTGTTTAAAACATAGCAAAAAGTTTAAAGTTACTTTGCTAAGTTTCAACAGCCTTTCTAGCCCCCGCTCTTATTGCAACCTCATGCAGTATTCCTCATGAAAGAGAAGGGAGGCTGGGAGAAGGGATGGTTGGCTGGCTGGCTGAGAGCTGCACAGTTGGACAGCCAGTGTTAGTAGCAGGAAGGTGGAAGGAAGCAGACCCCTGGGACTGTCACAAGCCTCACCTTGCCTTATTATAGCACCTATTTTGGCCAATCTTATGCTCTTTGAGCCAAGCTGCTCGACAACATGATGTACCAGCAAATAATAATAATAATAATTTATTATTTATACCCCGCCCATCTGGCTGGGTTTCCCCAGCCACTCTGGGCGGTTTTCAACTGAATATTAAAAACAATACAGCATCAAACATCAAAAACTTCCCTAAACAGGGCCGTCTTCAGTTGTCTTTTAAAAGTAAAATAGTTGCTTATTGCCTTGACATCTGCTGGGAGGGCATTCCACAGGGCAGGCGCCACTACTTGGGTTAATTTGAGTGCAATTTTTTAAATTCTAAATTTTTAAGTTTTAAAGTGTATTTTATACCTGTATTTTTAACTGTCTGCTCAATGGTTATGTTGTTTGATTATTGTTAGCCGCCCTGAGCCCGGTTTTGGCTGGGAAGGGCGGGATATACCGTATTTTTTGCTCCATAAGACGCACCTGAACATAAGACGCACCTAGTTTTTAGAGGAGGAAAAGGGGAAAGCCCTTCTTTTTTGAGGATCAGCTCAAAGTGGTGCAGCTTTTTTGCAAAGGGAAAAGCCCTGTTTTTTGAGGATCAGCTCAAAGTGGTGCAGCTTTTTTTGCAAAGGGAAAAGCCCTGGTTTTTTTTAGGATCAGCTCAAAGTGGTGCAGCTTTTTTGCAAAGGGAAAAGCCTCATTTTTATGGGGTTCAACTCACAGTTTGCAGCTTCTAGTCCTACAGGTAAGGGAGCCATTTCTACAGTTTCCAGACAGATAGTCTAATCAGCCAGTCACATGTCGCTGGGGAAACAAACAGCCTCCCTCTGCATTCAACAACGGAGCAAGGGGGCGGGGCTGGAAAGGGAGCCTTATCTCTCTCTCCGATCGCTTGCTAAACAGCTGTTCAGCGGCTTTCTTTCAACACCCTCTTCTCTCTTTGTAAAAAAAAAGAGCACAATCTGCTTTTGGCCCCTAGGCAATTCGGCTTCAGGGACCATGCATTCGCTCCATAAGACGCACAGACATTTCCCCTTACTTTTCAGCAGGAAAAAAGTGCGTCTTATGGAGCGAAAAATACGGTAAATAAAAGTTTATTATTATTATTATTATTATTATTATTATTATTATTATTATTATTACTACTGAGAACGTCCTCTGCCTGGTTCCCTGTAACCTCACTTCTCGCAGCGAGGGAATTGCCAGAAGGCGCTCGACCTCAGTGTCCAGGCTGGAAGATGGGGGTGGAGACACTCCTTCAGGTATACAGGACTGAGGCCGTTTAGGGCTTTAAAGGTCAGCACCAACACTTTGAATTGTGCTCGGAAACGTACTGGGAGCCAATGAAGATCTCTCAGGACCGGTGTTATGTGGTCTCGGCGGCCGCTCCCAGTCACCAGTCTAGCTGCCGCATTCTGGATTAATTGCAGTTTCCGGGTCACCTTCAAAGGTAGCCCCGCGTAGAGCGCATTGCAGTAGTCCAAGCGGGAGATAACCAGAGCATGCACCACTCTGCCAAGACAGTCTGCGGGCAGGTAGGGTCTCAGCCTGCGTACCAGGTGGAGCTGGTAGACAGCCGCCCTGGACACAGAATTAACCTGCATCTCCATGGACAGCTGTGAGTCCCAAATGACTCTCAGGCTGTGCACCTGGTCCTTCAGGGGCACAGTTACCCCATTCAGGATCAAGGAGTCCTCCATACCAGCCCGCCCCCTGTCCCCCAAGAACAGTACTTCTGTCTTGTCAGGATTCGACCTCAATCCGTTAGCTGTCATCCATCCTCCAACTACCTCCAGACACTCCAGAGACACAGCAAAGGAAACAAATTGCCTTTGTGCATGTTAATACATGTAGACTGCTGCGTACAAATGTGAAAGTCCTTGGTTTGGAAGAATAATAGGGGGTGAATCACATATTTTGTTTCCATAGTTTTTCTTTATTAATTTAAAAACAGCCCCCTCCACTCACATAAGCAATTTCCTAGTGGAAAAAAGCAGCAGAAACAATCTGAGGAGATTTAACCTCTCCCCTCATACGCTGTGTTTCTTTTAGAGTGGCAAATGAAATACTTCCTAAAGCAGTGCTTTAAAACGGTATCATTACAGCCAATTATCATGGCTAGAAGGCTCCTAGATCCAAAGGCACTAAGAGTTATGATAGGATGGTTACTGCATCTGCCTTAGTATGCAAGCACCCAAGGCAATCTACAAAGTGCTTCAGCCCAGGTTGCAAAGGGGCATGACTTTAGGGGCAGCTGTTAACCCTGGCATTGTGGACGGTGTCAGGATTATGCTGAAAGTTTTCCCACAGCCATCTGGTTGGCCATTGTGAGAACAGGATGTCGGACTAGATGGGCCATGATGGGCCTGATCCAGCAAGCTCTTCTTATGCTTAACATGGGCGGGATAATTTCACCAATCCTTGGGCCAACAAGATCCATGCCAAACTCTTGCTTTTTGGAATCTCCCCACTAGATCTTTTAAAGTCTGACCTTACCACAGCTAAAAAAAATTCATCAACCAGAGACTAGATGATAATGGACTGCAATGTGATCTTATGTTGGGAGGGGGGTATGTTCACCCCGGTACATGGAAGTTTCTACTACTCAGCAAGTACCAACTTATTCAACATCCCTCTCAAATGCTAGCCATCGCTTTGCGTTTATCAAAGTGAGGTTTAACGTTTCCCCCTCTAGGGTCCTTTTCCATAGATTCTCCAAGGGCCGAGTCTCTGAGTTATGTTCTTGCGACAACAAGGCGATAGAATTCCTTCAGCATATAGTTTTTAGTTGCCCCTTGTACAAAAATTCTCTGGTCTTCCAGTGGAGATCCACCTCATCCTATTACTGCAAGATACTGACTCGACCGTATCCTTGCAAGTGGCAAGATTTTTAACCTCTGTGTTGTCTTATAAGAGGCGAAATGGAATGCTACAGGAATTTTGAAAGGTTTTTTTTTTTAATGTATATGTTTTATATGTATATATTACTGGTTGTAACTACCCAGTACTGGCTGTGTCTATTTTGTATGTGCATATGAGCTTAAAGCTGCAATAAACCTGATTGATTGATTGTGCTTAACATGCAGCATCTTCAAGTGTTTAGTCCAAATCAGGCACTTGCCAAGCGCATGGTTCTTTGATGCGGTGGCAGTTATTTTGCACAATACAGTGCCTTTTCTCTTTTGCTTGCTACTGACCTCATGCTCCAGCAACTTCTGCACAGAGTCTAATGAGATGCAAAAGAGCTTAGCACGTAAACCAGCTGTGCCCTGCTTGCAGACCCTCGCCGTGGTCTGATAGGTAATGCTCACAGGGCTTGGTCACTGGCCAGCACTTGCAGTCTACTGTCCCCTCTTCTGGAGACAAAAATAAGAAATCTTCAAACAGCAGAATTACTATTCCAGCATTGCATTTTCACAGTGGCCAACCGGATGCCTGTGCGAAGCCTGCAAGCAAGGTATGAGTGCCATAGCAGTCTCCCCATTTGTGATTCCCAGCAGCTGGCATTCAGAGGTGGCATACATGGAACACAAATGCAGTACTTAGTTCTTTTCCCCATCTTATCCTCACAACAACCCTGTGAAGTGGCTAAAGAGCAATGCACACCCTGTGTACATTGGGCTGGGAGTGCATTGGATCAGGCAGAAGTGTCCCTCTGCCCAGCTGAAGGTGAAGGTGGCATTTTGCCAACCACTGTGCAGGTGGGCAGGATGCCATCAGCAGAATCGGTGCTGTTGATATCCATCAGAAGCATAGCTGTCAACCATCCCCTTTTTTTGCGGGAAACTCCCTTATTCCAATGCTGTTTCCTGCTGCTATCCTGGATTGTTGATATCCCTTAAATTTCCCGGATTTCAAAGGAAGCAGCTCCTCTCCCTCCCTGCCGGCCAGGGAGGCTCCTCAGCTGCGTTGCTCGGCTGCCAATAAGGAGTCTAAGACCGACTGGGGGCGGAGCTTGCATGCCTTGTGCAGCCAGACCCTCACGCCCAACCAGACAGCCAGCCTGCCTGCCGTCTACGCGCTCGCTCTTTCGCTCACCCATTTGCGCGCAGCCTCTGGAGCACAGGGTGGCGAGGCTACTTGGTGCCATTGCACCGCCCTCGCGGCATCCCTTATTTTCAAATCTGAAAGTTAGAAAAAATCCTTTATTTTCAAATCCGAAAGTTGACAGCTATGATCAGAAGGCTCCTAAATGGGGCTTTCTATAGGTGGGAGGAGCTGAGCTGGTCCAGGGTTAGTTGGAACCTAGGCTGGTCTCACTGCTATCATGCAACAGCAGCAGGCCAAATTGCTGCACCAGCTCCAGGCTGGAGTAGCGCTATTCTGCCTCCCACCTTCCTAATTGGCCATAAGTGGCAGGACCATGGATGCACTGGTAGCCCTGGCACTGCAAACAATTGCTCGGGGCTTTGTAAATGAATGCAAAAATCTTAAATCTGGCTCAATAGCAGATGGGCAGTCAGTGCAGAAGTTTCAACCATGTTGGCATAAGTTATTGGCTGTCTGCCCCATCTGTCACATTCTGTACCAGCTGGAACTTCTAATCACCCGAGGCCTTCAGTGTGTGCCAACTGTGGATTACGAATAGTTACGAGTGCCCTGGATATTAACTTTTTCTATCATGAGGAAATACTGTTTTCCCCGGTAACTATCCAATCCGCTTTTGACAAGTAAAAACACAACAGGAAGAACTGTCAGAAGTGTGTCTGCTTGTGGGGCGAAGGGCTCAAGTAGGTCTCCTTGATACAAGAAGGCTTCAAAAGTTCTGGTTGCTGCAATCGCCACGGTGATTCTGCCAACCTGCTTTGGCGAGTGTGATGAGCGACGAGCCTCCCTCGCTACGTTGGAGTTGCAGAGGTGAGGTGGGCAATTGTCCTGTTAGTTGCACCGCGATACTCACCCCCTTCCATAGTTCTGAGTTGGCAGTTGTTTGGTTGCTCAGATGTGGGACAGCAAGCAGTCATCAGAGCCTGGAAGCTATCAAAACCTCACCAGCTGGGTTCTTGAGCTTCTTCCCCCCCCCCCCCAAATAATGTTTATTAAGTTTTCAACAAAAAAATTTTAAGACAACAACACTTACAAAACATCACATACAAGTACACACTACATAAAAGACAAAACAAACAATCAAACTTATACTTAATTTCATACTATCCGATCAGAGTAAAAAGGGGGGACTTCCTCTCGCCACCCCTACTGCGCTTCAATGTCTTATGTAACTTTAGTAATTTCTTTCCATCTTTAATTACCACCTTACTTTATTTTTCAAAATAATTTTCCCTTCTAACATCTCATCATTCTAATGTATCAATCATATTTCCCTTAAACAATGCTTAACCACTCTGTGGACTATCATTCCTTCCAAATTTCCTAAATTAAATCTTACAATAAACTTTTAAATAGTCTTTAAATTTTCTCCATTCTTGCTCCGCTGCTTCTTCCCTCTGGTCGCGTACTCTCTGGGTCATTTCTGCGAGTTCCATATAGTCCATCATTTTCATCTGCCACTCTTCCACTGACGGGGTTCTTGAGCTTCTTAATGTCTTCAATATCTAGTTCACAACATTGTTTTCATAGAGTGCTGCATTTACATCCCCTTTGACCAAAACGTTTTCATGTGTGTCATGGGAACAGTTTTCAAAGTCAGCATGGAGCTGCTGAATACCAAATTGGAACTGGCCCCAAGGGATTTCCTCGTGAGAGTAGGTTTTAAATGACATCTTCTGATATTTCCTGTTCTCTGGAAAGGCTAGTGTGGTGGCAGCTGAGGAATTCTCACACTATGGTCCTCGATGTTGTAAAATGCAAAGCCCATCTAAGATAGCTTCTTCGTATACCGCAGGGGGCAGTATATAAATCTAAAAAATCTAATTAT
Organism: Darevskia nairensis; assembly: GCA_034642065.1. Classification (NCBI taxonomy): domain Eukaryota; kingdom Metazoa; phylum Chordata; class Lepidosauria; order Squamata; family Lacertidae; genus Darevskia; species Darevskia nairensis. The sequence goes on from JAWWNI010000529.1 coordinate 253,958, forward strand.
TATTATTATTATTATTATTATTATTAATAATAATAGCAGCAGCCATCTGGACACAAGGCACCTAGTATGCCTTGCCTTGTGGTTGCTCAAACCTTGTGAATCACAATTGCTGGCTTAGCCTAGAAATCCCAGCCAAAATTGGGAGATCACTGACTGTAGGAGTAAAAGGTAAAGGGACCCCTGACTGTCGCGGACAACTCTGGGGTTGCGGCGCTCATCTTGCTTTATTGGCCGAGGGAGCCGGCATACAGCTTCCGGGTCATGTAGCCAGCATGACTAAGCCGCTTCTGGCGAACCAGAGCAGCGCACGGAAACGCCGTTTACCTTTCTGCTGCAGTGGTACCTATTTATCTACTTGCACTTTGATGTGCTTTCGAACTGCTAGGTTGGCAGGAGCAGGGACCGAACAACAGGAGCTCACCCCGTCGTGGGGATTCGAACCGGCAACCTTCTGATCAGCAAGCCCTGGGCTCTGTGGTTTAACCCAAAGCGCCACTCGCTTCCCATGACTGGAGGAGTATGGACCCTTATTTTCATCCATTGAAACAAATGTGGAGGCTATGCAATGTGGAGGCTATGCAATTCTGCAAGGAAAAAGACATGAAAGCTTCACAGCCAAAAGCTTCATGTTACGTTCCCAGGCATTAAGTACAAGAGAGAGATACTGTTAAGTCGCAACCCGCTATACTTTCGTGATTGTGAACACCGTTTGATATGCAGGAACACTTCTTCAGGGTATAAATGGCCTGCAAAACAGGAAACCTGATTTACATTCACTTAGCGAAATGGGTCTTTATTTAATGTGATTCAAATTACCTTAATTCAAATGAGCCAACCCCTGAGCCCTTGCATGTAGTTGGTGTGGAACCGTGTTGATTTGCATCCACACAAAGCAGTGGTGCAACTTTCCTTTTCCCTCTTCTCCTCTGCTCTTGGCCGCGAATGATGAAATTCAACAGGCATCCTCGTCAAAAATGCACATTACAATATGCATTTTTTATCCACATCAACAAGGTTATAGATATTTATGGCATGGTTCCATTTTCCATCTCCTTCGAAACAGGAGCTTTTGCGCTCTGCAACCCTGCCAGTTATGAGTCTTGTTTTCGGCCAATATTTATTTAACCTATTATTATTTAACCTATTAACTCCAGCAAGCATGGTCAATGGTTAAGGATGGTGAGAGTTGCTGTCCAGTAACATTTAGCAGTGCTCATTTCTGTGCAGGAAGCTCCCAATTTACACGGGGGTTACGTTCCAAGGCACCAAGTGAAATCATGTATAGTTGAAAAAACCATTGATAATGCCTGCAAGCACCCCATTCTGCCCCTGCCCCAACCCTGTTCCACCCTTTTTTGTGATGTTTTGGGGGACATTTCTGGGTTCAGAGCGATGCATGTGCGCATAAACTCACATGTATCAGATGCGCCTAAAACGATTGCTGCCTGTACTGATCTAGCAGCACCTTGAAGAACCTGGGTTCCTGATGTTCTCCTGAGCTCATTAATTTATTTTAATAATGCTACATAGTTTTATGGTCCAGGCGCTCTCTCTGCTTTACTATTTTTTTTTTTAAATAATTTTTATTAATTTTGCAATTTTATAAGCATACAGTAATACATTTCGGTCAGGATTCATCCCTCCCCACCTCTCACCATGGGGAGCTCTGCTTTACTATTTTTTAAATCTTGCCACATAGTGAGGAAATGACATTCTCAGGAAAAAGAACAATTTGGCTCCGAAGAGAATTGTGCTTCTTCTATCTTTCCTTTCTCTTTCTAACCTCTACTTAGGTTACAAAATGGTTCCACTATGTGCTTTTGACACCATATAATCAATCAGCACAGAAGCACACCAAGGCATCGTCTTCAGATTATCCCAATACTATGCTTTTCGTATTTCTCCCTCTTTTCTTTTCAATTCCCTTTTTGACCTCTGTTGACGAAAGCGAGACTGCATATTTATCTTTCTGTTTCTCTCTTTCAGGGTAGCAAACACACACAGCACAATAATTGCACTTTGGAACAAAGCATTTAGCAACTAGGGATGGATAAATCCATCGACTTCAGGTTCTCTCCATTTTTCATGTTTTCAAACTTAAATTCCATTCACCACATCAGAAGAAGAAGAAGAGTTTGGATTTGATATCCCGCTTTATCACTACCCGAAGGAGTCTCAAAGCGGCTGACATTCTCCTTTCCCTTCCTCCCCCACAACAAACACTCTGTGAGGTGAGTGGGGCTGAGAGACTTCAAAGAAGTGTGACTAGCCCAAGGTCACCCAGCAGCTGCATGTGGAGGAGCGGGGAAGTGAACTCGGTTCCCCAGATTATGAGTCTACCGCTCTTAACCACTACACTACACTGGCTCCCATCAGTTTGTTTCTTTGCTTGATTTTTTTTATCGTTCATGAAAATGTTTATTATTATAATCTTTCTTTATTAAATTTGTATACCACCCTTCATCCAAAGATCTCGGGGTGCTTCACAGCATAAAAATATAAGATCAAAACACAAAATACATAATAAACACAAGAAAACAATACCCCCCTCCCACAACACATTTAAAAGGGCATCAGATGTCAATCAGCAAAAGGCCTATTTGAAGACGAATGTATTCGCCTGGCTTCTAAAGGTGCATAATGAAGGCACCAGACGAGTCTCTCTGGGGAGAGCATTCCACAAATGTGGAGCCACTGTAGAAAAGGCACAGTCTCATGTTGCCACCCTCTGGACCTCTTGTGGAGGAGGAACATGAAGGGCCTCTGAAGATGATTGCAGGATCTGGGTTGATTCATATGGGGAGAAGCAGTTCTTGGGGTATTACAGTCCTGAGCCATTTAGGGATTTATAGGTTAAAACCAGCACTTTGAATTGGGCTCAGAAACTGGTAATCACTGCAGTCAGACCCATAGCTGTCAACCTTCCCTTTTTTGGCAGGAAATTCCCTTATTCCAGTGCCGTTTCCCGCTGCTATCCCAGATTGTTAGATATCCCGTAAATTTCCCGGATTTCAAAGGAAGCAGCTCCTCTCCCTCCCTGCCGGCCAGGGAGGCTCCTCAGCTGCATTGCTCGGCCGCATTGCTCACCAGTAGTTAGAGAATAGGATGTCATTAGACCAACAGCACTGTTTGTGCTTTGCTTGCATGTAAAATCAACCACTCTGGCCCAGCCCACAAATACACTCCTTCCAAAAGAGTGTTAAAGGATGCAAAGTCCAACAAGTTTGTAGAAGTCATTAATGGATGCCAGAGAGCCAAAAGAGTGAACCTGATCAATCCCCTCATGAAGAATTGACGCTTTTGAATTGTGGTGCTGGAGTCCCGTGGACTGCAAGAAGAACAAACCGATCCATTCGGAAGGACATCGGCCCTGGCTGCTCACCGGAAGGACAGATCCTGAAGCATCGCATGAGAAGAGAAGACTCCCTGGAAAAGAGACCCTGAGGTGGGGAAAGATGGTGTGTAGCCTGGTGTAAATTAATTTGTAGCTTGGGGGGCTTAGCGCGGCATGGACTGTCCCCGAGAACCGTAGACCAGCGTTTCCCAACCGGTGTGCCGCGGCACACTAGTGTGCCGCGGAAAAAGGGACCTGCCCAGGGCTGCACAGGACCGTGGCGGCGGCGCTGCTGAAGCCCATCGGCGAAGCGGAAGCCAGGGCAGCGCTGCTCCCTTGGCTGCTGCTGCAGCAGCAGCAGCAGCAGCAGCAGCAGCAGCAGCAGCCGCCTCGCGCGAGAATCCCGACCGGAAGCCTCGCGCGAGAATCCCGACCGGAAGCCTCGCGCGAGAATCCCGACCGGAAGCCTCGCGCGAGAATCCCGACCGGAAGCCTCGCGCGAGAATCCCGACCGGAAGCCTCGCGCGAGAATCCCGACCGGAAGCCTCGCGCGAGAATCCCGACCGGAAGCCTCGCGCGAGAATCCCGACCGGAAGCCTCGCGCGAGAATCCCGACCGGAAGCCTCGCGCGAGAATCCCGACCGGAAGCCTCGCGCGAGAATCCCGACCGGAAGCCTCGCGCGAGAATCCCGACCGGAAGCCTCGCGCGAGAATCCCGACCGGAAGCCTCGCGCGAGAATCCCGACCGGAAGCCTCGCGCGAGAATCCCGACCGGAAGCCTCGCGCGAGAATCCCGACCGGAAGCCTCGCGCGAGAATCCCGACCGGAAGCCTCGCGCGAGAATCCCGACCGGAAGCCTCGCGCGAGAATCCCGACCGGAAGCCTCGCGCGAGAATCCCGACCGGAAGCCTCGCGCGAGAATCCCGACCGGAAGCCTCGCGCGAGAATCCCGACCGGAAGCCTCGCGCGAGAATCCCGACCGGAAGCCTCGCGCGAGAATCCCGACCGGAAGCCTCGCGCGAGAATCCCGACCGGAAGCCTCGCGCGAGAATCCCGACCGGAAGCCTCGCGCGAGAATCCCGACCGGAAGCCTCGCGCGAGAATCCCGACCGGAAGCCTCGCGCGAGAATCCCGACCGGAAGCCTCGCGCGAGAATCCCGACCGGAAGCCTCGCGCGAGAATCCCGACCGGAAGCCTCGCGCGAGAATCCCGACCGGAAGCCTCGCGCGAGAATCCCGACCGGAAGCCTCGCGCGAGAATCCCGACCGGAAGCCTCGCGCGAGAATCCCGACCGGAAGCCTCGCGCGAGAATCCCGACCGGAAGCCTCGCGCGAGAATCCCGACCGGAAGCCTCGCGCGAGAATCCCGACCGGAAGCCTCGCGCGAGAATCCCGACCGGAAGCCTCGCGCGAGAATCCCGACCGGAAGCCTCGCGCGAGAATCCCGACCGGAAGCCTCGCGCGAGAATCCCGACCGGAAGCCTCGCGCGAGAATCCCGACCGGAAGCCTCGCGCGAGAATCCGAGCCCAGGGTGCCCTGCAGCCCCGTGCTGCACAGGACCGTGGCGGCGGCAATGCTGGAGCCCGGCGGCGAAGCGGAAGCCAGGGCGGCGCTGCTCCCTTGGCTGCTGCAGCAGCAGCAGCAACAGAAGCCTCGCGGGAGAATCCCGACCTGGTGCCCCAGCTGATGGGCGGGAGAAAGGACGCCGCGCTACAGCTGATCCCAGAGGTAACTCTGGGTCAGGAGACCCGGCGCAGCCGGGTGGGGGAGGAGCGGTGTGCCGCGAGATTTTTTTAATGAAACAAGTGTGCCGTTGCCTAGATTAGGTTGGGAAACACTGCCGTAGACTGTCCCCGGGACAGGTGAGGCTGCTGATCCCTTATTTTCAAATCCGAAAGTTGACAGCTATGGTCAGACCAAGATCAGTATAATATGCTCAAACCGTTTTGCCTCAGTGAGCAACCTGGCTTCTGAATTCTGCACTAGCAGAGGTTTCCAGCCCTACAAATAACGTTGTAATCTAACCCAGAGGTTACCAGAGCATAGATGACAAAAGTCCCTGTTCAGATAGGAGCAAACCTGGGCCACTTGTCAAAGCTGATGGAAGGCACTCGGTGCCACTGAGGCCACCAGAAACTCAAGGATCCAGGAGTACCCCCCCCCCCAGGGACTTACTCCTTCATGGGGAATATAACCCCATTAAGAGCCAGCAATCTCTCAGCCATCTGATCTAGGGAACAACCCACTAACAGTGCCTCAGTCTTATCTGTATTGATCTACAGTTTGTTGGCTCTCTTCCAGTCCATTACTGAGGCAAACATCAGTCCAGCACATCCACTGCCTCATCTGCAGGTGTAAAGGAGAAGTAGAGTTGTGTAGCATCAGCATATTGCTGACAACACACTCCAAAACTCTGGACGACTCTGCTCAGCAGTTTCATGTAGATATAAAATCAAACACTGAGGGGGCCAAAGAGCACTTCCCAAGCAATCCATCTCTGGAAACAACCACCTAAGTAGGACCAGAACCACTTCAAAGCAGTGCCACCCACCCCTAACATGGGCAGCCACTCTAGAAGGATACCATAGTCAATGATATCAAAAGCTGCTGAGAGGTTGAGGAGAATTAACAATTAATTCCTCTCCTGACAGAAGTCTTCCTACAGGGCGCCCAAAGCAGTTTCTGTGACGAAACTGGGCCTAAACCCTGATTGAAATGGATCTAGAAAATCAGTTTCCTCCAACAGCACCTGGATCTGGTCAGAGAACCTTGCCCAAGATAGTCTGTTCAGGTGTTCCATTGCTAGAATGTTCATCCCTGTTCTCTGTATGTGAGTCCATGAGAGAGATAAAATATACCTTTTGTCCGGGCAGGCGGGCGGTATTATGGATTATTATGGAGAGAATTGGCAGATGGGCAAACTCACACAGTCACACAAATTATCTAGCCTCAGCCTTTGCATAATTTGTACAGCAAGGTTTCAGCTGGCAGTTTTCCATTTTTAGACTATTTCAAGTTGCTGAATGGGTTCATTAATCACTGTAAGCATAGCAGTGAATCACTAAACTAATCACACTAACTGCTCCCTACATACACACAAACATATCCATGATTTTTCAACTGGCAAAATACAGCAAATTCATCATGGATGTCTGCCTGATATTACACTGATTGTGCAGACAAGCCTTTGCATCTGTTTAATTCTTAATTAACTAGACACTTCAATGATGATTAGCTGATGGCCACTGACTCAGGTGGCTTTAAAAGATTAGGCATTCAGTCGATTGCAGTGGGGTTTGTTTGTATGTGTGACAGGTGGGTGGAGGGAATTGTTGGGTCAGATTAACCATATTGATTCATATATTCTGGGGAGGGATAGATCATTGTCTTGTTGTGCTGTATACAGTATATGATAAAGGAGAGCCATACCAGGGTGAAGGAGTCCTCCTTTGCCTGCCCCCGAGCTAGTTTAAGTTTGTTGATTAACTTTTCTAGTAGGGTGGTTTCCCATACATTTTCATACCAGTGGTCTATGTTTGCTCCTGATAGGTCAGTGATGGCTAACCTTGACACTCCAGATGTTTTGGAACTACAACTCCCATCATCCCTAGCTAACAGGATCAGTGGTCAGGGATGATGGGAGTTGTAGTCCCAAAACATCTGGAGTGTCAAGGTTAGCCATCACTGTGATAGGTCTTGTCATGTGCATGTGTGTTTTTGTCCTGGAGGATATTTAATAGGGCTAGTTCTGGAGTTGCTTCTATTACCTGTTTAGTTATTTTGGAGATTTCCTGCAACACTGATACCCAAAAGGAACGAACTTTGGGGCATTCCCACCACATTTAGAGGTATGTGCCTATGGAGGTACAGCCTCCTCTGCATTTAGCTGAGGTTCCTGGATGTATCATTGCCAGCTTCCATGGTGTTAGGTACCATCTATAGATAAGTTTCAGAGTGAATTCTCTTCCTTTGGCTGAGATAGATTTAAATGGTAGTTTGAAACACATTTCTGACCATTGGACAGAATTTATTTTGTATCCTATGTCATGCTCCCATTGATCGTTAATCATGGTGTGTGGGGGTGGGGTGGGGTGGGGGGGTTGTACTGTCTTGAAGTAGTATTTTATATAATGTAGATACCACTCCTTTGCTCTGTCCCTCTGTTGCTAGGAGGAGTTTTTCAAAGTTAGTCAATGGCCTGATGTTGCTGGGTTGTCGAAGAAGACTTGTACAGTAGTTGGTGGTGGATCACCCAGGGTATTGGAGTGTCCCGTAGTTTGTCTTGCATTTCCCATGTTATACTATATGTAGTTTTTCTTGTTTGTTTTTTTGTTTTGTAACACAAGTAAATCTTTAATAAAAACCAATTTTAAAAAGGAGCTTTAAGGGCTCGGGGTTGTCTCCTCGAGAGTAAAGAGCCAGAAACATCCGTTCTTCTAAAGCTAATACTTTATTTACAGACTATGTACATTGGAGCGTTTAAGATTCATGTCCGCTTGAGTCGGTTCCAGAATCTGGGAGTGGCTTTCGCCGGTTCCTCCCCCAACATAAAAGCTTGGGAATTCCAAAGCGTCGCCTCCTTTCCTTATGCTTTTTCCCTCTACGCAGCTGGAGCGACGGAAGTAGCTGACTGCTTTGCTCCGCAACCCACTCAGGTCGATCTAGGGCTCTGTCAGCATCTCTGACCCTCAGCTCCACCGCACTGCCTGGCAGTTCCTGCTCCTCACCACTGGGGCTCTCCTTACTATCCCCGCTGGACTCCGAGCTGCTTCCCAGGAGAGGCTGCACTTCCCTCCATCCCTCCTTCCCCGTCTCAAGTGCCTTGTGTGAGGTCAGGTCCCTGACAATACCGCTATCAATGGCTATTGGCCAAAATGGAGGCTATGTTGCACCTCTAAGAACCTCCATGGGCTTCCAATAGGCATCTGGTTGGCCACTGTGAGAACAGAAATCTGGACTAGATGAGCTATTGGCTTGACCCAGCAGGGTTCATCTTACCTTCTTGTCTTCTGATATTTTATAGGGTATACCATCTTATCACACTAGTTACAAGACACATTTTAGAGTTCCAAGATGCATTCCCTTTCCCCACTGACTCCATTTTTCAATTGTTTGATTTCTGCAGTCAAGCGCACTTTTAACATGGACAAGAACCCGGACTCCAGTCCTTCAGTCAGCGAACCTCCCGTGAGAAATTGCAGTGGACATATAAGCATCTGCAACATGGAGACCAACATTTCCTATGTGGGTTTCTACCTCCATCAGCCGCTCGTGGCTGCAGTCTTCATCATCTCCTACCTTCTCATTTTCCTCCTGTGCATGATTGGCAATGGAGTGGTGTGTTTTATCGTGCTGAGGAGCAAACATATGCGCACTGTCACCAACCTCTTCATCCTGAACCTTGCTGTCAGTGACCTGCTGGTGGGGATATTTTGCATGCCCACTACCTTAGTGGATAACATCATATCAGGTAAATCTTGTCTCTAGCTTGTATCCAATGAAGTCATGGAAGGGGAACCGCCCCGACCATTGGCCATTCTGGCCAGGGATGATGGGAGTTGGAGTCCAGCAATATCTGGAGGTCCATAACTTTCCCACCATGAACAACGTCATACCCATAGCAGACCACGACCAGCATTCCAAACCCTAGGTCAGGGTGAGGATTGTGTTGCCCTCCAGGTTTTGCTGGATTCCCATTCCCATCATCATTGACCACTGGCCATGCCAGCTAGGGCTGATGGGAATTGGAGCCCAACAACATCTGGAGGGCCACAGATTCCCCATCCCTGAACTAAGTCGTACCTAAAACAGACTCTTGAAAACAGTGGCACAAGCTAGTCATGACTTAATGCACAGTAGATCCATTGAAAGTAATGGACCTGACATAGGCTGCATTTAGACAGCACTTTATTTCATTTTCCTGACATTTCCTTACCTGATAATTTCCATTTTTAATGTGCTCTTTCGCACAGCATAAAAGGCACCTCTGGAAAACGGGTTGAAATTTAGCATTCATTTTTGTATTATTTACTTCCATGAAAAAACCCATTTGCAGCCCCATTAACCTAACCCTAACCCTAGAAAATCATATGAGTTCTGCAGTGTAATTTCACATGATGAAAAACTTTTTCCAGTAGTATTCCAACATGGAGTTCTTTCCCACCATTTAAAATCTAATTCAACATGATGATAGATCAATCAAAAAGCCATGTTTATGTAATCCAGCAGGTTTTGCAGTGTAAAAAGAATGTTATAGAATCCAGGATAGAAGCACTAGGACTTCAACTAGGGGAACTAATGCAATAATCCACAAGTTGTGTTCATTAATTTCTGTGGTTCATAGTAAAATTTTGTTGAATACCACCCATTGATTTTAGTGGGAACTGAAAGAACCTCCCACCCTCAACTTCATAAGCAGACAAGGACTGTGTATGTTTAAACATACCTGACAAGCACCCAGTTTAGCCCCAATGTGTCCTTTCCTTTTGATAAGTAGTTTCAATATCTGATAACCATTTTCTTTTAAAACTCCAGGATGGCCCTTTGGGAATATTGCCTGCAAGATGAACGGAATGGTCCAGGGAATATCTGTCTCGGCTTCTGTCTTCACTTTAGTGGCAATTGCAGTCGACAGGTATGTCTCTGTAACAGCCTGGAAATCGATACGGAACACATAAAATGCCACTCGTACCAATTGTCCAAGGTTGCTATCTTTGTAAGCCTCTTCAGTTCTTGTGCAATAATGCCATTGTGCAGTAGCGTCAGGCAGAAATCAGGTGGGACAAGTCAGCACAGTTATGCAGTGGTGAGCTTGTTGCTCTGTGAAGGAGCTTTTCAGAACATGTGGGGGTTTGTGGCCTTCTTTCGACTGGTGTGAGAGACTTCCTCCGCAAACCTATTGTGATTCAAGCTTTACGGGGAAAGAGGCAGAGAGAGAGAGAGAAAGAAGAGGTGGGGATTCCAGGCCTTTCCGAGTAAATGCACAGTTTAGCAAGACACAGAGTTTATGACTAAGGAGCCTTAGCATCATGATGGAGCCAGTGTGGTGTAGTGGTTAAGAGCGGTAGACTCATAATCTGGTGAACCGGGTTCGCGTCCCCGCTCCTCCACATGCAGCTGCTGGGTGACCTTGGGCTAGTCCCACTTCTCTGAAGTCTCTCAGCCCCACTCACCTCACAGAGTGTTTGTTGTGGGGTAGGAAGGGAAAGGAGCATGTGAGCCGCTTTGAGACTCCTTCAGGTAGTGATAAAGTGGGATATCAAATCCAAACTCTTCTTCTTCTTCTTCTTCTTCATCTGCGACATTTCTACATCGGAACATAGGAAGTTGCCGTATCCTGAATATCATTGTTCCATGCTGATGGGCATTGGCTCCTCGGAGTTTCAGGCAGAGGACATTCCCAGCCTACCTGGAGATGCTGGTGGTTAAACTGGGACCTTCTGTATGTGAGCCTGATGTGCCATCACAGCTCTTCCTCTAATCACATACCAGCTTGGAGAGACATGTCTCCAAGAGCAAGGCTGGGAGGAGGGGTGAGAGGGGAATTTGATAAATTAAATAAACCAGCCATGATAGCTTGTCCAATCAGAGCAGAAAGTTCTGGACTAGATGGACCAATGGTCTGAGTCTATATCTCATCTCTGATGGTAGTGCTAAACCCAGGCTAGCCAATGTGATGTCCTTCAGAAGTTGTGAGACTTCAACTCCCACATGTTGTTGTTGTTGTTGTTCAGTCGTTCAGTCGTGTCCGACTCTTCGTGACCCCATGGACCAGAGCACGCCAGGCACGCCTATCCTTCACTGCCTCTCGCAGTTTGGCCAAACTCATGTTAGTAGCTTCGAGAACACTGTCCAACCATCTCATCTTCTGTCGTCCCCTTCTCCTTGTGCCCTCAATCTTTCCCAACATCAGGGTCTTTTCTAGGGAGTCTTCTCTTCTCATGAGGTGGCCAAAGTACTGGAGCCTCAACTTCAGGATCTGTCCTTCCAGTGAGCACTCAGGGCTGATTTCTTTAAGAATGGATAGGTTTGACATAGTTTCTGGCAATTGGCCATGTTGTCTGAGATGGGTGGATGCTGTAGTCCAACAACCTCTGAAGAGCACCATATTTGCTACCCATGCACAAATCCATAGTTTAGTGCTATGTTAAGAAGAAGTGTGGTTTCTTCACACCCCTCTCTTCCTCTGGTTTTTATATTTGTTGAAAGCAGAGCCCACTCCAATTTCCCTCACACCAACCTGACTGAATAATTTTCAGTACTGGCCACAATAACCTTTATTATTAATATTTTCCCGGTTCCGTTAACTTCATAGCATCTTCTTTTATTCTTCTTTTTTCAAAATGAAAACCTGCCATTTTAGTGATCATTGTTTTATGATCATAGGCTAATGGCCCTGGAAATGCTAATAGGCAGAATACAAATGCCCCAAAATAAATAAATGGGAATAACCCATACGATCAACCACCCACTCAAGGGCAGATTCCTGGGACTGGATTCAACTAATTGGTCCTGCTAGTGGAAGCCCCATTTCCTGCTTTCCCTTCACTCCTTCCCCAGTACCCCATTCCCTTCAGTTGGCGGTGGTCAGCAGTACTCACAGAACAGTGCATGGGGGAAGGAGGAGAGGAGCAATTGTGCACGGTCAGAATTTTTGTGACAGGGTGGCATCGAATTCCTTCCCTAATGTTTGGGGTTCCACACAAACACACATGGCCTGAACCTCACTTTCAACCGATAGATCTTCCTTTGGAAAATAGCTAGAATGCTTCAGTGAATTCTTCTTTCTGCAGCCTACAAAGTACCCAGTGGATGAGATAATACTGTTCTTACTGGCTGGGTACAGTACAGAGTCTTCAACATCATGGTAGGTGGAGAGGACCTGTACTGATCACTGTCCTGCTTCTCCTTTTTGCTGCCAGAATAAGGGAATGACTCTAATGCACTGCTAAAGCATCTGTTTTGCATATAGAAGGTCCTAGATTCAATTCCTGGAATCTCCAGGTAAGGCTGAGAATGTCCCCTATATGTCCGAAATCCCAGAGAGACACTGTCAGTCAGTGTAGACATTACCGAACTAGGTGCATCAATATATGGCAACTTCAGAATATGAGACATGCAGAATGGAAACCTTGTCTGTTTATGAACTTAGAGGTGTTTTTATCTCTTCCTCGCAGGTTCCGCTCCATTGTTTACCCTTTCAAGCAGAAGCTCACCATCTGGACAGCGGTTGTCATCATAGTTGTCATCTGGGTCCTGGCCATTGCCATCATGTGCCCGTCTGCCGTGATGTTGAAGGTGGAAGAATCCCGGCATTTCCAAGTGATGCTGGGTTACGGCAACAGAACCAGCCCCATATACTGGTGCCGGGAGGACTGGCCGAACCAGGACATGAGGAAGATCTATACAACCGTGCTCTTTGCCAACATCTACCTGGCCCCTCTGTCCCTCATTGTCATCATGTACGCCCGGATTGGGATCACGCTCTTCAACACCTCGTTGCCTGCCTCTGGGAAGCAGGGCCAGGAGCGCCACTCTGTCTGCAGGAAGAAGCTGAAGGTCATCAAGATGCTCATCATCGTGGCGTTGCTTTTCATCCTCTCCTGGCTGCCCTTGTGGACCTTGGCGATGCTCTCCGACTACGCTGACTTGAACGAGGAACAGCTGCAGGTCATCAACATCTATGTCTACCCATTCGCTCACTGGCTGGCCTTCTTCAACAGTAGCATCAACCCCATCATCTATGGCTTTTTCAACGAGAACTTCCGGCGAGGCTTCCAGGCAGTTTTCCGTCTTCAGCTCTGCTCTGGGGATGAGATGCCCAGGGAAACCTACTCCCAGCGGGGACAGAGCAATGCCATTTTGCCAGCAGCTGTTCCGCAGGAGCCGGAGCACAGCCTTACATCGGCGATGATGGGGAAGTCAACTCAGAAAGGGAACTGGATGGACAAGACGCAGGTTTTGATGATGGAGAACCTCGAACAGGTTTCCAACAACAATGGTGTTAAGCAGGACCTGCTATAAACTACCTCATCGTTTGGTTTTGCCAAAAGAGCCATGATATTCAAGCCCTATCTGGCAAAAACAACTGCAGCTGTTCTAGGATTTTCTTGCTTGTAAACTGTATATACCGTCTTTCCCCCTTTTTAAGACACCGTCTTATAATTTTTTTCCCTCAAAAAAGCACAGAGTGGCTTATTTTGGGGGGATGTCTTATTTTTATTACGTCAGTATGGTACAGTACAGCCTCCCCCTGCGCGCTGAGCAGGCGGGGCAGAACTCCGCAAGAGGCGCGCCCCCCACGCCTCTCCCTGGTTCGCTGGCTCCCTGCGCACGCAGGAGGGGCTGAGGAGGCGACGGGAACAATGGCGGCACCATGGCTTACTTTGGGGGTATGTGTTACTTCTCACAAAGGTACAAAAACCCTGCCATGGCTTACTTTATGACTACGTATTAAAAAAGGGGAAACAGGGTACGTTTTTGTAATTACATCTGATGGTTAGGGGGTCAGGGGAGATGTGGTTTCCTGTGCCAGTACAAACCAGGAATGTTTACATCATAAGCTAGAAGTGATATTTGGACCATCCCACTGGAGTAGTCTCAAAGTCCTGACACCAAGGAAGCTCTGGGTCCTAGCAGGATGCAGCCTGTTGCAAAACCTATCGGTGTAAGCTTGACCAGCTTTTCTCTAAGACATACTGTCAGTTAGAAGGCCAACACCCTTCAGACTGGGAAATATTTCCAGTTGAAAAGACAATCCTGGGTCACTCAAAACAAGAGAAAACTCCTGGATATGCCCTAACGCTCCATGGCCTTAACATAAACATTTATCTCTTTTAATAATTATTTTAGAATATATTTTTAGGTCACTTACATGGAACATATCACCACCCTGAGAATTCCCTTGCTGAAGTGTCCCTTAGCTCAGGGATGTCCCTTAGTCCACAGCCCTCTGAATGTTGTCAAGACTACAAATCCCAGTATTCCTGACCATTGTGCTGGCTGGGATTGATGGGAGTTGAACAACATCTGGAGGGTGACAGGTTCCCCAGTCTTGCCTTAGCTGGGTTTTAGAATAGGCACTGGGATCATGCTCCTGAGAAAGATGCACTTTTTACTGAATAACATTAAAGCGCTCTCTCTCTCTCTCTCTCTCTCTCTCTCTCTCTCTCTCTCACACACACACACACACACACACACACACACACGTACGTGCTTGGACATGGATGCTTGTATTCATATTTGAGTTGCTATCCTGAACGTTCAGGTTGGGTAGCACCAGTGGCGTAGTGTGGGTTGCTAGTGCCCAGGGCCATACGGAAGGCTGGGTGGGAGCGAAACAGATGAAGTACACATGCACATTCAACTGCCCAATGGCATCCATGTCACCCCGGAGATCACAGCTGTAGAGATAAGAAAAGAGGAGTCATTCCATTGTCTGGAGTAGTCACTCCCTGGTTTGCATGGAGAAGCTGTTTTCAATGGAGCTCAGCGATGGAAGCACACAACTGTATTGAAATTTTGCAACCAGGGCAAGCGCACCTGTGGTGCCTCCCCCCCCCCATGCTGTGCCACTGGTTAGCACCTGTTATTAGGAACAAATGGGTCATTAAAATTAAGCAATCTGCCATTTGTTTAACTGTGGCTACCAGCTTACCTCTGTGTAGCTATCACAGTAACTCATTGCAGTATATCAAATATGCCGGTTTCAGAACAAAGGGGGGGGGGAATAAAACCCACCTTGACATTTGAGAAGATCCAACACAGTTCTAGGTATTTATGCTCCCTCTCTTCCATATGAGTGATCTAAACCTCCAGAAAGGAAGATTGATAGATCAATGTATTACCCAAACATCTCTGTTGTAAGCTCATTATGGTCTGATTGAGAAGGCACTAACAGTGCAATCCTGCATGTGTCTTGCTCACAAATAACCCCCACTAAGTTCTCTGGTAAGTGGCCATATAGTAGGGATATGGAATGTGGTGCCCTCCAGATGCTGCTAGACTCCCAACTCCTATCAGTCCCAGCCAACATGGGCAATGGTCAGGGATGCTGGGAGTTTGGGTCCAACAACTTTCAGAGGGCCAAAGCTTCAGTATCCCAGGGTATAGGTGTGCTGCCTCAGACCATGTTAAGAACAGCATGTACAGGAAAAAGGCAGGTCCCTTGGGTGTGTGGTGTCTCAATTGCTTAAGGCAGCTTTCCCTACCTTGATGTCAGCTGTTTCATTCTTCACCTCCCTGAATCAGCATAGCTTATGGTCAGGAAGGATGGAAGGGCACCAGACTTGGGAAAGCTGGCTTAAGTCTTTGAGACAAGTGCCCAGTGCATTTTACCACTTCTCTAAATTGGGTACCACAAGCTTACGGAATTGCAGTTCTCACCTCCGTGGTGCCCCATATCTTGAGCATCCTTTAGAGGTATTTGAAGCAGCATTTCAATAAATACTGAAAGCATTCTGTGCCTCTGATGTTTACCTTGCTTGCATGCAATTAATATCTACCCATCCCATTTTGTAAAGGTGATGTATTCCAAACTACAGGTTGTGCACGCCCTCCCTATTCCTTTCTGATATTTGGGAAGTGTTTTCCCTAAGCTGTGGCTGGAAAAAACAGAACAGTTTTAAATGTTAAGGGTTTATAAAATCACAAAATTTGAAAATAATAATGAATAGGCTGCTTTCAGTTGAGTATATTTGAAGGATTTTAATTTGCATATATATACCGTATATTTGCCACAGTTATATTATGGTTTCTCAGAGTCCCCTGGCAATGCTTCTGTGGAAGCCTCAAACTAGCTAAAGTCAGTTGTGACTACAGCTACCGGGTACTTTCTTTGCAAACTTACATGGGAGTATGCCCCATTTAACACAACGGGTCCTATACAAGTAATTGATGTATGGAGGTATCACTCAACTCAACAAAGTGAAAGGGTTTTTTATCCAGTGAGAGGCATTTGCTCATGGAAGAGGGCATTTTTTGCCAATTCCCCCCTTTCCCAACAGTCTTTGTTCTGGACCATTGGGAACCCTGTGTTGGCATCTGTCTGTCTTGGGAGACAAAGGAGGAGTGTGCTTTTGTGGGTGAGGTCAAGCTGTTGGAAGTTTGCCGCGCCTGCTGTGGCTGTAGAGACTGGTGCTGGAGAGACATGTTTTGTTGCAGCTAGGGCAGATGAAGGTGTCCAGTTGTGCTGCTGCAGATGCAGATGCACCAAGGCGTTACTTCTCTGTTCGCTCCTCCCAGCGGTCATTCCTCCTCTGGTCACTGCTATGGATACACAACTCCTCTGCCTGTCTCCAGGTGCTGCAATCATCTGCAAGGGTTTCCCACATGGCAGCGTTGATGTTGCCAACCTTCATGCCACATGTGCAAAAATCTTTCTAACACAGAGTTGGTCTGCCAACTGGCCTGGTGCCGGACACTGACTTGATCATTGAGAACCCTACAAAACAAATTTCCTGGAGCTGCTGGGGGCTCTCAGAAGCAGGAGAAATTGGCCAACAAAAAAATCCCCTTTTCCATGAAGAAAGCCCTCCCACTGGATGAAAAGCCCTTGCTTTGCTGCAAGGACATCAATAGGTTATTGCCTAGTGTGACATATTTCTGAGTTAACATGCATAACAAGGACCACCAATATGGCACCCTCTGGAAGTTCCCACCATCCCTGGCCTTTGGCCACCCTGGTTGAGTGTTAAAGTGACATCACCTAGAGGGCAAAATGTTACCAATCTCTGGTGTACGTCAGAAAAGAAACTCCATTCAAAAATTAGCAAAGGGGGGTGGGGAGAAGAAATCAGGGAAAATCTCGTTTGGCTTTTTATTGCTTTCCTTCATTCTACAAATTATCTCCCTGGTAAGTTGGCATTTTGCAGGCAGCCTTCTTAGGTGCCCACATTTCCCTCAAGTCCCCAACACTTGATGCCAGGTCTGTGATATTTTGTTCAGAGCTGCCTTCAGCATGCAGCTCTCTAGGGTCTCCCCCCTGTCCTGTTTCCACAGACCCTTCAACATGAAAGTCTGTGGATTTCAGCTTCTACATCCAAAGCATATACTCTGCTCCTCTCTCACACATGCACACTCAGCCACTGGGCACATTGACACTTGGACTACTGCAATGCGCTCTGCGTGGGGCTACCTTTGAAGGTGACCCGGAAACTGCAATTAATCCAGAATGCGGCAGCTAGACTGGTGACTGGGAGTGGCCGCCGGGACCACATAACACCAGATCTACATTGGCTCCCAGTACGTTTCCGAGCACAATTCAAAGTGTTGGTGCTGACCTTTAAAGCCCTAAATGGCCTCGGTCCTGTATACCTGAAGGAGTGTCTCCACCCCCACCGTTCTGCCCGGACACTGAGATCCAGCACCGAGGGCCTTCTGGCAGTTCCCTCACTGCGAGAAGCAAAGCTACAGGGAACCAGGCAGAGGGCCTTCTCGGTAGTGGCGCCCACCCTGTGGAACGCCCTCCCAACAGAGGTTAGAAGGATCAACAACTACATGACATTTAGAAAACACCTGAAGGCAGCCCTGTTCAGGGAAGTTTTTAATCTGTGATGTGTTAATGTATTTTAATGTTGCTGGAAGCCGCCCAGAGTGGCTGGGGAGACCCAGCCAGATGGGCAGGGTACAAATAATAAATTATTATTATTATATATTATTACTTCTTGACCCAAACTACCTTGTCACCATGGGGCACTTGTGCTTGTAGAATGTGGGCATGCTCTAACCCTGGTCCTATTGGAAGTTATACGTTACTAAGTCCCATGGATCTCAACGGAACAACTTAGTTATGGCATCAGGGAACAACAGTGGGAGAGGGTTGGTGCCTTTGCGCCCTGTCTGTGGACTTCGTGGCCCAGGCATCCCCAAACTTGGCCCTCCAGATGTTTTGGGACTACAACTCCCATCATCCCTAGCTAACAGGACCAGTGGTCAGGGATGATGGGAATTGTAGTCCAAAACATCTGGAGGGCCGAAGTTTGGGGATGCCTGTCCTGGCCACTAATAAAGCATGGACCTGTGGTCTGATCAAACAGGGTTCTTACGTTCATATCCCTGCCAAACAATTGTCAGTGCTGCGGCAAAACTACAGTCCTCACAGTGCTTTGTGGGAAACAGAACTTTTTCCAAACTGGTTTCAATGTGATTTAAAAAGGGGAGGGGACAGAGACATTCTCTCTAATTGGTCTTCTTTTCAGTCTTACGTTACAATTCTTCACCATTAACCACCAGCTGCTCTTGAAAATTATGCTTTGAATATTGGCTCCAGACCACCCTTATCTCTGGAGGTCTTTAATTGAACATGCCTCCATTGCCTAGAGATAGACTTGCCTAATAAAAGCTGGTATCGTTTTTGGCCAGTCACCAGCCAAACAGGCAATTTGCGATTTGGGTGGCTCCTTCTTGGGTAACTCTGCATTCTCTTTCCTTCAGGCTTGGCTTTCTTTGAACCAGCATATGGTAAAGATTTTCAAGACTTCCCTTTTCTTTGTATTGATTCTCCCCTCTCAAGCATCCCTTTGTTACTTTTGTGCTGTGCTGTCTCGCTTCTGAGTAAATCCGTTCCTCCATTTAAGGACTTTATTTTTTTAAAAAAGAATTGAGGATCTGCGAAATAAAAAGAGAAGAAAAAACTTTTGTGCCACTTTTGTTTGAATGTACAAAGACATTACCTGCCACCCACACAAGCATTAGCTTTCACAACATGATTGACAGTGTCTGGTCATAGTTTCCATTTAAAATGTGGTACACAGTGCTGGCATTGCCATTTCTAAAGGGGTATTCATACAGCTTTAAAGGTTACAGAAAAGCAGTGCCACAATAATCAATGGATGAGAGCATCTTCCTGACATGGACCCTTTAAGGATAAACCTTTATTGAAATACAAATGTGCATAGGGAGAGCCTCAAAAATAAGGAGGTTGCAAAGAACCAAATAGGCTCGAATGAAAATGGAATAATCCAAATAAGTGTTCCCCAACCTTGGGCCTCCAGCTGTTTTCAGACTACAATTCCCATCATCCCTGACCACTGGTCTTGCTAGCGAGGGATGATGGGAGTTGTAGTCCAAAAACAGCTGGAGGCCCAAGGTTGGGGAACACTGATCCAAATGATACAGTTTTATAAAATTATTGCTTTCTCCAGCATTCCCGATTTTTTTTCCTTTTGAAATTAAGTTTCCAGATTCATTTTAACATGGTACCTTCTTTTAGGCAGAATAATATTTGTTACTCTTACAGGAGGAAGTACAATGGCACCTCGGTTTTCCAACGTAATCTGTTCCGGAAGACCATTAGACTTCCGAAACGTTCAAAAAAGCAATTGTATCAGAGCTGGACAACATGGAATTGCCATCCTGAAAAGGATATAAAGAGTCATATGCAGGGCCGTCTTACCCATAGGTGCTAGGGGTGCGGGGCACCTGGGCGCCAGGCTCTCAGGGGCGCCAGGCCGAGAGCCCTGGGCCCGAAAGTTGAGTCTGGGGAAGAGCCCGCTCGTTGGTCAGAGCACCGCGGCGAGCTCTGCTGCAGGCGGCTCTTCAGCCTAACCCCCCATCCTCCTGCCCAGCGTCTGATGGCGGAGTCAAAGTCTTAAGATGCCACGGTGCTGCGGGACCAAAGCGAGCAGCACTCTGGGTCCCCGGACAGGTTTTCGCGAGCCGCCCGCAGAGGCTTGCCACTTGGGTGCCCGGCGGCTGCCAGCCTTAACTTTCCTCCTTCCCTTTCTCTGCCTCCCAAATTTTAGGCGCCTTGCTGGAAACGGAGGGCAACATGTGAGCAGGGAGGGCAACACAGGCGACAAAGAGATCGGCTCGGCGGAGTCCCTGGCCATTTTATTTGATTTGTAACCCTCTCCCTGTCGCCAACACCCGGCATCCGACTGAGCTCTGGCCACAGCAGCTCCGTCCAGAAGGCAGTGGGAGGCACCGGGCGGATTTTTGCACCCCGGCGCCACATATGCTTACGACAGCCCTGGTCATATGCTTGATTTCTGGGTGGTATTTACAGTGATTTTATTAAAGTTACAATTTAAGATAATATTTGGGTTTAACCCAGGGGTGCAACTTGCACATCGGTCAGAGTTTACCTTTCCTTGACTGGTGTAATTAACAAAACCAAGAAATTATTGTGCGTTGCATGGTAACCATTGGCCCTTCCAACCAGCCTGAGAAAAAAGAGCTAAAATGAAAAGAACCCTTCCAGAACCAACACCACATTTCAGGCAAATGAAAGATCCTCCTGGTTCCACACAGGCTACATGCACTGGAGGGCAAAACCCACCAAACAGGAGGATTTGACGGAAGAGTTGCTTCTGTAGGAAACGGACCCTTTGCCAAAAGATGATAAACTTGACGAGAGAGTAGGGAAACAGTTCTTTGGGATATTGAATGAAGGTTTTGGTGCAGGTCTCCCTTTGCAAGAACGCATTGAGCTGATCCTGCTTGCCCAGGCAAGGGAAACAGGTGAGATCCCAAGAAGAGGACAGTCTGATCTGGTTTACAAAATCTTATTATAATAGAACCCATTTCCTTAAATTGAAGGATCCAAAACAAATTGCCAGGTGAATGACGAACTGAGACATAGACCGTTCACTTCCTCTTTGAATATAGTCAATAAGGGCTCATTATAGCCTTTTTAAAGATTATTTTGCGCTGGGGCCCATTTTCACTGAAGAATGGCAGGATAAAATAACTTGGCAGCCATCATTTTACTGTCCCAATCACTTATAATAATTGCAGGTGCTACTGTTCTTATTTCTGGAACTTAGTCACTGCCAAATGTTAATGCTAGCCAGCATAGAGTTAATTAACAGCAGAAGTTTTCTTGTCAGCCTTCCAACAGCATTTGTCTCCTACAAATTTATGGCCAAAAACAAAAACAACCCGAGGCAGAGAATGAGGAAAACAAATATTCTGGATACTCTCCACCCTTTCTATTCTCTCAAGCTTTCAAGCTTAACAGGTTACAAATGATTTTTGAGAGAACATACATGCACTTAGCAAATACCTGGGGGGGGAAAGATTTTCCAGCTTTTATAAGGTCACAATGATCTTAAACCTTATTTAAATCTTGGTCCTTTTCCAGGAGGAAGCTAAACTTTTTCAACTTGCTTACAGTCTTAACATGTTTACAAATTTCTCAAATGCTTTAAACCAATTTAACCAGTTGAAACTTTTAAAAAAACAACAAAACAAAACCCTGATAGCTCAGTTGGTGTGTTGAGTGTGGTGCTGATAATGCCAAGGTTTCAAGTTTGATCAATGTAAGGGACTTGCAATGCATATTCCTGCATTGCAAGGGGTTAGACTAGATGATCCTTAGGGTCCCTTCCAAGTCGATGATTCTATGCTTCTGTATGCAACTTGGGATGGAATCAAATAAATAAATAACTTTGCTGGGTGTGTGCCGGATTGATCAGGTCTAGAACACACAACCTGAACTCCCCCCCCCCGTAAAAATAGACAAACTAGAGCCAAAAAATGCATTGCATCATTTGAGATAGTTAACGGTAAATAATATTCAGATCTTGCTCGGATCTCTGGCTTGGGGAATGGTTTTGAATGTTAGGGATTGAAACACAGGGAGAAAAAGAAAGTTAAGAAGGAGACTGAGAGGGAAATATCAGGTGGTGGGGGTGGGGTATAGATATGGGATAAAACAGCAATAACTGGGCAGATTTCATACTCTTCTCGTTGCTTCTTCAATTTCTCTAGATAATTTTCTTTACTGGTCATGACACTAATTTTTGATGGGGAAATTTGACCGGGATCAAACTTTGAACCCTGATTTTCCATAAACTCACAACACAAAACAAGACAACGAAACAAACAACACGCAAACAGCAGATTAACAAAACACGACTTCATAAATAGAGCTACTGTTTCAGGTGTGAAGGAGGGGGTGTCAAAACCAGCTAAACTCACAGGTAAATGGCACAGGACAGCTGCTGTTCCTTAAGGGGTGTAGTCAGTGCCTTTTTTCTTAAAAAATGTTTAGGGGTACTCTCATTTTGACTCAAGAAAATCACCATTTTATAGTTCAAATCGGGGAAAATAAATACAGTACAGTGGACCCTCGACTTACGAAGGTAATCCGTTCCGACGGGACCGCCGGATGTCGAAAAAACCGTAAGTCGAGTCCCCATAGGAATGCATTGGGGAGAAAAAATCCGTAGGTCGAAAAAAACCCTATCTAAACTTCGTAACTCGAGAAAACCCTATCTAAAACGGCCGCGACTTCCTTTCGGAAGTCGAAAAAATTCGGAAGCTCGAGGCCCCTTTGATCCCTCATAACTCGAAAAATACGGAAGTCGGGGCATTCGTAAGTCGAGGGATCACTGTAAATACAACGAAACTGACCAATCACCATGCTAGATTCCAACTCCTACTTCACACATTAAACGCTCGCTTCCGTCTGAGACTCAGGAAACACCATGACAGGAAATGAGGCCGCCATCAGGGGTAGCAACAGAAGTGATGATTCACTGTGCTAGAGAAGAAACAATTTAAAAATAAAAATAAAAAAATAGTTTCTTCGCCTGTTAGATTCACAAAATGTTTAGGGGTATGTGTACCCCTGTGTACCCCCCCCCCCCCGAAAAAAAGCACTGGCTGTAACTCATGAGCTCAGTACACCTTTATTCTTTGAAATGGCCTGCCTTAATTCTTTTTTGTATAGCAGAACAACCTATGAATTAATATGTGATTAAATGCCTGCTTCTTCAGAGGAATCAGCCTAGCAGGGGGGCACTCGGTTGGGTTTTCTGTCTGTTCCATCTCAAGTACTATTGCTTTCCAATAACGTGATCTTTCACATATCTTTTCACCTTAAAATAAGCCTGAAGACTGGTTTTCTTCCACACAGGCAGAATTAATGCTATCAAAGGAAGTTCTTTTTTCTCCTCCCCCTTCCCCTCCCCAACTGAACAGGTAAGTAATGCTCAGAAGATGCGTACAAAGAAATGGATTTTGCAAAGTTCCATTTTGGGCAGGCAAACATTGCTTTGCAACCAGAGGCAAGAAACCACACCTTTAACTCACTGCAGATTTGAGGCAGTTCAACACATGAGATTTAAAGTATTTCTTGGGCCTAAATCACTTCACAGTGGGCACCATAAAATGCTACATTGCCCTGAATGCTCTTTCAGATTAGATATGCATTCTGATTCACTCTTTATTCTATCATAATTGGAGATTGTACATTTGCAAAATAGTGCTGGAGAGGATGAAAGATGGTTTAGGACTCATGCGTGAAAAAATGCCGTTGGTGCAAATCCTGATGGCTCCTTTTTTATTTTTTTAATTCTGTGGGTGTGATGGGTATTGCCGAACTCTTGTGGCATTCGCATATTTTTACATTTAGGCTTGAATATTCAAATTGAAGATATAACTCTGCCGATGGGGATGCAGACTGAGCATTGGAGGAAAAGGCAAATCAACTTTAAGATGGATTATGGCTTTAAAAAAAAGAAAAGAACGAAAGCCATTTTGCGTAATACGAAGTTCATGATTACCATAAGATTGCATTTTGGGGGCATTAATGTACAGTATGATGCATTAGGCTGATAAACAACACTGCTTCGAAATTGGCAAATATCCCCAAGTAAAGCTAATGCTTTCTGTAATTCTTTTCCGTACTTCAAGCACTCGCTCTGGAATGTATGTTGACGTAAGATACTGAACATTTTTATAGGGCTTTCGGTGTTCAGAGCATTTCACCAATGGTGCCGTTGTAACTATTAGCAAGGTAAGAACAGAAGAAGAAGAACCTTATGGATCAGGCCAGTAGCCCATCAAGTCCAGCATCCTGTTCTCACAATGACCGGCCAGACGGAGGATCTTCTACACTGTCTATTGAAGTGTTTGCTGGCTGCTCTTCCCCCTCCTTTAATTCTCGCAATTCAGTGTAGCTTGGCTGCTCACCCATCCCTACCTTGTTATCTTCCTCATTGTTTGGCTGCAATTCAAAACTGTCTCTCTCTCCCCTTTACAGGTAGAATTGAACAAAGGAACAAGTGTTTATTTTAAAACTAAACAAGGTTCAGACCTTGGGCTAGTCACACTTCTTTGAAGTCTCTCCGCCCCACTCACCTCACAGAGTTTTTGTTGTGGGGGAGGAAGGGAAAGGAGAATGTGAGCCGCTTTGAGATTCCTTCGGGTAGTGATAAAGCGGGGTATCAAATCCAAACTCCTCCTCCTCCTCCTTCGCACCAGGAGAAACAACCAAAATGCCTCATTTCTCCCATGGGGCATCAAACTGCTTCCATTATGCCACCTGTGAACTTGGCTTAGCCCTAGTTAAGTTGGAAAGATCAAAATGTTGTTTATATAAGATGTAACCGTGGAAGTTTGAAGACACTAGCGGGATTGGAATAACCCTATGACATAGATAGAAATATTAAGTAAGAAACTGCGGGACTTGATTGGACTAGAAAACCTGTTGCCGTGTTGGAGGGAAGTCATAGCTTGGCGGAGCAAAGATGTTAATGGATGCGTAAATGTATGTTTGTTTATATGCCTGTTGTCTTTGTCCATGGAGTTTTCTTGGCAGGGATACTGGAGTGGCTTGCCAGTTCCTCCTCCAGGTGGCTCACGTTTGGTCCAAACTCTCCACTATGACCTGTCCATCTTGACCTGTCCATAGCTTCCCTGAGTAATTCAAGCCCCTTCGCCACGACAAGGCAGTGATTTGGTGGATAGAATGCCTGAAGAACTGTGGATGGAGGCTCGTAACATTATACAAGAGGCAGCAACAAAAACCATCCCAATGAAAAAGAAATGCAAGAAAGCAAAGTGGCTGTCAAATGAGGCCTTACAAATAGCGGGGGAGAGAAGGCAAGCAAAATGCGAGGGAAATAGTGAAAGATACAGGAAATTGAATGCAGATTTCCAAAAAATAGCAAGGAGAGACAAGAGGGTCTTTTTAAACGAGCAATGCAAAGAAATAGAGGAAAACAACAGAATGGGAAAAACCAGAGACCTGTTCAAGAAAATTGGAGATATGAAAGGAACATTTCGTACAAAGATTACCACAATTAAGGATAAAAGTGGAAAGGACCTAACAGAAGCAGAAGACATCAAGAAGAGGTGGCAAGAATACACAGAGGAATTATACCGGAAAGATATGGAGGTCTCGTACACCCCAGGTAGTGTGGTTGCTGACCTTGAGCCAGACATCCTAGAGAGTGAAGTCAAATGGGCCTTAGAAAGCCTTGCTAACAACAAGGCTAGTGGAGGTGATGATATTCCAGCAGAACTATTTAAAATTCTAAAAGATGATGCTGTTAAGGTGCTACACTCAATATGCCAGCAAGTTTGGAAAACTCAGCAGTGGCCAGAGGATTGGAGAAGATCAGTCTACATCCCAATCCCAAAGAAGGGCAGTGCCAAAGAATGCTCCAACTACCGCACAATTGCGCTCATTTCACACGCTAGCAAGGTTATGCTTAAAATTCTACAAGGCAGGCTTAAGCAATATGTGGACCGAGAACTCCCAGAAGTGCAAGCTGGATTTCGAAGGGGCAGAGGAACCAGAGACCAAATTGCAAACATGCGCTGGATTATGGAGAAAGCTAGAGAGTTCCAGAAAAACATTTACTTCTGCTTCATTGACTACGCAAAAGCTTTTGACTGTGTTGACCACAGCAAACTATGGCAAGTTCTTAAAGAAATGGGAGTGCCTGATCACCTCATCTGTCTCCTGAGAAATCTCTATGTGGGACAAGAAGCTACAGTTAGAACTGGATATGGAATAACTGATTGGTTCAAAATTGGGAAAGGAGTACGACAAGGCTGTATATTGTCTCCCTGCTTATTTAACTTATATGCAGAATTCATCATGCGAAAGGCTGGACTGGATGAATCCCAAACTGGAATTAAGATTGCCGGAAGAAATATCAACAACCTCAGATATGCTGATGATACAACCTTGATGGCAGAAAGTGAGGAGGAATTAAAGAACCTTTTAATGAGGGTGAAAGAGGAGAGCGCAAAATATGGTCTGAAGCTCAACATCAAAAAAACTAAGATCATGGCCACTGGTCCCATCACCTCCTGGCAAATAGAAGGGGAAGAAATGGAGGCAGTGAGAGATTTCACTTTCTTGGGTTCCATGATCACTGTAGATGGTGACAGCAGTCACGAAATTAGAAGACGCCTGCTTCTTGGGAGAAAAGCAATGACAAACCTAGACAGCATCTTAAAAAGCAAAGACATCACCTTGCCAACAAAGGTCCGTATAGTTAAAGCTATGGTTTTCCCAGTAGTAATGTACGGAAGTGAGAGCTGGACCATAAAGAAGGCTGATCGCCGAAGAATTGATGCTTTTGAATTATGGTGCTGGAGGAGACTCTTGAGAGTCCCATGGACTGCAAGAAGATCAAACCTATCCATTCTTAAAGAAATCAGCCCTGAGTGCTCACTAGAAGGACAGATCCTGAAGTTGAGACTCCAGTACTTTGGCCACCTCATGAGAAGAGAAGACTCCCTAGAAAAGACCCTGATGTTGGGAAAGATGGAGGGCACAAGGAGAAGGGGACGACAGAGGACGAGATGGTTGGACAGTGTTCTCGAAGCTACTAGCATGAGTTTGGCCAAACTGCGAGAGGCAGTGGAGGATAGGTGTGCCTGGCGTGCCTTGGTCCATGGGGTCACGAAGAGTCGGACACGACTGAACGACTGAACAACAACAAAATGTTTGTTTAATATGGAAAATTAATAAAAAAATATTATATATAAAAAAGGAAATATCAAAATACACTGAAATAGCATTTCTTCAAAAGCTTCTGCTAGGCCTGAAATACTGTATATAAGTTACAGCTCAAGTGTTGGACCTTTATGCTTCTGACTTGCATCCAGATGCTTGTTGCAGAATGGAGTTCTGTTCTCTAAGATAACAACAACAGCAATGTTTCCATCCACTTTCCCCGCAATCTAAAATGGCATCAGCAGAAGAGCTGCTGCACATGACCGTCAGGCAAAACAAGCTGCAGATAAATGGGAAACTTTCAAGAGTTGGAAGTGCTGCTGGGAAACTGAGCTCCCTTGAGGCCCAGGGAAGATAATATGCACATCTCAGACGGTGCTGGGATATGCTTAGCTTTCAAGCGAGAAGTGATGAGCATGAGAGTCCTTATATGTCGGCTGATCCTGAAGGCACCAAGCAGTTGGAGAAAGTGAAGAGAAGGATCGTCCCCTGCCTTGGCAAGTGCTACAACTCCATGGTTGTCTGAGGAAATTGACGAAACCTTTGGAAGAAAGAAAATAGATAATTTCTTCTCAGGAAGCAAAATGAGACATGATGACTGGGATGATGTGCTCCTGTTTTTGTTGCATGTGGCCTTGGATGTCATTGTTTCCCGAGGAGTAATACCATTGCCATTAGGAGGCAAGAATAGGGTCTCTTCTCTAATGTTCATCTGCAAGAATGCCCAATGTTATCTACTCATTTATCTATGTTTTGCTGATGGCTCCCCTGCTAGTACAGAAGAAGAAGAAGAAGAAGAAGAAGAAGAAGAAGAAGAAGAAGAAGAGGAGTTTGGATTTGATATCCCGCTTTATCACTACCCGAAGGATTCTCAAAGCGGCTAACATTCTCCTTTCCCTTCCTCCCCCACAACAAACACTCTGTGAGGCGAGTGGGGCTGAGAGACTTCAAAGAAGTGTGACTAGCCCAAGGTCACCCAGCAGCTGCATGTGGAGGAGCGGAGATGCGAACCAGGTTCCCCAGATTACGAGTCTACCGCTCCTAACCACTACACCACACTGGCTCACACACACACACAATCTCTCAGTACTTGTGATTGCTTGCATGGCACTGCAACTCATTTATAGCTGGGGCTGCAAGGACTCTAGTAATTCACTCTCATCCCTCCCCAATTGCCCTGCTTCTCTGCAGGCTTCAGCTATGAACAGTAAAATAAAAATATACATCATATTGTTTCTGTAAGCAAAGCCTTAGTTCCTGTCTTATTTTCAGGGTGTGTCAATCCTCTATCCTCTTCCTTTTTTAATACATAAACTGGCTCTCTGGATGACTGAACAGCTGGTAACTCTGAGCCCTGGACTCTTTTTACAAAGAGAGCCACAGCTTGGTGCAATGGACAGCAAAGCAATTGAAGCCCCAAACTCTTCATAGTTCTCCTCTTCCACAAAGTTTGCACATACTGTGTTTGCCTGCTACAAACACCCCTTTCTTGGCAAAGGTTTGCAGCTTGATTTATCTCTGCTGTTCTTCTGTTTGCTCAGAAAGTAATAAGTTTACACTTGGTGGAGAGATGAAGCCATCTGGGTGAATTTGTGAAAAGCACGACTCTGCCATATGGTGAAGGAAAGGTACTGTGTCTCCATTCTTTACCCTCCCCCCATGGTTCAATATGCACAGCTTTGGGGAAGTAAATATCTCCGGTTTGAAAATGTCATCAGAGCTTAGTTTGAGATGGTATTGTTGAGGGTACCCGAGCTGACTAAAGATGTGGCAAAGAAGAATGGAGGCTGCACCAGTTCATGAGTATATGGATCAAACCAGCAGATCGTTGGCCCTCCAAGTCCCCCTGTTCCCCAGGGTGTGGTGGATGACCCTTGCTCCGAAAAGTGTGGTCAAAATTAAAGGGTTCCGGAACTCAGACCAGACCAAATTTCATAAAATCATACACAGGCTTTACTAAAAACAAAACTCTACAAGAGAAAAACTCCAAATAATTACACAGATTAAAATAGCTCAGAAGGTAAGAAAACAACAAATGCTAACTTATCCAGCTAATCAACATAAATGCTTACACTTCAATCTCAGTAGGCTGAGCAAATGAACTAGATGCTGTCAAAAGCCCAAGTAAACACAACACAACACAACACAACACAATACAACACAACCCAACCCTGACCTGACCTGACCTGACCTGACCTGACCTGACCTGACCTGACCTGACCTGACCTGACCTGACCTTGGCTGGCTTGCTGGAGCTCCCACCAATCCAGGTTTTATGGGAACTTAGATCATGGGCATTCACCTCTTCCACCCAATTACCTTGTGACACCGGCCTTGAACCCTTAACGGGAGACAGCTGTATGCATGCTCATTATTTCTGAGGTTCTAACCCACTCCCATAAACCAGTTTTAAAAGGGTGATATCACCACACAGGGATAGTCCTGGATTTACAAAAGCAATCCCACTTTCTGATTTGATCCCGGACTGTCCCGCTTTTCCTTAGGACATCCCTATTTTCATCGGAGAAACATTGGAGGGTATGGAGTTATGTGACCCCCCCCCCCCCGAGCCAAGGAGATAAGTAACTATACAACCTTTAGAAGACAGCTAGCCCTGTAGGCAGTTTTTAATGTTGAATGTTTTATTATGTTTTTATATATGTTGGAAGCTGCCCCAAGTGGCTGGGGCAACCCAGTCAGGTGGGTGGAGTATTATTATTATTATTATTATTATTATTATTATTGAATAGGACATCCCTATTTTCGTTGGAGAAATGTTGGAGGGCATGAGATTGCAAAGGTGCAAAAGTTCAGAATATACACACAACTGGACAGCAGCAACAAAATTATTAGTTCTGATCTTCTCCCTGCTCAGCAGGTTACCATGGGTCAAACATATTGCCCGTGCTGATGGTCTGAACTGATCAGTTCCTTCCACTGTATCTTCCGTTTTGGCTCCCTCCAATTCTCATATCCCCCTTCTCTCTATCTGGGCTACCTTCAGCTGCATAGTTAGGCAAAGGGCCCCATGTGACCTTCAGGGCACATTTTTCCTGTCCTAGGCCTATGATGATGTTCCAATGCGTAACTGATGGATCACCTAACACCTAGAGCTCCTGGTTCCATCCCTGCTATCCCTCAGTGATATTGCCTCCTGACACTAAGTTACCTTGATATCAAAATTTGACATGACTCTGTTGAACAAAGAAGAGGATCTCCCATGGAACTCCCATGATGTAACTCTGTTTCTCCTGAAAATATTGAGCCCAAGGAGGAGTCCAACCACTGAATTTGGGCCAACTTGCTCAGGGGCAATACCATTTCAGTTTTGGTCCATGTAATTTCAAATTTCAAAATTTATTGCGGTCAAAGACCAGCACACACATATTAAAACACAGAATCGTTCAGAAATACAATCTAAAATATATTCTAAAAATTTAATCTAACAAGATTTATTGTCATTAATTCATTATAAAATATTTTTATATATAATTGGATAACAATTGCACTACCGGTACATCGGATAATAGCTCAGTTTCTTCTCTAAATCTATCATAAAATAGTATGGGTGTCATTGATTTGGGCGGACCAAATCTTAATGGCGTTAGCACAGAATTTTGCCACCTTTGGTCCATGTATATATTTGGTTGGATCCAAAGATTCCCTTGTTCCAATGGAATGAAACTTCTTGTGATAGAGGAAGATAACCTTTTGGATTCAGCCCATTGTGTCTTTCCCAGATCATTTTTTCGCTCAGTAACAGAATTCCTATTGTGTCAGTTTTGATGCTTCAGAACCGAGACCAGGCTATTTGGCACTTCAGAAACCCTAGGAAACACTCAGATAGGGAGGAAGCATACAGTACTTATTTTTATTCTAAAAGCCCATTTACGTGCACAGCCATAAATTCATCTGCCATGGAAGCTATTGTTAGTATGTAGCCTCTCACCCTGTAGATAGTGCAAGCTTTATTGTCCATCTTACAAAAGTTTCCTTTTCACTGTTCTCTTCAAGGACTCTCTGAAGTGCTCATAAATGTATCCGCTTCTTGTGAGTTCTAAATTGCTAGTATTAAAAGGAAACCATGTCTGAATGTATCCTATAAATTACTGGAATAATAACTATGCAAATAAAAAGAAAGCACCTGTCAATACATCTGTTTTCCTGGTATCTAAAATAACTGCTCAAAAAACAAGGCAACTTCGCCAACAAAATAGTGTTCAAAATTATAATAACAACAATAATAACTTTATTCTTTGTACCCCTCCCAAGTTATTTATCATGAGTTGGTTCAATTATATATATCATTTTTAATTTCCAGAGAAAAGAAACCCCACAGAGAATATTAGAATGCAATGGATTAGCACAGCAAGTTTAGAACCCTAATTAGAAACACGACAGTTTCCGGGCTGGTATGTCCTGTTTCGCTGCCCTACCACTGGCGCTGCCACCTGAGCTGCCCATCCTGCTGCCGGGCACAGATTTCTTTGATAATTCAAGAAACCTCTGTGTTGCAATCTTCAAACCAAAAACGAGCAACACGACGGCCAATGAAAGTAGTGTATTTTTCTATCATGTATAATAACAGTAAGACAACGGACAGTGATCCGGTATTGACACTGTTTCATGTACGTCTTCTTCAGCATGTAACTGCAAAATAAATGGACAAACAAATAAAGAAAAACCTGCATGGACATGTATCACAGTAATCCATGAGATCAATATGTCTAATGCAAATATACATAATTCAATAAAATATAAACGAATATAATTATAATTATATTAATTAATTATTTTGCAGTTACATGCTGAAGAAGACGTACATGAAACAGTGTCAATACCGGATCACTGTCCATTGTCTTACTGTTATTATACATGATAGAGAAATACACTACTTTCATTGGCCGTCGTGTTGCTCGTTTTTGGGCACAGATTTCTGGCAAGATTTCACTGATTTCTGGCAAGATTTCACTGATTTCTGGCAAGATTTCACCTGTGGCCTTACCCTGGCTAATGGCTTGGCTGGCCATGTCAGCTGCTTCTTCTCTTTTCTATTTCCTTCCATTTTGAATTTTCTTTTTAATGTTAACATTGGGAACAGAAAAATTATAGCACCCCTGCTTTCAGGTCTATTGCTTTGCATTTAACTGCTTGGTCTCAATGCCTTGATCTTCACGCCACACAAGCTGAGTTCAATTACCTTTCTCCTCGTCTCTACAGGAGATTTGTGAAAAGAAGGTAGCTAATGTCGCAATGCTCCCGGCCGCACCACCCTACATACCTCCAATGTTTCATTATGGTTTGCACAACTGCAGTGGCAACGGAATGATTTAAATGAAATCAGCTGTGTCCTGTCACAGGCAATCAGATGCAGCAGAAGTGGAAACAACAGAAAGTCACAGTGCAAAGAGTTAAGGTATCACATTACTAATGGGAAAAGAAGTGGAAAACCAAAATACTGGAGTGGGTAAGGATGCAGTAGATCTCAAGAAAACCCATGCCCTTATCCTAGGATACCCTAGAGTGGTGCCTGCTTTGGTTATCTCCCTCTTGGACTACTGAAATTTGCTCTACGTGGGGCTACCTTTGAAGATGACTCAGAAACTACAACTAATCCAGAATGTGGCTGCTAGACTGGTGACTGGGAGTGGCCGCCAAAACCATATAACACCTGTCTTAAAGGATCTACGTTGGCTCCCAATACGTTTCCGAGCACAATTCAAAATGTTGGTTTGGCCCTGTATACCTGAAGGAGTGTCTCCACCACCACCATTCAGCCCAGATACTGAGATCAAGCACTGAGAACCTTCTGGCAGTTCCCTCTCTGCAAGAAGTGAAGTTATAGGGAACCATGCAGATAGCCTTTTCAGTAGTGGCGCCCACCTTGTGGAATGCCCTCCCATCAGATGTCAAGGAAATAGACAACTATCTGTTTAGAAGACATCTGAAGGCAGCCCTGTTTAGGGAAGTTTTTAATGTTTGATGTTCTATTGTGTTTTTAATATTCTGTTGGGAGCCACCCAGATTGGCTGGGGCAACCCAGTCAGATGGGCGGCATACAAATAAAACAACAACAACTGCTGGATCAGACAAATTGTCTAGCATCCTAAACCTCAGTTATGCAAGAGTCCAGCTTCAGTTATTAGCATTTCCCCAGCAGGGCTGTCAACAAGTAATGTCTGAAATCCTGTTGGACCAATACTGAGCTAGTTGAACCAATAGTCTGGCTAAGACAGCTTCCTGTATTTCCCCAGTGGTCAGCCGGATACACCTGGGAGCTTCACAAACAGATCATGAAGGCAATAGCCCTTCCACATGTTAGAGAGAGAATGATTCACTTTCTGCCAAGTGTTTTGCCAGCTCCCATTTATATACTTTTACTGCTGCTTTTACCTTTATTAATTATTTCAATTTCTTGCTGTGAGCTGCCCCGAGAGTTCACCTTACTAGAAGAAAAAGAAAAACAAAGACTAACAGGCGAGTACCTGGAAGGGGAGTTGGATTTGTGGGCGACAAGGGAGTCAATTATTTGGTAAAGGAGCAAAAGGAGACTGTAGCCGTATTTTCACGCAGCCCACAAAATGAGGTGGGAGACAGAGAAGGGGGTAGGTGATGTGGTGGCTCAGAGGAAGAGAGAACTATGCAATCTTGCAGTGCTTCCAAATCCATCCACTTTGGGTTCCGGATCCACCCACTGTTCCGGCTCCACCCACTGTTAGCTACAGCCCCCAATTGACTTTTTCAAGGGTCTCCAGAGGAATAGTATTTACACCTCCTCTATGTGCACAATGTTCTGCAGAACATTTTTTTGCAGGGAGGGCAGAACAGTGGAGACTCCGTGATTCATCTCCCACTTATGAATTAATTGCCTAAAGGGAATAAGTGTAGGAGAGGGAGAAGCAGCTAGATATTTCTGTTCTGTAGACTCAGTGACCTTGTACACATGCACAGACACACCAGCTCTTGTCTCAGTGGCTGACCATGAAAAAAGCAAGCTGGATGCTCGACTAGGGTGCTTCAGTTATCGACTCATCCTGGGATTTAATTATGGCACTTGAGAGTCCACTTTACTTTGACAGGTTACCATTTCAGAAGATGGCTTTCTTAGTTACTTCACCTGCGGCTGGGTGAATGATTGACTTGCTGAGCAGCAATTCATACGGCTGATGATGGTGGCCATTTTTTGTGTATTGGGTTTATCGGATCAATGAACTGCAGCTGCCATGGTAATGGAAGTCTAGCATGCAGGCATGTCTTTGGAAGGACTTGATTGTTGTCACTTCACGATGCACTTAAAAACAAATGGATGTTGTACAAAATGGACATGGCTGTAGATTTTTAAGCATTGCTTTTGCAGCCGTTACACTTAGGCCTGGTATCATCAACTGCTGTTTCCCAAGCAAGTCTGCCCATTTCTTTTAAATGGTACATCTAACCCTACCGTGTGGGAATCCCTTGCAGACAACCGCAGTGTTTGGAGAGAATCCACAGCAGTGACCAGAGGAAGCAGTGACCATTTTAACAGGGAGAAATGTAAAGTACTACACTTGGGCAAAAAAAATAATGAAAGGCACAAATACAGGATGGGTGACACCTGGCTTGAGAGCAGTACATGTGAAAAGGATCTAGGAGTCTTGGTAGACCACAAACTTGACATGAGTCAACAGTGTGATGCAGCAGCTAAAAAAGCCAATGCAATTCTGGGCTGCATCAATAGGAGTATAGCATCTAGATCAAGGGAAGTAATAGTACCACTGTATTCCGCTCTGGTCAGACCTCACCTTATTCCAATGCCGTTTCCCACTGCTATCCCGGATTGTTGATATCCCTTAAATTTCTCGGATTTCAAAGGAAGCAGCTCCTCTCCCTCCCTGCCGGCCAGGGAGGCTCCTCAGCTGCATTGCTTGGCTGCCAATAAGGAGTCTGAGACTGACTGGGGGCGGAGCTTGCATGCCTTGTGCAGCCAGACCCTCACGCCCAACTAGACAGACAGCCTGCCTGCCATCTATGCGCTCGCTCTTTCATTCACCCGTTCGTGCGCAGCCTCTGGAGCACAGGGTGGCGAGGCTACTTGGTGCCATTGCACTGCCCTCGTGGCATCCCTTATTTTCAAATCCGAAAGTTGACAGCTATGCCCTGGCCTGATCCAGCAGACTCTGCATGCTACTCCACTGTTCAACTGCCATCAGGAATGGACAGATTAATCCAACTTTGGTTGTTGTCACTTTTGCATGTATTCATTAGGAAGTCTGTTCCATCTCATTACCACATTGATGTGCATTAAATAAATAAATAATAATAAGACTAAGAATAACCCACACAGAAATATTATGTAGGGGAAGCAACTTAGACTGATCCCCGAGGGGCTGCCTTTAAAAACATGTCCTTGCCTGTTTCAATTCAATTCAATTAAATTCAATAACCTTTATTAGGCATAACAGACCAGACAATTTCAGAGCAAACATTGTACAACAGGTTTGCACGTACAAAACAATCTTACTGTTTCCCAACTCGCAACATATTGATTCGTATCTTACTGAGTTCGCAAGTCCTAGTAATGACCTGAGAAGGGATGCATGAAATTTATCCAACCTCATAAGATTACCTAAAATCTACACTGGGATACCATATAAAAGTTGGGCACAAAGTTTCATATCAATCACTTGCAATACAGCCAGGATATATCTATTTCCTACGGGAGAGAAAAAATAATATTTGATATGATAAGCTGTTTCATGGGTAATGGCCACTTCGAACAGTCGGAAAACTTAATTGCGGCAACAGAAATTCAAAATGAGGTCACAGATGCTCCCAGCAGAGAACCTTCTCTACAGCCACAGCAGGAGCTGCAACTGTCCCAACAGCTCAACAGCGCCCCCAAAGGCGCACTCCTTCATTGTCTCCTGAGATAGGCAGGTGCCAACCAGTGTATATGGTTTTCCACTCTCCAACTACCATTTATCGACCCAGCTCCCTTGAAACGGTTGGAGGATGGATGGCGGCTAACAGATTGAGGTTGAATCCTGACAAAACAGAAGTACTGTTTTTGGGGGACATGGTGCGAGCAGGTGTGGGGGACTCCCTGGTCCTGAGTGGGGTAACTGTGCCCCTGAAAGACCAGGTGTGCAGCCTGGGAGTCATTTTGGACTCACAGCTGTCCATGGAGGCGCAGGTTAATTCTGTGTCCAGGGCAGCTGTCTACCAGCACCATCTGGTACCCTACCTGCCCGCAGACTGTCCCGCCAGAATGGTGCATGCTCTAGTTATCTCCCACTTGGACTACTGCAATGCGCTCTACGTGGGGCTACCTTTGAAGGTGACCCAGAAACTACAATTAATCCAGAATGCGGCAGCTAGACTGGTGACTGGGAGTGGCCGCTGGGTCCACATAACACAGGTCCTGAGAGATCTACATTGGCTCCCAGTACGTTTCCGAGCACAATTCAAAGTGTTGGTGCTGACCTTTAAAGCCCTAAACGGCCTCGGTCCTGTATACCTGAAGGAGCGTCTCCACCCCCACTGTTCAGCCCGGACACTGAGATCCAGCGCCGAGGGCCTTCTGGCGGTTCCTTCACTGTGAGAAGCAAAGCTACAGGGAACCAGGCAGAGGGCCTTCTCGGTAGTGGCGCCCGCCCTGTGGAACGCCCACCCGGCAGAGGTTAAAGTCATAAAAAACTATCCTACATTCAGAAAATACCTGAAGGCAGTCCTGTTTAGGGAAGTTTTTAACTTGTGATTTTGATGTATTTTAATGTTTGTTGGAAGCCGCCCAGAGTGGCAGGGGAGACCCGGCCAGATGGGCGGGGTACAAATAAAAGATTTATTATTATTATTATTATTATTATTATTATTATTATTATTATTAGCAGGTATGGCTCAGGCAAGGCTACCAAGTAAACTTCATGGCTGAGCAGGCATTTGAAGCTAGGTCCCAATGCATCGTTCAACAGGGGATTTGTTGCCACTGGATGTAGGGTGGCCATCAACTTGACAAGTCCACTGAGAACTGGCTATGCATATTATCTCTAGGATCAGAGGTAACATGCCCCCAGAATACTAGTCACAGAGTGTCACAATGGGGAGAGTGCCATTGCACCCATGTCCTGCTTGTGGGCTTTCCATAGGCATCTGGTGGGTCACTGGTGAGAACAGAGCACTGGTCTGATCCAGAAGGGCTCTTATTTGCCGCACCATATTGGGCTCTCAACAAACACTATAGCTCTCGGTTTTCTGTGGGTGGTGATATTGGCAGCACTGCTGATTATATTTAATATTTTGACAGTTATGGCTCTATCTTTGTAAACATAGCTTGACTGGATTTTGTACTTTTGTGGTTACAGATCTTTTATAATTACAGGTTTTATATAAATATATACTTGTCACTTGTCTTTTGGTTTGAGTGTTTCTCTGTGGTTATCTCACAATACTGTATTGTGACTGTTCCCAGCTCTTAATGAGTTGTAAGTGGAATGTTCTCCAAGGACAGCAGCCCGTAAATCACTTAAAAGATTATGTTATGTGAAAAGGTCTCTGGGGGTAATGTAACACTTTATGAAAACGAGAGAGGATGAGGCTTCTTTATAGATATAAACGGGAAATTGACGGTGGAGTAAATATATTGGTGGAAAAATGGATGTGGAAAGAGCAAGATGAGAAATCTGTCTAATGTTGGTCTGAAAGAAAATATTGGTGAAATACAGTTTTGATGGTCTTTGACCTGTCCTATCCCAATAAGGTTTTTAAAAAATTCATACAGCTTTCACTACAATTGTTGAAACAAAATTAAAAAAATCCTTCCAGTAGCACCTTAGAGACCAACTAAGTTTGTTCTTGGTATGAGCTTTCGTGTGACGCTTTCTTCTGAAGAAGTGTGCATGCACACGAAAGCTCATACCAATAACAAACTTACCGTATATACTCGAGTATAAGCCGACCCGAATATAAGCCGAGGCACCCAATTTTACCACCAAAAACCTGGGAACGCTTCATAGGAGCCACTGCCTGCCTCACTCGAGTATAAGCCGAGGGTGGCTTTTTCAGCACAAAAAATGTGCTGAAAAACTAGGCTTATACTCGAGTATATAGGGTAGTTGGTCTCTAAGGTGCTACTGGAAGGATTTTTTTTATTTTGTTTTGACTACGGCAGACCAACACGGCAACCTACCTGTAACTACAATTGTTGTAGATGATCAAATATGTTAACTGTATGCAGATCCTGTCTACAAGTAACAGTGCATTGTGTCTACATGTAACAATATGCCACAGACTGAGATCAGTGATAGAAAAGCAATAGTTTGTATATCTTGTTCTCCATGTATGGATTCCTACAAAGGTATCGAAGAGGGTAGGACCCAAACCAATGGATTCAAATTACAAGAAAGGAAGAACTGTCCAATAGTAAGAGCTGTTCAACAGTGGAACGGATCAAGTGACTTTTCTTCTTCCAGTTCTCAAAGCTCTTCACCTAGCTCAAGGTTGTCATCTGAACTAGCCAGATGTATATCTGAGAATCAATCACAGTCTGCCCATCATTTGTAAAATAACAACAACAACAACAACAACAACAACAACAACAATTTATTTATACCCCGCCCATCTGGCTGGGTTTCCCCAGCCACTCTGGACGGCTGCCAATGATTAAAAAACACAATATTAAATATTAAAAACACAATACAGCATTAAGCATTAAAAACTACCCTAAACAGGGCTGCCTTCAGATGTCTTTTAAAAGTGAGATAGTTGCTTCTTGCCTTGACATCTGATGGGAGGGCGTTCCACAGGGCAGGCACCACTACCGAGAAGGCCCTAAGATTTGCCCCCAAATGGCAACTAGACATTCCGTTTTGGTGACTGTAACCTGGGTTTACAACAAACTATGGCAAGTTCTTAAAGAAATGGGAGTGCCTGATCGCCTCATCCGTCTCCTGAGAAATCTCTATGTGGGACAGGAAGCTAGAGTTAGAACTGGATATGGAATAACTGATTGGTTCAAAATTGGGAAAGGAGTACGACAAGGCTGTATATTGTCTCCCTGCTTATTTAACTTATATGCAGAATTCATCATGCGAAAGGCTGGACTAGATGAATCCCAAACCGGAATTAAGATTGCCGGAAGAAATATCAACAACCTCAGATATGCTGATGATACAACCTTGATGGCAGAAAGTGAGGAGGAATTAAAGAACCTTTTAATGAGGGTGAAAGAGGAGAGTGCAAAATATGGTCTGAAGCTCAACATCAAAAAAACTAAGATCATGGCCACTGGTCCCATCACCCCCTGGCAAATAGAAGGGGAAGAAATGGAGGCAGTGAGAGATTTCATCTTCTTGGGTTCCATGATCACTGCAGATGGTGACAGCAGTCATGAAATTAGAAGATGCCTGCTTCTTGGGAGAAAAGCAATGACAAACCTAGACAGCATCTTAAAAAGCAAAGACATCACCTTGCCAACAAAGGTCCGTATAGTTAAAGCTATGGTTTCCCCAGTAGTAATGTACGAAAGTGAGAGCTGGACCAAAAAGAAGGCTGATCGCCGAAGAATTGATGCTTTTGAATTGTGGTGCTGGAGGAGACTCTTGAGAGTCCCATGGACTGCAAGAAGATCAAACCTATACATTCTTAAAGAAATCAGCCCTGCGTGCTCACTAGAAGGACAGATCCTGAAATTGAGGCTCCAGTACTTTGACCACCTCATGAGAAGAGAAGACTCCCTGGAAAAGACCCTGATGTTGGGAAAGATGGAGGGCACAAGGAGAAGGGGACGACAGAGGATGAGATGGTTGGACAGTGTTCTTGAAGCTACTAACATGAGTTTGGCCAAACTGCGAGAGGCAGTGAAGGATAGGCATGCCTGGCGTGCTCTGGTCCATGGGGTTACGAAGAGTCAGACACGACTGAACGACTGAACAACAACAAACCTTAGTTTTAAGGAGCCATTTGGTGCCTAGCTTATAGATCTGAGTTTCTAACACTGTTACAGCTGGCATACATACAGCTGGATCCTCCGGAGGAGACTGACAGCAGCAAAAGGCAAACGTTACAGAGGGCAATGAAGTACAAAACACTGGTGATTTGCAAAACACCAAGACAAAACTACATGCCAAATAGACATGCATGTAGATGTACGCGTTAGCCAATCTTGTGCAATAATTAACAACAGTTTATAACCATTTGAAGTGTCTGGCTAAATTGTTATAATTATTGCACCCCCTGATGGCAAAGCATTGGATGCAAATCTTTGGGAACAACTGGAGTTTGCTGTGGGATCTTTCCTGTTCAATCCTGCCAGTTTCCATTCTGCCTCTCTCTTTCCTCTTCCTTTCGAAACAGCCAGGCAAGATTATGCTCAGATTCAGCACAATGTGTACCCATCACTTGGAACGCCTTCCTCTGTTTTTCCTACCTCGTATGACCTCAAGGCAAGGCTAATGAGAGAAAGCAAAACAGGAGCCGCCTGTGGTGTCTGGAAGCAGCAGGTTACAATAGCGTTCAAGGGGGAAAGGCAGCCTGTTGGAACCACATTTCAGCAGCAGAGCATAGAGATGTGCATCACATCCCTCTATAGCCTTCTGAGTAGAACTCGAGCTGATCATTAGTGATGGATGACTTTGTACTGGCTCAGTTTTGAATGGTTCACTATTTGCAAACTTTGTTGGAAAGTATTTTGGGATGGGGTCGTTCGTCTATGAGCATCTGTCTCTTGTGGCTCCACAGTGCTTGTTCCTGGATTAAAGGGGTCCTCAGTAGGGATGGGTGAATCAATCACTTTTGGTTCCTCTGTTTCTCATTTTTCCAATCTTCACTTCAGTTCTCCACGGTTCTTCTGCATTTCAGTGGAAATTTGCATTTCACTGTGATTTTCCCACCCTAATCTATGTTGATAGGAGTAGGAGAGGATATTTTATTTAGTAATTATCCTTCCTATTTCTCACTTGTGTGAGGATGCAAATATCAATTTCGTCTGAGTTAAAAATTATCATCTGCGCACAGCTTAACTTTAGAAGCTATTACAACAAGACTGCATAACCTTCTAGAACAATTGTGATATCCAAGGATGCTTTATGCAGACTTGGATTATCTTCTCCCTTTTTATGTTTCCCTCTAAACAAATAAATCACTCGCAGATCTCAAGAAAACAAGAAAAAAATGCAAGGTATACTCACTTATCAAAAGTCTTGCCAGGATTCATTAGAAACAGTGATGAAAATCAGGCAGGTAATAATCCTTAAATGTTACAAATATCCGTAAGGTAAAGGTACAGTACCCCTGACCGTTAGGTCCAGTCGTGGACAACTCTGGGGTTGGGAGCTCATCTCGCTCTATAGGCCGGGGGAGC
This sequence comes from Darevskia nairensis, assembly GCA_034642065.1. Lineage (NCBI taxonomy): Eukaryota > Metazoa > Chordata > Lepidosauria > Squamata > Lacertidae > Darevskia > Darevskia nairensis. The sequence goes on from JAWWNI010000529.1 coordinate 295,328, forward strand.
CGGTGTTTCTCCACAGACAGCTTCCAAGTCATGTGGTCAGCATGACTAAGCCGCTTCTGGCAAACCAGAGCAGCGCAAGGAAACGCTGTTTACCTTCCCACCGGAGAGGTACCTATTTATCTACTTGCACTTTGACGTGCTTCCGAACTGCTAGGTTGGCAGGAGCAGGGACCCAGCAATGGGCGCTCACCCCGTTGCAGGGATTCGAACCACCGACCTTCTGATCAGCAAGCCCTAGGCTCAGTGGTTTAGACCACAGCACTACCCGTGTCCGTAGTCCAGCTCAAAATGGAGATTGCTCTCTGGAGGAGAGCAAAGAAATGTCTTCCCCCATCGCAGGTAGGAAAAAGAGTGTGTAGTGACAGGAAGAAGTGAGATGAAGTTTCTATTGCTCACATTCCCGCCACAAAGGTTTAGAGGATATGACATCATACAGCCCCCTGTCTGTGACTATCTAGCAATCATGCATTTGTGATTTTGGCTGCAGATCCTCCAACAATTTACACATTTCTGTGTGCAATTTTGCCTGCTCAACAAACATTTTTGCAGAGCCATTCCCCCCAATATAATGCATTTTTGCCTTCTCTTTTCACAAATAGATGCATTTTTGTGCACACTTTACTCTTGCTCCCAGTTGTTGACTGGAGAACTGCATTGCAAGATTCATAGAAGTGCAAATTTCAAAGGATCACTGAGCTTTGGTTCACATATTGTTTCAGAAAGTGTGAATTAGATAAGTCAGTCATAGAATTGTAGAGCTGGAAGGAACCCAAGGGTCATCTAGTCCAACCCCCTGCAATGCAGGAATCTCGGCTAAAGCATCCATGACAGATGGCCATCCAGCCTCTGCTTAAGAGGTCAATCCCTCTTCACAGAGTCGATTCCTCTTCACAGAGAACTCTGGGAATTGTAGCTCTGGGAACTGTGTTAACCAACTACAGCTCTCCGAATTCCTTGGGGAAGCCATGACTGTTTAAAGTAGCATCACAGTGCTTTCAATGGTTGGTATGAATATGGCCCTGGTCTAAGACAGCTTCTGGGGTGCTTCTAATAAGTTGCATAAAGACAGATGAAGGGCACATCACAATGATCTTTAAGCAGCCATGCTTTGCCTTTTGCATATACACATTTATGGAAATAATTGTCATTCCCACTTCAAGGTCATCAGCAATGAAGCACACACAGCCAAGATAGTTTCAGCTCAAGGCTACGTCTTACAACAGTAGTTTTATCTTTTACATCTTACCGTTAATGGTTTTCTGTAGTGGATGCGGCACTATTTATTTCCTGCTACTGGTATTTATATAACCCTCTGGACATATTCCAGATCTTTTGTTTTGCTACAGTCCTGTGTACGTTTCCGAGCACAATTCAAAGTGTTGGTGCTGACCTTTAAAGCCCTAAACGGCCTCGGTCCTGTATACCTGAAGGAGCGTCTCCACCCCCACCGTTCAGCCCGGACACTGAGATCCAGTGCCGAGGGCCTTCTGGTGGTTCCCTCACTGCGAGAAGCAAAGCTACAGGGAACCAGGCAGAGGGCCTTCTTGGTAGTGGCACCCGCCCTGTGGAATGCCCTCCCAGCAGAGGTTAAAGTGATAAACAACTATCCTACATTCAGAAAATACCTGAAGGCAGCCCTGTTTAGGGAAGTTTTTAACCTGTGATAGTTTGATGTATTTTAATATCTGTTGGAGGCCGCCCAGAGTGGCTGGGGAGACCCAGCCAGATGGGCGGGGTACAAATAAAAAAATATTATTATTATTATTTCCCTCCTCATCTGCTTAAAATAAAAGAGAAGCGAAGGTTGATTTTTCAGCCTTTTTCTTCTGTGGTGCAAAAGTGAAGCTCATCAGGCGTTTTGGAGAAGATATGTGACGTTAAATCTGTAAGCACTTGTCATCCACTCTGCCAAAAGTTCACTGGCCACCCTGATGCCAGGGTGCATGTGTGCTTATGAATGAATGGGACTGCCATATTTTATGGGGTCAGACTGTAGGCCCAGTTTATTTTATTTAGGTATTTAAGAACATAAAAAGAACAGGGTGGATCAGGCCAATGGCTCATCTAGTCCAGCATCCTGTTCTCACAGGGGCCAACCAGATGCCCATGGAAAACAAGCAAGCAGGATCTGAACACAATATCTCTCTCCCCTCCAGTGGTTCCCAGCAACTGGTATTCAGAAGCATTGCTGCCTCCAGCCATGAAGGCAGAGCATAGCCAGTGTAGCTAGTAGCTGTCGATATCTAGATATTTCTTTCCTATCTTTTCCCCATGGTGATGATAATTCAGGAACAGAACAGAATTATAGAAGGTAACGCTGCAGGAGAGAGACAGATGGAGATAACCAGATAATGATGGAGGGAATTTCATTATCAGTATTCCTCTTTGTCTGGAAGAGGAACCAGGCTCTCATCTGCAGTTTTCCTGGTGGTCTGGCACTCACTTCCCCTGTAGACAAAGGCACGGGGTATACAGAGAACTCTGGGTGCCGTGACCCCCCCCCCCGATCCCGTTCCTGGAAGCACAGGTTATACTGTTAATTAGATTTTAATTGGAGTAAACTACAGGCATGTGCCAGAGATGATGAGATAAGAAACTGCAAAAACAACCCAGCTACAAGGATGGGAAAGGTTTGGATTGAGAGCGGATTTCATTTGGTGAAAGATATGATGGAAAGGATATATCGATGGTATCTAACACCGAGTAAATTGGCAAAAATGTATAAATCTAAATCAAATAAGTGTTGGAAATGTAAAGAGAAAGAAGGTTATTTTTATCATATGTGGTAGTCTTGTAGTAAGGTTAAAGCTTACTGGGAAATGATATATAATGAAATGAAAAGGATGTTTAAAATAACCTTTGTAAAAAAACAAACAAAAAAACCCAGAAGCTTTTATTTTGGGAATTATAGGGACAGAACTAACTAAAACATATAGAAACTTATTCATGTATGCTACTACAGCATCTAGAATGTTATTCACCCCAAAATGGAAAGAAGCAGAAGTCCCAGCAAAGGAAGAATGGATACAAAAACTTATGGAATATGCAGAAATGGTGAAACTTACCGGAAGAATAAGAAATAAAGATAACAAACTTTTTATAGAAGAATGGGAATGTTTTATTGAATATTTACAGATAAATTATAAACAGATAAGATCATTGGCAGGATTACTGTAATAACCTGCAGTTATATAAGTGTGTGTGTGTGTGTGTGTGTGTAAAATAAATGAGTAAATTAAGTTAATTTGGATATGCAGAGGATATTAAAAATAAATTTAAGGAACCGCAGAAAGAGGGGGAAGGAAGTCAAATTTTGAAATGTTAAAATGATTGTAAAATTAGTGAAATGTATAAACTTGAAAAGTATAAATAAACTTTGAAAAACTGAAAGAAAGAAAAAGACTAGACAAGGTTAGAACTGCAGCCATAGATGACTTTGTTTAGATGGCTTCAGTTTTTTGAAGGTGCCACAAGACCCTTTTTTGCTTCTGCAGCAAAAGACACCAGAGTCATCCCTCTGGAAACTCGAAACTTTGGAAAAGAACATACAGGGATGGTAATGGGTTTGTCAGTATCAGTTGATGGCTGAGATATGTGTATTGTCTTCCATAAACACAGTTTTAACAGTGAGTCCGTAAGTGACTGTGGAGGCCAATTCTGGAACCACATGTCCTTCCACAGTGGGGACATTGGTTTCCAGGTGGGAATTGATCATGGTGTGGATTTGCCAAGCATGCCTTCCTCTTAGCACGTTTCTCCCTTGCGTCCTGAGTTTGAGTGTCTTCAAAGCCCATGACACCTTTGGTAAAGGCCAATTGGAGTGCTCGCAGGCCAGTGTTTCCCAATTGCTGGTGTTTATACATTTTTAAAAAATTGCCTTGAGACAGCCTTTAAACCTCTTTTGTTGACCACCGGCATTACGCTTTCCATTTTTAAGTTCGGAATAGTTGCTTTGGAAGACGATCATCAGGCATCCGCACAACATGACCAGTCCAATGAAGTCGATGTTGAAGAATCATTGCTTCGACACTGGTGATCTTTGCTTCTTCCAGTACACTGGTATTAGTGAAGCCAGTATTAGCGTACCAGTATAAGACTTGTGCAATGCCACAGACACTCAGCCTCCAGAAATCTCAGAATGTTGGCAGAGGCAGATTTAGGAGAGTTTGAATGGTTTGGTTGCATGGGGTAAAGAGCCTTAAGGGTGCTGCAGGAGATGCCTCAACTATTATTTAGAACAAAGCATTGGGGGGTGCACCAAATTTTGGCGTTGCATAGGGTGCTGCTAAGATTTAAGAACCCAAGTTCTGCCATTGATGTTAGGCTCCACTTACCGCAGGGCTCTGCCTACTTTTTTTCCTCCTCCTCGCTGCTGCTCCCAAAATCTGTGGGATTCAGGGGTGGGGTGGGCAGAAAATGGACCTAGATGGACCTAGGTAAAGGTAAAGGGACCCCTGACCATTAGGTCCAGTCGTGACCGACTCTGGGCTTGCGGAGCTCATCTCACATTATTGGCCAAGGGAGCCGGCATACAGCTTCCGAGTCATGTGGCCAGCATGACTAAGCCGCTTCTGGTGAACCAGAGCAGCGCACAGAAATGCCGTTTACCTTCCCGCTGCAGCGGTACCTATTTATCTACTTGCTCTGGTGTGCTTTCGAACTGCTAGGTTGGCAGGAGCAGGGACTGAGCAACGGGAGCTCATCCCGTCGAGGGGATTCGAACCGCCGACCTTCTGATCGGCAAGCCCTAGGCTCAATTTTTTTTAAAAAAATGTGATACTATCCTCCTCCTCCCCCAAACCCCACAAAGAAATAGTTTCAGCATGAAAGCCATGGAGATGAAAGAAAATCAACCACATCTGCTTGATTTGTTTCATGTAAATGATAACAGAAAAAGGCACTAAAAAGATAGAAGTTACATTAGAGCAAGAAAATATTATTACATTTTTGAAGCCCTGGAAGGCAACTTGGCTCACAAAGAGATGCAAATATATGACTGTTAACATTTAGAAAATGATCAACTCCATTAAAAAGGCATCTATTGTACTTTCAAATAACTATGTTTCTGTACAGGAGACAAGGGAATGAGGTTGTCTTATTCCTCCACACTGGTAATTTAGATCTCCCCATTAGCAAGCTCTATATACTAGAGAAGTAATTGGCTCTTACCTGCAATTTCAAGATGATCTTATGGAAGCAACAGCTGTGGGGAGGGAAGCTTTTTGTACTTCAGCTAAAATCTGACTGATAGGATATTGAATATGAAACTACGCTGAGAAGTACAGTAGTTACTTTAACCTAAGTCCAGAAACCCTTAAGGCATGAGAATGGAAACTTTCTCAGTGCAAGGGCCACATTCTCTTCTGTGTGACCTTCTGGGGGCCATGTGCCAGAGGTGGGTGGGGCCAGAAGCAAAAGTGGGTGGAGGGAAATTTTTGAATGTTACTTTTGTACAGTAGGCTGTATTCAAGCTATGGAAAAGTCAGGGGTTTCTTCACATACCCCATATCTTGTCATCTGAGTGAACAAGAGACATTATCCACAGTTCCAGGGAACATTCCAGTCCATACCCTCCAACATTTCTCTGATGAAAAGGGGGACATCTTAAGGAAAAGCGGGGCATTCTGGGATTAAACCAGAAACCAGGATGGCTTCTGTAAATAGGGACACTTGGTGGGTCTGCCAGCCCGGAGACAAAACATTCAAGGAGAGTGAGGAGCAGGGATAGGGAGATGTGGCCTGGCCGTAGGAGAAAAGTTGTGCCCTTGGAGAGATGGTGTAGCCGAGGGTGAGTCTCGAGGGCTGAATAAAACAGCTTGGAGGGCCACATTCGGCCCTCAGTTCTGAGATTCTTCAACCTTGTTGAGCATCATTTTTGGGTACCTTTCTCAGCAGAAAAGCAATACTAACGCTAACACTAATACTAATAATTCAGTGCTATGTCCTAGGTCAGGATAATGTGTGCCACACACTAGGGTCTCTGAAGCAAAATGGTGGACTGGAGCTGGAAGTCAGCAAAGATGGAAACTGGCCTCTGAAATGCAGCACTGAAATCCTGGTGTAGTGCCCTCATTGGCCAGACTCCTAGTGTTTATACTGGCCAATTCAGAGGGTTTATGCTGTCCGCAAATCACAGGGGCTAAAGCTGCACACCCTCTATTCCTTTCAAAGAAAATCCTGAGGCCTGGGCACAGACAGCCAGAGAAAGAGAGCAAGTGAGAGAGTGTTTCACTAGTCCCCTGAGATTTTGAGGTAAAACCTTAGCATGCCAGCAACTTCACTCCTTAGATGCCTGAGCATGCCAAACGTAAGTGGCAAAACATTAACAAAGCGTGTTCTCCTCCATGGAGATCACGTGTTGCGGTGGGGGCCAGCAAGTCACCATCTGGTGCTGGGCGGGATCGTATGGATGGCCACTGTTGTGATTGGACCCTGGAAGTTGTTGGGGAGAATTGTATGTTGCAATTTATTGATGGACAGCCCAGTGGATATATATTGTTGGGTTTGCAACATGACCCCCCTCTTGGCTGCGTGCTTCTGATCACCCGCCCTCCCTCCCTGTATTTTAGGCCTCTGCGTTGACATTGCTATGCCTGTCATGGAGTTGTCTGCTGTTGGGGCAGGGGCCTGGTAGGAATTTTTCCATTTGGCTGATTGGCTGGTGCCATCTGGTTTTCGCCTACTGCGTAGCAAATAGTCACAACTTGTAAGGTTGGCAGTTAGGCATTGGTTATTATGTTGGTTGGAGGAGGGGTTATGATTGATTGTGTCTGCCCCTCCAATTGTTGCTGGTGTTAGGGGAATTCCGTTAAAGGAATCCAGGGGCTCAATGCTTTTTGTCTGAACCCCCAGTCGGGGGCTAGGGCCATGCAAGAGCCCTGGGAGCCTGAGGGGAGAGGGGAGGGTCAGACCAGCCAGCCCCCTTTATCTCTCCAGAGGGTTTTCCCCTTACTGACGGCCGTCAGTTCTGTCCCCTGTGGGACAGATAGTCTTAACCAATGCCTAAGCAACCACTCACATTGTTTGTATTTCAATAAAGTTGTGGCCAAAATCATGCCAAAAACCAAAACTAAAATTCTGACTGATGTGTGAATTATTTGAGGGGTGGTTTGGGGACCTCAACACGCAACTATAGATGGGGATGACCCAAGGGCTGTTTTTTCCCTGTCCAAAGTGAAGGACATACCCAATTCCAAGTACAGAAGCTGATCGGATGGGCTGTTGAATCTTACTTCAACCCTGGCCATGGGACAGCATCCCCTACCAAACCTGAGGCTAGCAGCCTAGCTTAAGGGATGCAGGGCAGGCTGTAGGGTGCCCAAACTCCAACCCCTCACTGCTGTTCCCTGGCTCCCATGCTTTGCTGCCAGAGGTGGCAATCTCACTCTTCCTAATAGTAGGGCTGGTCCTGACTGTACATATATAGAGCCTGTGTCTTTTGTTAGAGAGGACCAATGGGTCAAACCTGTGCCCATGCCTGATGCTTAGATGTCAAGGGTCGGGGAGTTGTACATCATCAGGGATGGGATCACTGGTGCAGCCCTCCTTTCCCTTGAATTGCGTGGAGACTCATTTATGCATGTAATACAGAAAAGTTGCCTTATTCTTATTATAAACCATAGTATGAGGATTGTTTTGCTGCAGGGAAATGGGCCAGTTTCCATGGAATAATAATAATAATAATAATAATAATAATAATTTATTATTTATACCCTGCCCATCTGGCTGGGTCTCCCCAGCCACTCTGGGCAGCTTCCAACAGAATGTTAAAACAAAGGATGGTGTCAGGGTTGCACCAGATGAGCAGGAGTGGTGGCAAGCCCCCCTAGGCAAAGCGGCAACCACGGAAGAGTCCAGAGGAATGGAGGGATTCTTACCTGAAGAAGACTGGTGGCGACACTCCTCAGAAGAGGAAGAAGCAGATGGGGAAGAGGGAAGGCCAGAACAGGAGGAGGAGGAAGTTGAGCCAGAATCAGGCCCTTGTGAGGAGAGGAGCCGGAGGGCCCCCTCCCCTCCTCCCATCTCAGCTGTAGAGCGTAGAGCTGAGAAACGGAGGGAGCAATTGGAGGCAGTTGCAGCTCGTAAAAGGCGTGGTGATGAGCTGGCTACTTAAAGAAGGCCGGCTGCTTCCCTCACCAGCACCTGCAACTGCTGTGCTGAAGCATGTGGTTGTGCCTGCTCATCCTGATCCTGATCCTGTGTACCTGACTTTGGCTGGTTCCTGACTTGGACTGCTCTTGACTTTGGCTTCTCTTGACCCCCGGTACTGACACCTGACTCCGGCTGGTTCCTGACTTGGACTGCTCTTGACTTCAGCTTCTCTTGACCCCAGCACTGATACCTGACTTCGGCACACCATCCTGTTGGCGCCATAACAGATGGCTGCAAACAGCTCTGCATATTAAGTGAGCCAGGCACAGAAATCCAGCCACCTTGAGAGGCACAACAGTTACAGATGGTTTGTGTGTTTAACATTACCAGGGCAATTGGCAAATGTCTTGCTGGATCAGCAGGGTATGAAAGCAACAGCCTCTCTCCAGCACTGCTCAGAAATCAACTCCCACGTCACAGTACATGGAAGGTTTTGCTGCCACTCTTCCGAGGCAAGAATTCTTGCATGACCCTCAATGCCACCGATGATGTTCAGTGACTATGATTCCACATGCTTAGTATTGCATTTTTCATTCCTCACACAGGCAGGCAGACAATTGAAAAGCTGCAGGCAGACAATTGAAAAGCGGCAGGGCAGGGCAGGGCTACCTAGCCTTGATTCAGATTGTACACATGGTTCTCTCTTTCAGTTGGCGAAGACCTGAAGCAACCCCAGATGTTTTGTGCTACAACTCTCATCAACCCCAGCATGCATGGTCAAAAGCCTATCACTAAAACACCAGCCGGCAAAAGGGCTCTGAACAAACATATTTTCTGAGATCATTGATAATAGGACTGAAACCTGAATAACAAGGAACTGATTTCTCATCTTTTGACAGCAGTGTGGAAATGTTAAGGATAGTAGAAAAGAATATATTAGATAAGTATTATCCTTCCTTCACTCATGCTAGTAAGTGATGTAGCAGAGCAGATTCCTCAATATAGCTGGAAGCTAGTTTGCAGATTCATTTGAATCTCTTAGTTAAGATTATTTCCTGGTGTCCCCTTTGATTCCTCTTAAAAGAATAAAGAAGAGGAGGAGGAGGAGGAGGAGGAGGAGGAGTTTGGATTTGATATCCCGCTTTATCACTACCCGAAGGAGTCTCAAAGGAGTTAACATACTCCTTTCCCTTCCTTCCCCACAACAAACACTCTGTGAGGTGAGTGGGGCTGAGAGACTTCAGAGAAGTGTGACTAGCCCAAGGTCACCCAGCAGCTGCATATGGAGGAGCAGAGACGCGAACCCGGTTCACCAGATTATGAGTCTACCACTCTTAACCACTACACCACACTGGAATCTTTCTGAGTAAAGTAACAAAAGGTTTACTCACATTTCAGTTAACAATTTGGGCCCTGAAAGGCAGACTTTGCTTGGTAGTTACACAATAAACTGTGAGTTCATCTCATATGGAGACTGAACTCATGTGCTGCTGGCTGAGAGCCAGCAGACAGCAAAATTACATTAATAGAACAAAACGGCTGCAGGAGAGCAGCATGCCAGCAAAAGATCAACAAGCAAGTGAAGACAAAACTAGAGACAGCAAGACAGCAAGAATAAAGAAGAACTGAGAAAATGGCTGCATGACTCGGCTATATTATGGAGTCAGCCCATCTCCCAGATCACATGCAGGGGGAGGAAGCTCCAGACCAGTGGAACAGGAAGTTACACTGACTGGATGTCCCCTTGCCTATGCCCACTCTAGGGAAATAAGGAATGTCGCACTTGACTGTACCAATGGATTACATCCCACAAGCAGCCTGAGCCACAATTACCAGATTTTGGGAGATTTTTGAGCTCAGTAATCTGGACTATTGGTATTCCAAAACTTGGCACATTGTCCTTGAAAAAATTCCACATAAGCTATAAAAATCTCGAACATTGCTATTTTGCCATTAGTTTATGTCTTGCCCTTCTCAAAGCAACTCTACTTTTACGAAGAAAGAACTACTCAGAAGGTTCTTTCATCTTTGCTGTGTTCTAGTTCATTTGAGAACAATGGCAATTTTATTATTATCTGTTGTTTTCCTCCCTCTTCTTTTCCTCACAAGCATTTAAAAACACTCTTCATTTACAACTGAGGATGGGAGAGAAATTCAGCTCGGTTTGCATTTTGATGAGAAGCAATCTGATTTGCACTTCTCAAAGGAACACACAAACTGCAACAGTCATCCTCCAAAATTTGCAATGCAGTTCTCCAACCTAATGAATGTAAAGACCTCATAAATATGGAGAATGTAAGCATACACTGGTGAAGATAACGCCTACAAATCCATTATCTTAGGGATCATTGCTTGAAAAACTATGTATATTAGTCAGAACGCATACAAACATGTGTTTATTATGAGAAATTCACACTAAAACGGTGACAGGTTTCATGAGGATATAGATATAGATAATATAGTTATGTGCGAGACACAGGTGGCGCTGTGGTCTAAACCACTGAGTCTCTTGGGCTTGCTAATCGGAAGGTCGGTGGTTCGAATCCATGCAATGGTGGTGAACTCTTGTTGCTCTGTTCCAGCTCCTGCCAACCTAGTAGTTTGAAAACACACCGACGCAAGTAGATAAATAGGTACTGCTGTGGCAGGAAGGTAAATGGCGTTTCCGTGAGCTCTGGTTTCCGTCATGGTGTTCTGTTGTGCCAGAAGCGGTTTAGTCCTGCTGGCCACATGACCCAGAAAGCTGTCGGTGGACAAACGCTGGCTCCCTTTGCCTGAAAAGCAAGATGAGTGCCGCACCCCATAGTCGCCTTTGACTGGACTTAATTGTCCAGAGGTCCTTTACCTTTACCTTCCCTAGATATAGTTACAGATATTGTTATAGGTTTGGCGGGGGTACTACCCTAGAACCCTAGAGATTAAGAGTGGCAGACTAAATTAATGGACTATGTGAAATGAGAAAACTCTTCTGTCAGAAAGTTCTTCTTGATGTTTAGTCAGAATCTCCTTTCTTGTAACTTGAAGCCATTGGTTTGAGTCCTATCCCCCAGAGCAGGAGAAAGTAAGCTTACTCCATTTTCCATGTGACAGCCCTTCAGATATCTGAAGATAGCCAAAATATCTCCTCTTGCTCTCCTCTTTTGTATGATAACCATGCCCAGTTCCTTCAACTGTTCATCACAGGGCTTGGTTTCCAGACCCTTGATCATCTTGGTTGGCCTCATCTGCACATGTTCCAGCTTATCAATATCCTTCTTAAATTGTCACGCCCAGAACTGGACACAGTATTCCAGGTGTGGTCTGACCAAAGCAGAATAGAGTGGGACTATTACTTCCCTTGATCAGGACATTATACTTCTGTTGATGCAACCTAGAATAGCATTAGTTTCTTCTTCTTCTTCTTCTTCTTCTTCTTCTTCTTCTTCTTCTTCTTCTTCTTCTTCTTCTTCCTTTGCTGCTGCACCACACTCATGTTAAGCTCATGTCTACCAAGACCCCTCCTTTTCACATGTACTGGTAGTAAGCCAGGTGTCCCCTATCTTATATTTGTGCACCCAATTCTTCCTGCCCAAGTGCAGAACCTTACATTTGTCCCTATCAAAATTCATTTTGTTAGTTTGGACCCAGTTCTCCAATCTGTTAAGGCTTTTGATCTGATCTCATTTTCAAGAAGCTCCACAGTGATTATGATGGAAGGTCTCAGCCTCTGAGGCAGAATTAGGCCCTCTTTGTGGATAGTGAGTGGCTCGCAAAGTGGTTTAGTAACTTTACATTCAGAAACTCTTGGGATGGGATGGAGAAGAAATCTGAATACATAAAAACACAAAAGCCATAATGCTAGTTTGTGCCTTGAGGCTCCCTTGCAATAATGCTGGACTTGGCAATACGTCGCCAGCTGAGGCAATTGGATTATTTTTAAGAATGAGGCATGATGGTTGCCTGAGTAGTTCCAAAAGAGCAAATCGGATCATTGTGCAGTTTTTAAAACCACCACAACTCACAGGAACATATGCAGGGGGAACGATTGAGGAAAATTATAATGCCTCATTTACAGGCCATTTTATAAAGCTGTCAAAACTCTAACATAAACATAAATGATTAGGGAGAGGGGAGTTGTACGTTTGCTTAGAACTGAATTATTTATATTTACTTTTTTAAAATTTGTGGGATTTTCTTTGCTACACTTAAAACAGCTGGGAAAGTGGAAGCTAGCTTGCAAAACGAAGCAAAACAAACAAACATTGTAATGCAAAGAGCAGAGCAACAGTGGAAGAGAACTGACATGGTGAATTTTAAATGGTGCTTGGGAGTCCAAGGATCATTGTTGGGTGAAAACAATAGATTATCAAGTCGTGCAATGTATATCGAATCAGGTTTTGCTAATGATGCTCTTTTTATTCAAAGCTGCTAGAACACGCAAAGCTATCAACAATGCATATTTTATGCTGTTGTTTTTCTTAATGACCCCAGGATTTTAAGCTAAATTGAACACTGAGGATGTGTTGCTTTGGAGATGATTTATTTATTTGAAACATTTCTCACCCACGCTTCACTGCAAATTCAGGAGCGTTTGTAGATTTCGGTTTAGGAAATTTCTGCTGCAGAACCAAGCAGTTCCTGGGGAAGGAGATACTTTTCTCTGAGGCCACCATAAGTTACGTGGTCATTTATACACAGTCAAAAAAGAGGAATTACATCAGCAGAAAAAGATGATGCAGCATTGCATAAAATTAGCATATGCTAATTTATGTGTGTGGATGCAAACTGAGAAATAACTAGAACTTGTGGACCAGTTGCCTGGGGGGAAGAAGAAGAAGAAGAAGAGTTTGGATTTGATATCCCGCTTTATCACTACCCGAAGGAGTCTCAAAGCGGCTCACATTCTCCTTTTCCCTTTCCTCCCCCACAACAAACACTCTGTGAGGTGAGTGGGGCTGAGAGACTTCAGAGAAGTGTGACTAGCCCAAGGTCACCCAGCAGCTGCATGTGGAGGAGTGGAGATGCGAACCCGGTTCACCAGATTATGAGTCTACCGCTCTTAACCACTACACCACACTGGGACTGCAGATGGGGAGAGTGCTCTTCTGCTAAGGTCCCACTTGCAGGCTTCTCATGGACATCTGATTGGTCACTGTGAGAACAAGATGCTAGACTAGATGCTAGACCTGCTCAGTGGTAGGAGCCTGTCTATAGTAGCTTCCTTGCTGGGAAATGCATTTGTCCTTCCTGTTGATGACATTTAGGCATATCCTGTAGGCATTTATGTTCACACAGTCATTGGGGATATGAATGCTGTCTAAGGATTCATTAGTTGTTGTTTTTAATCATTACCGTTTCATACTTCAGTTATGCAATTTTAGATGCTTTGATTATTTTAAAGATTCATTTTTATGATGTTGTAGAAGCCCTTGAACTCAGCTGGGTGGGGGGGAGGGGAAGGGATAGAAATACAATTATAACTAAGAATAATAATCCAAACAATCTTTGAGTCTTTGCTTAGTGCAGTTTCCCAAGGATCCCTACATAACATCTCTAAATGGATGTTTGCATGAGTTTATAATAAACACATGAGTGAATCTGTCAATTTCAATTACTGTCTCTCATTTTTTGAATCTTAATTTCAGTTGTCCACAATTCCCAATCAGTTTGCATTTAAAAAAAAAAAAAAAAAAAAGACCTCATGAAAATTCATTAAAATTTCAGTGCAATTTTCTCCTTATATACATATTTTTAGATGCCAGTTTGTTTCATGCACACATTTTCACAGAGGAATTTTCTGTATTTTTTTGTGTTATTGATGCATACTTTACCCTAATATATGCACTTTCCTACACATTACTTAGCTGGAGACCTGTGTTGCAAAATTTGGAAAAGTGCAAATTTTGAAGGATGACTGTGTTTCTGCTCGCTGTATTTTTGGAAAGCACAAATTTGGTAGGTTTGTCCTTCACTGTGAACTGCATCACATTTCTTCTCTACCCCTAGTAATGCATTGACAAAGTATCATAATGATTTGGTATAACTTGCTCCACCCAGTAAAGTTAGCTTGAGAGATACTGAAATAATCTGGTCTCTTCCCTATTCTCATATGTTCCAGTAACTTAATACACAAAGAAGGAACACATAATTGGCACCTATTTATATTTCTTGCGTATGCTGGTAGATACGTGAAATGGGCCCTCTGACGCTGGTCTGCTTGGTGCCTTATTATCCTGAGATGGAACAGGAAGATGCTGGATAGACAGATGGAAGGAGGGGATGGCTGGTGATGTGTGAACAAGAGACCAATTTGCTTTTATGCTTGTTTCAATTCAACTGCGAAGAAAGGATGCTAGCACAAGTGAAAAAAATGAGCTTTGATCCTACTTATGAAATCACACCTGCCTTTTCCCTGAGTAATCATAGTGAAGACAGCACTCAATTATTGATTTTGCTGTCTCACAAGCACTCCACCCTCCCATAGACAAACAGCAACATATCTCAATGGCTATTCTGTTGGGTGCTGTAATGCAATTCTCAGTTCAGTGGCAATTGGTTTCACGGTTCTTAAGCAGGCGATGCCTCATTGTCTTTGGAGAGAATGCTGGCACATTTTCATATGAAGAAGATGAATCCTCCATCTGTTTGCCTTCCCTTTTTTTTGTTACTGTCAATAAGGCAGGCTTAGCCTCTTGCAATATTGAAGTCTTGGGTTTATCAGCTCATATTTCTGGCTTGATCCATGAGAAGGGCATCAGCTGTTCAGAGAACTTCCAATCTCTGTGTGGGTGGATAGATGCCACTTGTCTCCATGCACTCAGAGATTTTCACTTCTGTGCCCATGGATCAAGCCAGATGTGGCTCGCTTGCACATGCACATACTGTATGCCTGAACACAAAGGCATCATTCTGGGCACACACTGCCGTTGCACACAGTGTAGTTCTTCTTCTTCTTCTTCTTCTTCTTCTTCTTCTTCTTCTTCTGAAATGGAGGTTTTATATAGCATCCTCCCATATAATAGCAAAGTTTGGGAGTATGTGCTAATGATTATTTTGCCACTGTTTTCAACACCCATGAAAGAGATGAAATGTCTTCATGCCCAGGGGATTGCCAGAGATCCGAAGAAGAAGAAGAAGAAGAAGAAGAAGAAGAATTTATTATTTATACCCCGCCCATCTGTTTCCCCAGCCACTCTGGGCGGCTTTCAACAGAACATTAAAATACAATAATCTATAAAACATTAAAAGCCTCCCTAAACAGGGCTGCCTTCAGATGTCTTCAAAAGGTCTGATAGTTGTTATTCTCTTTGACATCTGAAGGGAGGGTGTTCCACAGGGCGGGCGCCACTACCGAGAAGGCCCTCTGCCTGGTTCCCTGTAACTTGGCTTCTCGTAGTGAGGGAACCGCCAGAAGGCCCTCGGCACTGGACCTCAGTGTCCGGGCTGAATGATGGGGGTGGAGACGCTCCTTCAGGTATACTAGGAAACAGCTCTCACCTTTGTCCCTAGCCCGCTGGAGATCATTGACCAGTGCGACCAAGGCAGTTTCAGTCCCATGATGAGGTCTGAATCCCAATTGGAAGGGATCCAAATGGTCCGCTTCTTCCAAGCGTGCCTGGAGTTGTTCAGCAACCACTCGCTCAATCACCTTGCCCAAGAATCGAAGATTTGAGACTGGGCGATAGTTCGCCATATTGGCCGCATCCAAATATGGTTTTTTAAGAAGCGGTTTAATAACCGCCTCTTTTAGCGGGTCTGGGAAGGCTCCCTCGCAAAGAGAAGCATTCACCACCCCGCAAAGCCCATCGCCCAGCCCTTCCCGGCTAGCTTTTATAAGCCAGGATGGGCAAGGATCAAGGAGACAGGTGGTTGGTTTCACTCGTCCAAGCAGCCTGTCCACATCCTCGGAGGTAACAGATTGGAATTGATCCCACACAACTGGACTAGACAGGACTCTAACACTCTCCCGCCCCGGCCCTGGTCCCACGGTGGAGTCTACCTCTTCCCGAATCTGAGCGACTTTATCTGCAAAAAACTTTGCAAAATCATTGCAGGAGATCATGCGGCCCGTACTGGGCCCCGATGGAGCAGGTGGTTCCGCTAAATTGTGAACCACCTGAAAAAGTCTCCTGCTGCTGTTTTCTGCAGATGCAATAGAGGCGGTGAAGAAAGTCTTCTTTGCCGTCGCTACCGCCACTTGGTAGGCTCGACATTGAGCTCTAGCCCGTGTCTGGTCAGATTCAGAATGAGTTTTCCGCCACCGGCGCTCTAGCCGTCTCAACGATTGTTTCATCGCCCTCAGCTCCGGGGAAAACCAGGGGGCTGTCCGGGCTCCATGCAATTGGAGAGAGCGCTTCGGAGCCAAGCAGTCAATAGCCCTGGTTAACTCCGCATTCCAGCGGGTCACCAGGGAATCAGCTGAAAGGCCATCAACATGGGATAAAGCATCCCCTACCACTCTCTGGAAACCATTTGGATCCATCAAATGGCGGGGGCAGACCATCCGAATCGGTCCCACCTCCCTGCAGAGGGGAAGGGTTGCGGAGAAGTCCAGCTGCACCAGGAAGTGATCTGACCATGGCACTTCTTTAGTTTCACTTTTTTTTTTTTTAAGAAGAAGAAGCTTCAACAACAACAACAACAACATCACCACTGCAAAGACAGACCATTTCAGTGACTTTGACAGTTCTGATCCCAACAGTGAATATGCAAAGTGAGGATCTTTTTGGGGGGGAGGGGCTCTGTGCACAAAACATCGCCTCACTTCAGCATGACAGCATACGTTGCCATTTTCAATCCAAGAAAGAATAATGCATCAGATGTGCTAAATTTGACTTGTGCACATTGCAGTTCTCTTTAATTGGCTCAGACACCAAACTGGCAAGTACCGGATACAGATAAGCCTTAAAATGAGCATAGTGACTTCACCTGGGATGGAATCGCATCTTGCAGTCAGCTAAGATTATGGAATTTAACACCTTGCCAATTATATTTTTCATCCAAGTCTGGGACTCCTAAATGAACATGCCATGTCCTTGTCAATGCTGGGTTCAACAGGCCTGGTTTGGCAGAGAAGAGAGTTAAAACATTGTTATACTACCTCCCGATTTCTGGAAAAAAATACATTTCAGGAGAGCTCGCTGTCAGTTCTCATCAGGTTTTCAGTCATGTTAGTTTTCCATCCTAGCTTATACCTGGGGCTCAGAACACAATAAAGCTCACTTTATTAAAATATATGGCATTGTTTTAAAAATAGATGATAAGTCATCTACAGTGCTACACTAAGCAAGGATGTTTTAAGGCATTGCCAGAAATTTACATGTACTTTGATGAATAGGAATATCAGAAGGGCACTGGTGAATCAGACCAAATGCCTAGGGAGTCCAGAAATCTGTTCCTCCACAGTGATCAATCAGATGTCTCTGGGAAGTCCACAAGCGTGAGGGCAACAGACCTGTCAAATTACCATTCTTCAGTTCAGGGCATTCAGGGACAAGCCATAATCCAGGGGACTCCCAACCCCAGAAGCACTTTGGGGATTAGTGAAACTGTCGTGGATACCATTACCTTCCCATTTCACAGAAGAAAAACAGGCACAGCTTAGACCCCTCCCCCAAGAAATAAAACTGAGACACAAAGTATCCCCTCAAAAAAGTACCCCCCAACAAAAAACTAATTTTTTTTTTTAATGACAGGTACTTAGCAGATAGGGACACAGGTGGCGCTGTGGTCTAAACCACAGATCCTAGGGCTTGTCAATCAGAAGGTCGGTGGTTCGAATCCCCACGACGGAGTGAGCTCCCGTTGTTCAGTCCCTGCTCCTGCCAACCTAGCAGTTTGAAAGCACGTCAAAGTGCAAGTAGATAAATAGGTACCGCTCCGGTGGGAAGGTAAACAGCGTTTCCGTGCGCTGCTCTGGTTCGCCAGAAGCGGCTTAGTCATGCTGGCCACATGACCCGGAAGCTGTATGCTGGCTCCCTCGGCCAGTAAAGCGAGATGAGCGCCGCAACCCCAGAGTCATCCGTGACTGGACCTAATGGTCAGGGGTCCCTTTACCTTTACCTTTTACTTAGCAGATGGGGTCTTAGCAGATGCCAAGGGAGTGTGTCTGCATACCTATAGGTGTCATGTTGGGGACTCCAGCCTTTGGGGTATTATAGGCCATTGCCAAGACCTTGAATTGGGCCCAGTAACTCATTCACAGCAAGTGCTTTCAGTGCCAGGGGCTCATGGTCACATCAGCTGCCCCACTTACCATACTAGGACCAGCTGTAGCCTCTGGCAGTCTTCAAGGGCAGCCCCACACATGTTTAATCAGTATATAAATCCTGTTGAAAAAACCAACAACCCCAAGTACAGTTGAGCTGAAGCAACCTCTTGTCTCCCCATTTTCATTCTGATTGCTTCTCCACCCATTATTTTTAATGTATTTTGTAGCACGAAAAGAGGATGCAAAAGAATTGTGCCACGTGAGATCTGCCTTGGGTTCTCTCATCTCCTTCAGGTCTTTTAAAACAACATTTCCCCAACTGATAGCTCAGCTGTCGTCTTTATTCCCTTCTCTCCCTTTGTTCCAATTAAGCTATTTCTCAAAACCACCTCCACAACTCTCTACTCTGAAACCAACAATGTTCCTCCCCCTTCCCTGCCCCCACACACTTTGCTTGGTTCATGCTCCCAAGGACTGATGGAAACAATTGTCAAGAACATTGGTTCCTCTTGAGGTACTGCTGGAATTCTCTTTTTTTTTTATTATCATTTTTATTTATTTTAAAACAATTTTTGCAAAATACCATATATACATTTTTCACATCATATAACCTTTGGCTTTTTACAGCCTTGACTTCCTTCAGTCCTTTCAAACGGCTTTATAATTACTATATTTCTACCTATATTTCTTATAACTATCATTGTTTCACATCTCACTTCTATCTCATCATAATAAATTCCATCTTTAACAACAATATTTCTACTTTTACTCTACAATGCCTCTTGAAGTCCTACCAACGTATTCAGTTCAGTAATTTCTTTTATATAGTCTGTAAATTTAGCCCAGTCTTTGACGAACTTCTGGTCCCGCTGTTCTCGGATTCTCCCCGTCATTTTGTCCATTTCTGCATAGTTCAATAATTTCATTCTCCATTCTTCTATTGTCGGCATTTGTTCTTGCTTCCAATTCTGTGCTATTAACATTCTCGCTGCTGTTACTGCATAACGGAAAAGCCTGGTATCTTGTTTTTTAATGTCTGTACCTATAATTCCTAACAGAAAGGCTTCTGGTTTTTTAACAAATGTATATTTCAACATTTTCTTTATCTCACCATATACCATATCCCAGAAACTTTTCACCCTTTTGCACTCCCACCACATATGAAAAAAGGTACCTTCTTTTTCTTTGCATTTCCAGCACTTATTATCTACTTTATACATTTTCGCTAGTTTGACCGGTGTAATGTACCATCTATACACCATTTTTAACACATTTTCTTTCAAAGCATTACACGCAGTGAATTTCATGCCCTCCCTCCAAAGTTTTTCCCAGTCATCTAGCATAATATTATGGCCAATATCTTGTGCCCAGTGTATCATCACCGACTTCACTTCCTCATCTTGCAAATGCCATTCCAACAACATTTTATACATTTTGGACAATGTTTTATATCTATTTCCTAATATTTCTACTTCGAATTTGGATTTAGTATCTCCAAACCCGTTATTTTTCATGTCCTTTTTAAACATTTCATTAATCTGTAAGTAATGCAACCAATCGCTGACAAGCTCTTTTACGTTTTCAAACGGCTTCAATTTCCATTTCGCTCCATCATGCTGTAATAATGTTTCATATGTTGTCCATTTTTCTCCAATTTTTATCTTCTTTACACTCATTGCTTCCAATGGTGACAACCACCGCGGTGTCTTTCTTTCTAATAGGTTTTTGTACCTATCCCAAACTTCATAGAGAGATTTCCGGAATATGTGATTTCCAAAACCTTTATGCACCTTGGTCTTATCATACCATAAATATGCGTGCCAACCAAATCTGTTATCATGTCCTTCCAGATCTAAAATGTCTGGTTTTTCTAGTATCATCCATTCCTTTAACCAACTGAGACAAGCTGCTTCATAATATAATTTCAAGTCTGGCAGGGCAAATCCACCTCTATCTTTACTTTCTGTTAACAATTTAAATCTTATTCTTGGTTTCTTCCCCTGCCAGATAAATCTTGAAATTCTTTTTTGCCATTCTTTAAATATTTTTGTCCCCTTGATTATTGGAATTGTTTGGAATAAAAATAGCATTTTTGGCAGCACGCTCATTTTAATTGCTGCGATTCTTCCCATTAATGAAAATTTCATTCTTTCCCACACTTCCAGGTCTCTCTTTATTTTGTTCCACACCGCTTCGTAGTTGTCTTGGAATAAATTAATATTCTTAGTTGTAAGCCATATGCCTAAATACTTCACCTTTTTCACCACTTCAATGCTTGTCTGCTGTTGCAATTCCTTCGTTGTTTCATTGTCCATATTTTTTACCAGCATCTTAGTCTTTTTCCTGTTTATTTTAAATCCTGCCACTCGGCCGAATTCCTCCATTTCTTCTAACACTGCTTTGGAGCTTTCCATAGGATCTTCAATTGTCAATACCAAGTCATCCGCAAAGGCTTTAACTTTATATTGTTTTTTCCCAACTGCAATTCCCTTGATATTTTCTGTTTGTCTTATTGCATTCAGAAGGACCTCCAGGACCGAGATGAATAATAATGGTGATAATGGACACCCTTGTCTTGTTCCCTTGTTTATTTTTATGCTCTCTGTCAACACACTGTTCACAATTATTTTTGCTTTTTGTTCTGAATAGATTGCTTTTATGCTTCTTACAAGTCTTTCTCCAACATCCATTGCTTCTAAGTTTTTTATCATAAAGTCCCATGATATATTGTCAAATGCTTTTTCTGCATCCACGAATATCAATGCGGCCTGCTTTTCGCTCCTGACAGTCAGATATTCTATTAAGTTTATCACATTCCTTGTATTATTATTAATCTGTCTGCCTGGCAAAAAGCCTGCCTGATCTTCGTGTATTATTTCCTTTAGCATGTTCTTCATTCTACATGCAAGAATGCTGGCGAAGATCTTGTAATCATTGTTTAGTAATGATATAGGTCTGTAGTTTTTGACTTGGAGCAAGTCAGAGTCTGGCTTAGGTATCAGTGTAATATATGCATCTTTCCAAGTTTCAGGTATCTCTGATTTGTCCAAGATATTATTTAAAACTTCTTCCAAGGGGTCAATTAGGGTATCCCTTAACTTTTTATAATATTTTGCCGTAAAGCCATCCGGTCCCGGGGCCTTTCCACTCTTCATGTTTTGAATTGCTTTTATAATTTCTTCCTTCTTTATTTTCTCATTCAATCTTTCTTTTTTCTCCGTCGAGATCTTCTGCACTCCTTTTTTATTTAAATACTCTTCGATCATATTCAGGTTATATTCTCCAGTGTTTTTATATAGCTGTCTGTAGTAGTTTGCAAAGCCTCTCCTTATTTCTGCTGGATTTTGTACTTCTTTATCTTCAATCTGGATTTTATTTATTGTGTTCTGTTCCTTCCTCTTTTTAATCTGCCATGCAAACCATTTTCCTGGTTTGTTTACATGCTCAAAGTTCTTTTGCTTCATCCATTTTATTTTCCATTCCACTTCTTGATTTATAATCATCGCAAACTGACTTTGTAGCACTTTTATATTCTGATTAGCTTTTATGTCATTTGGCTTGTGTGAAAGTCTCTTCTCATTTTCCATAATTTGTTTCAGAATCTCTTCTTTTTTCCTTTCTCTTGTTTTTTTCTTAATACTGTTTTGCTGAATAAAGAATCCTCACATCACTGCTTTGCTTGCATCCCAGACAACACTTTCCTTTATTTCTTTGTGTCTGTTGTTCTCAAAATAGTTTCTCAATTCCTTCCTTGCTTTTTCTTCCACTACTTTGTCATCCAACAGATTTTCATTTAATCTCCATCTGAAACTTTTTTGCTCCAATCCCTTTATTTCACAAAATATTGGGTTATGATCAGATAGTGTTTTTGGCTGTATTTCAATTTTTCCAATTCTTGGTACTAATTCACTGGATACCATAACGTAATCAATTCTTGCTGTTGATTGGTTGGGATCTGAAAAATGTGTAAATTGTTTTTCTAATGGGTGTCTCAGTCTCCAAATGTCAATCAGATTACAGCTTTCCATCAATGAGAAAAATGACTTTGGAAGTTTCCCTTCTTTAGAATCTATTTTTTTCCTCATTCTATCCATTTCAAGTGAGATCACCCCATTCATATCTCCCAAAATCAACATTTTCTGATCCATATATTCGAAGAGCATTTCTTCCATTTTCTTAAAAAATTCCGATTTGTTTTCATTCGGTGCATAGATTCCGACGACAATTAATTTTTCGCCTTGTGTGGTGACTTGGACTGCAATTATTCTTCCTTCTTCATCTTTAAAAAGTTGTTTAGCTTCCAAATGCTGTTTGATATACAAAACTACTCCTCTCTTCTTTGTTTTATCTGAAGAAATAAATTCATTTCCCAATTTCTTTTTAACCAGGATTCTTCTATGCTTCCTTGCAACGTGTGTTTCTTGTAAACAAATTATATCTAAGTTTTTCTTCTGTAAAACATGTTCAATCCTATTTCTTTTCTGCTTTTGGTTAATTCCGTTTACGTTCCACGTCAAAGTTTTTAATGCCATCTCTTTTGTCTGGTCTGTTTGTTTTACTGTTCTTCTTCTTCTTCTTCTTCTTCTTCTTCTTCTTCTTCTTCTTTATTAATATTATCTTCCTCTTCTTCTTCCTCTCCTGTCCTGGCCCTCACCGGTGCGGCACATGCTCCTTTTAGTTGTTCTTGTTCTTGTTGATCTTCCTCCTTTTCCAGATCCTTATCCAGTTCCTTATATTTCCTTAAAAATTTTGTGGTATCTGCTTTACTTCTCAGTCTGTGTTTCTTCTCTTTGTAATAAAAGGATAATCCTTCAGGAAATTCCCATTTGAAATCTATTTTCTTTTTTCCTAACATCTGTGTCAAGGGTTTATATGGGTCACGTTTCTTCAAAAGACGGAGAGGAATGTCTTTAAAAATGATTACCATCGTATTTTCAATGTAAAACTTTTTCTCTCTGTTCTTCATCAGAATCGTGTCTCTCATTATTTTATCCTTGAATATTATCAGGCAGTCTCCTGTATACTTTTTCCCTTTCCTATTCTTTGGCTTGATTCTAAAAACATTTACCACATTCATTGCTAATGCTTCTTTTTCCATTCCAAGCCACTCTGCCAATCCAGTTATGATTTTCTCTCCGATGTTCTCCCCCTGCGTTTCCGGGATCGATCTCAGTCTCAAGTTCGTCTCCCTCTGTCTGAGGTCCTGCATCGCAATGGCATCCAACATGTCTTCTTGTGTTTTATTTACTTCTGTCACTGCAGTGTTGAGCCTTTCATCCTCCTTTTTTAGTTCTTTAACTTCTTTCTGTACACGTTTAACTCCTTCTTCATTTTTTTGTACTTTTTTCTCCACCTCCTGTATTTGTGTTCTCAATTCTTTTGCTGTTAAATCCCATTTTTGGTCCATCTGTTCCAATTTACTTTCCATATTTTGTTCACTTTGTTTTATATCTTTAATATCTTTCTTTAACTCTGCCAACATCTTAATTATTTCGCTGGATTCTTCCTGTTTTGAACCCCTTCTGCTGTCCCCAGGTGTTGCTCCACCCTCAATTGGTTTCTTTTTAATTCTTTCTCCCGCCATCTCACAACACTTGGGGTCCCACCTCCACCACCCAACACTCAGAATCACAGAAATCACAAAAATCACAAATAAAAATAATCTCACTGATCAATAATTGTCAATTACTGCTGGAATTCTCATCCACTCCACGGGGTGTGAGGGTTTGTTGCTTACATTTCATGTTCTACATCTCAGGGGTGCTCAGCACATTTGAAATGTTAATCTAGGAAGTGTGCCCCAAAGGAAGAAGTAGCAGACATGTCTATGTAGATTAAGAACAATAGACCTTATGCAAAAAAGATTCATTCATTAAGAATGACCAATTTCCCCTGGTCCATCTCTTGTTTGTGTCATGGATTTTGTCTCTTCATGCATTCCACTCCTTTTGGAATCCTGATAAACCAGGATGCTTTCTAATATTAATTACGAACTTAGGTAGAGGAGCCCTGCTGGATTTTGCCAAAGCTCCATTTAATCCAGGATCTGAGTGCAACGGCCTTCTCTCCTCACTTGCAATTCCCCTGCATGAATCAACTAAGAACGGGTCTATGTACCGCCATGCACCATGTGTGCGAGTGTGCAAGAGCATGGGATGTCCACACCCACCATTGGCATGTGGTCTCCAGATGGCTGGCCAAGGGTAAATGTGGCCTCTGCACCCACAATGTTAGCCACTCCTGGGCTATAAGCACAATCGCATTGAGACTGTTTTTCCATTTTCTTTCTTCTGTGTTTTCTCAATATACCTCAGTGTGCATTTACATTGGTAAAGCACCGCACACAAAACAAACCTTGATGCATTCATGTGCACAACAAGGAAGGAAAGAAGAGCCTTAATCTAGTTCGTGTCCCTTTTGTGTCTGTCCACTGCTTCAAATCCATTTTGTTCTGTTTCTGTGAGGAAATTCCCCCCTTAAAAATCTGCACAAAAATCTGTCCCCTTCGGGGACAATGAAATTTAGATGTATAAAACTTGTGCCTTTTGCTAGAGAGGGCAATGGGGTGAACCTCTATCCATGCCTAATTCTTGGACATCAAGGGTGCAGCTGACGAGGGGGGAATTGTGTTTCATCAGGGATGGGGCCAGTGGTGCAGTCCTGCTGTCACTTAAATTGTGCGTTCCCTACTTCATGCATGTATGTAACACAGGAAGTGGGCAAGTCCTTATTCTAAGACATAGTGTGGCTATGGAATTGCTACCTCCCATTATTTGTGGTCTGATGTGACTGCCTCATAGTTAGAGCTAGTCTCCCACACATGGGTACCTGACCAAACCATGGCTTGATTCCAGCTGACTGCTGGTTTTGCACTCAAGAGACTGTACCTAACATTTCCTAGGCACTGCTTTGTTTTTGTTTTTGTTTTAATCTCCCTGATATACCTCATGTATAATAGTTCTGGTTTTTCTCCACCCCTCCACCTCTGTTCAGCAATGATGTGCTGCATTTGCCCTTTTGTTCTCTTTGTGTGTGCATCAAATCCATCAACCTTTTATCTACTTATTGTTAGAGGAATGGACTGAATGCATGTGGGTGGCTTGTTCTTTTAAAAGCCAATGTTTACTGGTGCTGAAAAATAGGAGGGTCGTCTTTGTTATTCCCCAATAAGGTTTTGACTCCAGGAAAGTTCTGCAATTTCATGACACATTGCAATGACTAAATCACTCTGATGATGTTCATTGCAATTTAGAATCTGTCACAGTTTATGTTCATGCATAGCTGAGACGAAGTTCTGCAGGAAAACTCTAATACCACTTCTTTTTGGAGTTTGGAGACCTTTTCCTGGCTCCCGCTGGATGAAGGATTCCAACTTCATTTTCTGTTACAAACTTTATTATTCAAATCAGTACAGTATGCTTCAGGTTAAGAACTCCGCTAAGAACAGAAATCGTGCTTTGGCGGCGCAGCGGCAGCAGGAGGTCCCATTAGCTAAAGTGGTGCTTCATGTTAAGTACGCTTCAGGATAAGAACAGACCTCCGGAACGAATTAAGTACTTAACCTGAGGTACCACTGTACTTCAGATGGGCAGGACATGAGCTTCCTGTTCACAGCAGCGCTTGTGTCTCTACGTATCTGTAGGACAGGCAACAGTGCTGACTTGGAGCCAGGCTGAGAATGAGACACCTCCTGTTGAGAGATTCCATTCCACCTTAAGTTGCAGCCATGGTACGGTTGGGTGTCACATGTCTGTTTACACACCAGCACAGATTGCTGGGAACTTCCGTTGTGTATAGCTTTTGCTTCTGAGACTCTCTCTGAGGATACAAAGGAGAGACGACATGTTTTTCTTTGTCTTGATTTATACTCAATAAATATGCTTATAAATATGCAAACACAAGCTTCTCTCGCCACTTCTGTTGCACAGTGTGCTCTGCTAATATAGTGTGCCCAGGCTTTTGAAGTCGGGTCACTGATTTATGTCATACCAGCGATTGGGGATCGTCCAGCATGTCGGCTAGAAGGGCGTGATCCAGCTGGGGGCTAGCCAGCTGGCCTCCCAACTCCCTCTGGATGCCGACACCTCCTTGGTGAGGAAGGGTGGAGACTTTAGTGGCCCGGGAGGCAGCGGAGATGGTGTGTACAGAAGGGGCAGAGGTTGAGTCAGAATCAAGACTGTGGATGTAGCAGCCGGCTGGGACCCTCTGCGTGCCTGGACTCCTCATCCACAGTTTCATTGCCTGAGTGCTTTTCATGATTCTTAGACCCCTGGTGCAGCACACCCCAACCTGCTGGGTCCCTCTCTGGAATCACCAGCAGGAAACTCCTTGAGCTCCTCCCACCCTGCCAGGAGTCCAGTCCCCGGCTTGATAACACAGTAAGCATAGTTTAATGAAAAGGATGCTTTATTGTCAAAACAAACAGATAGCTCCGGATGGCTTAACACAGCCTCCACCACCATCAATCAAGATGACCCTTCTGAAGACTGCTTCCGGTGTGACCAGACGTCTTTTGTTTTACTTCCTATCTTGCAGCCCTCCCATTCGCCGAGACCTCGGACTGAGTGGGTCAGTTCCTGTCTCTTCCCCATTCTCTGAGAGGCTGTCTCTTAACTCTTTCCCCCCTGTTTGTGCTTCTGGTGAGCTTTGACTGCGTTCTAGCCTGCTCTCAGCCAACTGGCATTCCAAGGGGCGGGGAAGTTGGCACTAGCCAATGCTCATCCTGCATGGCAGTTAACTCTCTCTGTTCCTGGGTGCTTTCTTCAGTTGGCTGCAACCCTTCCCTGGGAGCTGGCTGTAAACCTGCCCTGGGAGCTGGCTCATTCCTGACACACCCCTTGTCCTGATCTGACCAGCCCCTCCATCTCTCCATCTTGTCTCCATGTATCCATCTTGTCTGTGGCATTTGACTGCTGGACCACCGGCGTGAACCTAAAAGAGGGGGAAATAGCCAAAAACTTGAAATCTCCAACAAGAAGGTACATCCATTTGGGAAGGCGTATAACATAATTGGCAGTGAAAATTCTATTCTCTGGTGATATAAAAGCTTTGTTGTCATTGTTTTTAAGAAGAGAGAGTTCTGGTTTTGTATAACTGTCCTAACAGGAAACTCAGCAGCAGCAGGCAAGAGGTGACACTCTCCCCCCAAAAGCTTTTGCCCTCCTCTTTCAAACTGCTGTTAAAACATTTTTATTTATTTATTTATTTTGTTTCGGCAAGAGTAGGGAAAATCAGATAACAGGGCAATGAATTTTTTCGTTAAAAGGTACTAACGGAAGAAGATCTAGAGCATTGACAAGAACATCACTGCAGGAACTGAATCAAAGCAATTATAGCGAAAGAAGACAAAGTGTACTTTCTTCGATTATGACCTCCCATGACTTCCTCAATGGAAGCTAGTGTGTGGCTAGTGTGTGGGATTGATTTTCTGCAGACGGAGGGAAAAGGACAAAAAGTTTCCCTCAGAAGCAGTGTGAAAGATGTATGGCCGAGCCCAGGAGTGAAAAACCTGAGCCCCAGGGGCTGATGAAAGTGTCCTTCTGTCCTGGCCCCCAGCTTCAGAAACAGTATTTGAATAGCATTAAAAGAGAATTGGACCAATTCATAGAGAATAAGGCTATTCATGGCTACAAGCCATGATGGTTCTGCTCTGCTTCCATGGTTGGAGACAGTAATGCTTCTGAATACCTGAATACTGGAAACCGCAGGAGGGGAGAATACTCCTGTGTTTGAATCATGTTTGCAGATTGTTCCACTGGAATCTGAGTCAGGGGTAGGCAACCTAAGGCCCGTGGGCCAGATGCAGCCCAATTGCCTTCTAAATCCGGCCACGGATGGTCCGGGAATCAGCATGTTTTTACATGAGTAGAATGTGTCCTTTTATTTAAAATGCATCTCTGGGTTATTTGTGAGGCATAGGAATTTGTTTATCCCCTCCCCCCCCCCAAAAAAATAGTTCATCAGCTCCATCTGGTACGCAGGCTGAGACCCTACCTGCCCGCAGACTGTCTCGCCGGAGTGGTGCATGCTCTAGTTATCTTCTGCTTGGACTACTGCAATGCGCTCTACGTGGGGCTACCTTTGAAGGTGACCCGGAAACTGCAATTAATCCAGAATGCGGCAGCTAGACTGGTGACTGGGAGTGGCCATATAACACAGGTCCTGAAAGATCTTCATTGGCTCCCAGTACGTTTCCGAGCACAATTCAAAGTGTTGGTGCTGACCTTTAAAGCCCTAAATGGCCTCGGTCCTGTATACCTGAAGGAGCGTCTCCACCCCCACCGTTCAGCCCTGACACTTTGAATATTAGGGAAATTGCCTGCAAAAATGTGCATGTTAGGCAAAATTGCATACAAAAATGTTTCCATTTGTAGAAATGCACACTAAAATGGCAGGGAGTTCAGGGAGTTCAGGGAAGGGAGACCCTGTTGGCTTTTTTTGAAATTTCAGTGGCTTTTGATACCATTGACCATGGTATCTTTCTGAAGTAGTTCAAGGAGGCTGGGGTTGAGAGCACTGTATATCAGTGGTTTGGCTCCCACCTTCAGGGCCATTCCCAGAAGATAGTTATGGCACCATAAGATCTTTCCTGTGGTGTCCTGCAGGATTCCATCTTGTCCACCATGCTGTTTAACATCTATATGAAGCCACTGAGAACTGTAATCAGGAGTTTGGGAGTGAAGTGTCACCAATATGTGGATGGCATCCAGCCCCATCTCTAAGTTCCATCTGAATCAGGAGAGGTAGCTGAGGTCCTAGACATGTGTTTGGAGGAAGTGATGAGCAGTACATATATACTTGAAGAACTGATGAAGCTTTCTTTGCGAAACCTGTTGTAATCCGGAAGGCAGGTCTTCCTCCTTCTTCTCAGTTGCCCTTCTGTGAAAGGATCCAAGATGACCACATCCGACTATCGACAGTTTTGTCTCTTTGTCCCAGTGAACTTTTGAAAACTTATGTTGGCACTGAGTTGTTTGAATACATCCTAAGCTGAATGGTTCATATGTATTGATTTTGGTCATATACGTTACATGTATAATAATATATTTGGTTCCATTGTTCGATTTTCATTACAGTATCTTTGATATCATTATTAGTATTTTCGTCATTATTATTTCAGCCGATGTGCAGTGGTTTTGTTGTTACTTTTGCTGTTTAGCACCACTGCGGTACTGTCCATTGTGAGCAATACACATTCAACCAATTTCCATTTTAAACCGTCATTAATATGCAAACATTTTCATTTCAGTGTGAATTATGCCAGCTACACCTAACAATATCTCCACCAGCATGCCAGAATCTCCATCAGAAACAACAACTATGACATTCAAAAAGGTCCAAAATTAGACATCACCAAAGTAGACTTGCTCAGCAACTGAGTGCTAAATTATTTGTAGCAATCTCTCTCTACCCCCACCCTCCTCCTCCTCTTCATTGTCTCCCCATCTTCCTAATTGTTCAGTTGCGCTTTAGTGATATATACGTTCGAAATTGCCAAGCTGAAAAGTTTCCCTTTTGCTGCCAACCCCCTGCTTTGTACTATACTAAATATTTCATTCTGGTCTGGTTCTGCAGCTTTCCTGATATCACCATGGCTGATGGGTTTGTGCAACGATTTGCCTTGCAGTTGACGAACTGGGTTTACTGCTCCGTTTAGGCAAATTGACAGAGAATGGAAGGGGAAGGGGCGGTCTCCACTGCCAATCAAGGCACAGCCAGCATTTGTGCTTCGCAGAAGCATTTTATGATAATGCCCACGTCAACCTGTTGGCAATGACAAAGGCAGAGATTTGGGGGCTCATGTTGGGTTAGTGCTTCCTTTAGAGAACTGCTGGAGAGAAGCAGTATTTTGCAATGGCAATCCCATAACAATGGGAACATGGAATCATAGATGAGGAAGTAGACCTCAGAGAAATCTTCCAGGACTTGGTGGGTGTAGCAAACACACTCCTCTATTTCAGCAGATGTGCCTGCCTTCCCTTAAGACAAGTTCAGATATCTGCAGGCGTCCAAACAGCAGAGGGGGAAAGGAAGGAAGAGAAAGAACAGAGGGGGCAGAGAGGCAAGGAACCCCACCCCATCATTGCAGAGAGAATATGCAGGTACATCCCGACTTACAAGTGCTGGATCACTGGCTTTTCCATTGACAGATAAAGCCTGCTGTAGAATATAGTAGCCTTTGTCTAAGGCCGACATTGATGCCGAAATCCAGCATCGCCTGAGCTCTGCGAGTGCGGCTTTCTTCCGATTGAAGTGCAGAGTGTTTGATGACCGGGACATTCACAGGGAAACCAAAATGCTTGCTTACAAAGCTATTGTATTACCAACCTTACTGTATGCTTGTGAAACATGGACAACTTATAAAAGCCATCTCCAACTCCTTGAAAGATTCCATCAACGGTGTCTCCAAAGAATTTTACACATGGGAAGACAGGCGAACTAATGCCAGTGTACTGGAAGAAGCAAAGATCACCAGTGTCAAAGCAATGATTCTACAACATCAACTTCATTGGACCACTCATGTTGTTTGGATGCCTGATTATCGTCCTCCAAAGCAACTACTCTATTCTCAACTTAAAAATGGAAAGCGTAATGCTAGTGGTCAACAAAAGAGGTTTAAAGACTCTCTCAAGGCAAATCTAAAAAAATGTTGTATAAACACCGACATTGGGAAGCACTGGCCTGTGAGCTCTCCAAATGGAGAACAGCCTTTACCAAAGGTGTCATGGGCTTTAAAGATGCTCGAACTCAGGATGAAAGGGAGAAATGCGCTAAGAGGAAGGCACACTTGACAAACCCTCACCAGGATCAACTCCTGCCCGGGAACCTATGTCCCCACTGTGGAAGGATGTGTGGATCCAGAATTGGCCTCCACAGTCACTTACAGACTCACTGTTAAAACCGTGTTTATGGAAGACAATCTTACTCGGCTATGAGTGATTGCCAAAGAAGAAAAAAGAAGTATTAGATCCTCATTTCTAGCTCACAATCTTGATGCTTCCTCTGGTTTTGCAGAACATTTTCCACATCATTTTGATAACTTGGAAACAAATGGCCTTTCCTGTTGCTCCACTTTGATTATGCTCCAGCATCTTGTTCCAAATGCTTGCAAAGTCATCCCAGTTGGACCTGGCTGGTGTTTCTGTTTAGCCTCCCATGGAGGTGTTGTCTTGTGATGTGGTTAACTGCCACCCTGACCAGCTGTAAAAGAACACTGCTCCTTATTCTAATGTGTCATTCCCTCACCTTGTTTGTGTTGAATGCTGTAAAGGATGCCACTGAATGACTTTGGTACTTTACTGTTTGTAGAGTATACAGTATCCAGGAAAAACACACACCTGTTTTGCTCATGTAATGAAATTTTGGAAGGCATTTTGGCATACAGAGCAGTGAATCATTGGGGGAGGGGAGACAGAAACATGCACACCCAGCAAGGGTGGGAGAGTCACAAAGTGTACAATGCTAGTTGCCATTGTGTGGTCTAGTGGTTGAGAGCAGTAGACTTGTAATCTGGTGAACTGGGTTCACGTCTCCGCTCCTCCACATGCAGCTGCTGGGTGACCTTGGGCTAGTCACACTTCTCTGAAGTCTCTCAGCCCCACTCACCTCACAGAGTGTTTGTTGTGGGGGAGGAAGGGAAAGGAGAATGTGAGCTGCTTTGAGACTCCTTCGGGTAGTGATAAAGCAGGATATCAAATCCAAACTCCTCTTCTTCTTTCTGTTTAGCCTCCCATGGAGGTGTTGTCTTGTGATGTGGTTAACTGCCACCCTGACCAGCTGTAAAAGAACACTGCTCCTTATTCTAATGTGTCATTCCCCCACCTTGTTTGTGTTGAATGCTGTAAAGGATGCCACTGAATGACTTTGGTACTTTACTGTTTGTAGAGTATACAGAAGGGATGCTCTAGGATGCCCTTAAGAGATGTAGGAGCCAAGAGGATAGAGGGGGAAAGAGAGAGAGAGACTTCCATTATGCTGTTTGCCACCATAGATGAGAGAGAAAAGTGTGGGCATGTCTCTGACCACCTACAGAGACCACACAGACATTAACCTTCTTGAGATGACCTGAAAAATCTTTTTGGAGATGACCTGTTTTTCCTTTTTGGAGAAAATACTTTTCATTCCATGAAGACCAGGAACCAGTACTTCCCTCCCTTGCATCCTGTGGTAGGACCAGGGACTTTGGGGTGGTGGTTGGAGCTTGCATCTTCTCTTACTTGTACAGGATGGGGAGAAGGAAGGAAACAATGGGAGACTGGTCTCTCCCACTGCTCAGAAAAGAGTCTTACCTGCTTGAAAAATGCTGTGTGTATGGGAGAGAAAGAAGAGTGAGGGAAGAAGAAAGGGGGGAGTGGTAGTAGTAGTAGTAGTAGAGAGAGGAAAGTATGGGAGAGGAGATTGAGGAAAAAGATCAAAGACTATTTATGTACGCGACCACTGCAGCAAGGATTTTGGTTGCCCAAAGATGGAAATTGCAAGAGGTACCGACATTAGAGGATTGGCAGCTAAAAATGATGGATTATGCCGAACTGGCGAGGATGACGGGTAAGATCAGGAACCAAGACGATCGGAAGTTTGTGAATGACTGGAGTAAATTTATAGATTACTTAAAAGAAAACTGTATAAGCTTAAAGACACTATCAGGACTGTTGTAATCCCTATGTGTTGAGAATCGAATAATCTCTGACTGAACGTAGAAGAGGAAAACAAAAAAGGTCAGAGATGAATAAAAAACGAAGCGTCAGAGGCTGTATAATATTTAAAAACCGTTGAAAGGAAGGAGGGAAGTCATAGCTCGGCAGAGCAGTAAGTTGATTATATGTAATATAATAGGATGGAAA
The DNA here is from genome assembly GCA_034642065.1 of Darevskia nairensis. Taxonomy (NCBI): domain Eukaryota; kingdom Metazoa; phylum Chordata; class Lepidosauria; order Squamata; family Lacertidae; genus Darevskia; species Darevskia nairensis. The sequence goes on from JAWWNI010000529.1 coordinate 328,448, forward strand.
TTGGAGTATGAATGTAACATGAAACTAATAAAAATCATTTTGAGAGAGAGAGAGAGAGAGAGAGAGAGAGAGAGAGAGAGAGAGAGAGATCCACTGCTGCAAACCTATCCACTCTCTGCCCACCAATGATATGTGACCCCTAACAGATTACCACAGACAAGGGTGGGCATGTGGCCTACCTTATAGAGGACAGTCCTCTATTTATTTATTTAAATATGTTTATAGCCCACCTTTCCTCCCTGAAGGTGGTGTACATGATTCTCCCTCTTCACATTTTATCCTTGCAACAACCCTGTGAGGCAGGTCTGGCTGAGAGACAGTAACCGGCCTAAGGCCACGCCCAACATGCTTCATGGTCAAGTAGGGATGTGTTACCCCGGTCTCCCATGTTCTAGTCCAACTCTCTAATGTTGGCACCACATTTTGAGGGTTGTCCAGTCCAAGTCTGGTTTAGACATGAGGAACCACAAAAATGGAGACTAAGAGGGAAGTTGTGCACCAACAGTGATCAGCACCTGGTCAGTGGACTTAGCAAGCACATGGAGCACACAGGACACCTGGTGTCATCTCCACTACAGAATCATAGGATCAGAGATGGAAGGGACCCTGGGGGTCATCTAGTCCAACCCCCTGCAATGCAGGAACATGCAGCTGTCCCATGCAGGGATCGAACCTGCAACCTTGGCATTATGAGCACCACGCTCTAATCAACTGTACTCTCTGGAATATATGGCACGGTGTATTGAATTTCTATTTAAATTACAGAATTTATTTCTAAATTTGCATCTATAAATATAAAATACCTTATGCAGGTTTTATGAAAATGGATTTCTTTTTTATGAACAAAAACAGGAGACTAGACAGTACCATTCCCCTGAGAGGCTGTGGGGGTATGAAAGGGCGAAGTCTCTGTTATCTCTGGTGCTCATGGAAACTGCCAAGGATTTTCTACTTAGGATCCGAACAGCTGGTCTCAAAAGATGGGCGTTGAAAAGTTTCTAGCTGAAAGCTTTCCTAAAGTGTGCAAGAACCAAATCTTCACATCTCTCTAATTAAAACAAAAACTAAAGCACAACATATTATTTCCTTCTAAATAATGCACAGCCTTTTAGGCGATGGAAGTTTTCATTTTCAAGCTTCTGCTGTATCAACAATTTGCTTTACTGATTTAAATTTAAAGCGCTGAGCTTAGACTTAGCAAGTGCTGGGTATGACCTGCTGATGATTATACTCTTGTAGTCAAAGCTGCTGAAACATAGCAGAGAGGAATGAAGGGCATCAGCAGAAAATGGACTAGGTATAAGTCCAGCTTCCTTGACTGCCACTTAAGCTGTATTCAGAGGGCACATCATTCCATCTTTCTTAACCCTTAATTTTCATGTCTTATCTTTCACATGCTGTATATTCCACTTCTGGAAACCTAGCAGAATCTAATGGAAATTTAGTGCTCATTTCCCTGTTAACCATATCCAGGAAAAACACACACCTGTTTTGCTCATGTAATGAAATTTTGGAAGGCATTTTGGCATACAGAGCAGTGAATCATTGGGGGGGACGGACAGAAACACGCACACCCAGCAAGGGTGGGAGAGTCACAAAGTGTACAATGCCAGTTGCCATTGTGTGGTCTAGTGGTTGAGAGCAGTAGACTTGTAATCTGGTGAACTGGGTTCGCGTCTCCGCTCCTCCACATGCAGCTGCTGGGTGACCTTGGGCTAGTCCCGCTTCTCTGAAGTCTCTCAGCCCCACTCACCTCACAGAGTGTTTGTTGTGGGGGAGGAAGGGAAAGGAGAATGTGAGCTGCTTTGAGACTCCTTCGGGTAGTGATAAAGCGGGGTATCAAATCCAAACTCTTCTTCTTCTTCTTCTTCTTCTTCTTCTTCTTCTTCTTCTTCTTCTTCTTCTTCACACTATGCTTGCTGATGTGATTTACATTTAGCATGACACAGTGGTATATTATTCAAAATGCCACAGTTCCATATTGCCAGGGGCATAGCTAGCTGCTCCGGCACCCGGAGCGGGGCGATCCGCGCCCAGGGGCAGGGTGGCGATCCGCCATGGGGGGTGGCATGGCAAGCTGCCCACGGAGTCCGCCTGGCAGACACAAGCCCCACACTGACGTTTCGGACAGTGTGGGGCCCTGGAGAGACGCGTGGCTCAGGCACACTAGCCAGGCCCCGCGGCAAGTGTCATCCCCCTGCAGTGTGCCATTTTGTCACCCCTTCAGTGATGACACCCGGGGTGGACTGCACCCACCACCCACCCCTTCCTATGCCCCTGCATATTGCAGCAGGTACTGCAGGGTAAAAGTACAGTCTCCGCTTGAAAGAACCAAACTTGATCATTTCCCCATCGCAGTCTAATTTGCTGTCACATTATTTCGAAACATTCTGATTTGAATCCAAAGTAACCATGGAATTGGTGCTTCGCCCCATTTATTATTCAGTGTGTCCCCCGCAATCACATTAGAATCACAAAACCAACAGAATCCTTGGCACAGCATCCTTATGTATTGATTACTAGCTGACCCGGCCACGCCTTGCTGTGACTATGTGTGTGAATGCTGTGGTGTTCCCTTGTTCAACTTCCGCCTGCCCCTTCTCTGTCCCCACCCCCATTTTCAATTACCCTCTTCTCAGCCTCCCCCCTTTTCAATTACCGGTTTGTGAGCTTGTAAATGGCCGATGGAGCTCTGAGGTTTTGAACTGCAACTTCCGTCTGCCCCTTCTTTGACCCCACCCCCATTTTCAATTACCATCTTCTCGACCCCCCCCCCCTTTTCAATTACCGGTTTGTGAGTTTGCAAATGGCTGATGGAGCTCTGAGGTTTTGCTGGTGATGTCTAATAGCTGCGCCAGTTTTTTGCTTTTGTAGCTGTAGTACCAGTATAGCCGTCGCTAGAGGGCGCTGTTTTGCTGGTGACGTCTAATGTGTGCGCCACTTTTTGTGTTTTTTCTTTATTTTAGGTATGTCAGGTGTGGTTTTTTTGAATTTTTATTATGCCAGATCCTTCCTTGATGGTCATGGTACACTGTGTCCTAATTTGATGAGATTTGGTCCAGCGGTTACGGAGCAAGGTGGTGTCCGCCGCGCACGCAATGGGAATATTTTTATATATATAGATAAACAGTTGGGTGGGAAACCGGTGCACGTCCATGAGGACTTCTTTTAAAAAACAAAGATCACAAACAGATGTGGAAATTTGAAGACCTCCATCTGAAGATTGGAAAAAATGAGAAACCCAGATTGTCTAATTCACCCATTCCTAGGTCAAATCCAGGCGTGGGCAGTATAACAGAGCAACTGCCAACCAGGACTGGTGATGGTTAGGACACTTTTTCTCCTTCCTTTCACTCCTAAGCAACATTCCCAGCCTGATGCCAGCTGTGGGCAGGGTCAGCCCAGAGCCAAAGGTGGGCAGATGTGACTCTTACCTTTGCCCGAGAGGCTAGAGCTTCAACAGGTGGATTGAAGACTACAGAGGTGTTGCGAGTCTACTCCTTTCTTTGTTTTGTTTACCTTATTAGATTTATATCTTGCCCTTCCTCCCAAGGGAACCCAGGGCAGCAGCACTACATAATAAAAACAATATAAAAATCCCTAAAGTATCTTAAGGACAATTCCAATACAGATGCAAACTGGGAACGCTCTTGATTTAAAAGGCTTCTTGAACAAGGATGGTCTTCAGTAGGCTACAGTAGAGAAAGGGCAGCAGAAACAACAACTGACAGTCTTATATTCAAGGGGAAGAAATTCCAAAGGGAAAGTGCCACAGTGCTTAAGGCCCTGTTCCTATATTGATCAGGAATGGATCTCCTGGTCAAATGTCATTTGCAGGAGGTCCTCACCTGCAGAGTCCAGTGACCGATGGGGTATATAAGGGCTGAGATCATCTTTCAGGTACCCTGGTCTCAAGCTGTATGGGGCTTAGTACACCAAAACCAGCATCTTGAGCTTAGCCTGGCAGAGCGGGTTCTCCACTCATGGAGAGCATGTGTTGTGGGAGGGTTAACAAGACAACTCCCCTTGTTGCTGGGCGGGTTAGTTTGGATGGTCACAGTTGTAGTTGGGCTCTTCATGTTGCTGGGGAGAAAGGTATGTAGCAAGTTAACGATTGACAGCCATAGCCATTTAAATTCCTGCACGCTTCACTTTGGCTGCGTGCAACGGATATCCCGCCCACCCTGCTTTCAGGTCCTTTTTTGCGATTGACATTGCTATGCCTGCTTTGGAGCAGGGGCCTGGTAGGAATATTGTCCATTTGGCTAATTGGCTAGTGCCGTTTGGTTTTTGCCTACTGCATAGCAAATCGTCACAACTTGTAAGGTTGCGGTTAGGCATTGGTTAAAATTGGTTGGTGCAGGGGTTAAGGAATTGGCTGTGCCTGCATATTCCGTTAAAGGCATCCAGGGGCTCGACATGCTTTTGTCCATACCCCCACAAGGGGCTAGGGCCACGCCAGAGCCCCTGGGAACATTTGGGGAGAGGTGAGGGCCTGGCACCCAGCTCTATCCTCTCTCAGGAAGTGTTTACCCTTACTGACATCGCTAGATGGCTAGCGGATGTCAGTTCTGTCCCAGGGCAGGGGACAGATAGTCGGAACCAATGGCTAAGCAACCACTCACATTGGTTGTATTTAAATAAAGTTGTGGCCAAAATAATGCCAAAAACCTTAAACTTAAATTGCTGTGTGAAGTGTGAATTATTGGGGGGGGGTGTCTTGGGACCTCGACACGCAACTAATGCAATATGACTTGAATGTAATGAATGACTCAACATGACTTGAATGTTATGCTCCACAGTAGCCAGGAAGTGAGCCATAGCCTGTTGTGAGGGTTGATCATGCATCATGTCACCTGCAGAACAATCTCATCCATGCTTAATGCTGGTGTCCTGATGCTTATGAAAACAGTGGCAGGAGAGAATAAGGAAATGATTTGCTCCCGGGAAAAGGTCCAGAATTTGTTTTTCTTGCTGTACCTTCCCCTCACCCAAAGGTCACAGGGTGGTCTACAACATTAAAACACAACATGTAAAACAGTTTAAAGCAACTTAAAATCACCAAAAATGTATTATTATTTTGCTTAATCTACCTTTTTGATAGCTCTTGGGGTTTAAAGCAGTTTATATATCTGCAAATAAATAAAAATAAATTGAATAAACAGTGACTGGCAGTGGCTTTCCAGGGCTGCAGGCAAGAGACATTCTGAGCCCTACCTGGAAATACCAGGGATTGAAACGGAGTCCTTCTATATAGTCTACCGCTGTGCTTTGATCCTTCCTGAAACATTTTCAGCTCCCTGAAACCAGACATGCCCCCGTCATTCTCCAATGTACACAAACTGAGCCCTTGTTCAGACATTTCCCCATTGATTTGCCTTTATCTCCCTGTTTGACAAAACGGGTGCTCTGCATGTGTTTTCCTCCACAGAGAGTATATGGATTATCCTTGATGCTACAAACTTGTTTTCAAAGCAAAATGGGGTTTATCTGAAAAAGACAGGAAGTTCTATGTGCAAAGACCAATTTTTCATTTGTGAAAGGCAACATCTCCAACTGCATGCTATTTTTTTTGTTCCGTGGCCATTTAACACCCCCCCCAATCTTCCTTGAAGCTTTTAGTTTTCATTCTGTTGTGTCCTTGGTTTGCTCAAGTAAGCAGAACACTAGCATGAAAGATTCCGAGCGCATTAATGCTTGCCCTTGTAGGTCCCTGCATATTTTTTTCCCTGCTCCCCTGATATGACTGAAGATGTGAAGCAGCTGCTACATTGTGATAAACCTCGCAACTAGATTCAGACTACAATCTTATAGCCACTTAGCCGGGAGTGAACAGTTGGAGCACACTGGTCGGATGTCTCGTTTGGAAAGTTCATTTGGTGCTGGAGCCCTGGTAGGTGGAAAATGGGACCTTTAAAATGACAACTGATAGTTGACAAATAAAGATGAAGGAACACCTACAGCTGAATTGATTGAGCTATCATTGTTCACAAAACAACCGCAGCCACCTAGTCAAGAAGAAGAAGAAGAAGAAGAAGAAGAAGAAGAAGAAGAAGAAGAAGAAGAGTTTGGATTTGATATCCCGCTTTATCACTATCCGAAGGAGTCTCAAAGCGGCTCACATTCTCCTTTTCCCTTCCTCCCCCACAACAAACACTCTGTGAGGTGAGTGGGGCTGAGAGACTTCAGAGAAGTGTGACTAGCCCAAGGTCACCCAGCAGCTGCATGTGGAGGAGAGGAGACGCGAACCCGGTTCCCCAGATTACGAGTCTACAGCTCTTAACCACTACACCACACTGGCTCTCAAGAAAGCAGAAACCGTATTTTGGCGAATCAAGCCGTTAGCAGCTCAAAAGAATGCACCAAGGTGATTTGGTCTGATTGACTCAAATCAACTGGACATTTAAAACATAAAAACAAATGCATATAAAATGAGAGGTTGGCTATGCAATGCCTCCCATAGCAATCTGGAAGGTTCGCCAGTGTATATGTGTTGGTGTGTCCACATGCAAATCAGTGCTTCTGGTAGACATGCTCCAAGACCTCTCCTTCCAAACCCCCACACTGTGCATCAGCCAGAGACAGAAAGTTGATCTCAAAGCCTAGGGGCCACCACCCAGAAAGGCTGTTTCAGTGATGGCAACTGGTTCAACAGATGGCAGGATTAGCAAAGTTACAAATAAAACACAAAACAGACAATCAAGGGGGTGCAGTGGCATACGGAGCCGCTTGGCCACCGGGAGCTGCAAGCGCGAGCGGCACCCCCTGGGGGCGGGGTGTCGCTCCGTAGCGCGCATGTGTTGTGACGTCATGACGCATGTGCTATGGAGTGCAGTCTGGCTGGGCTGCCGCACATGCACAGTCCGGCTAGGCTGCCGGGCCCAAAGTGCCCCCCCCTGTCCATGCCACGGCTGCTCGCGCCTGGCAACTCATAAGGCTGCAGCCTTATGAGTTTCCAGGCGCGAGCAGCCGCAGCACAGTCAGGGGGCTGCTCGCACCCAGCCTGGCAGCCCAAATGGACTGGACATGCACAGTCCGTGCTGCGGCAGCTGCTCACGCATAAGGGGTGCTGGGCGGCGGCTTGGGAGTCGCCGGGGGGTGGCGCCAAGTGTCACTCCCTCCAGGGTGGAACCCGGGGCACCCTGCCCCCAATGCTCCACCCTTGCTACACCACTGAGGGGGTGTTAATTAGAGAAAGTACAGCACACATAGCAGCTCTTTGTGGGATTCTGAAATAAATGTGACTATGCTTACCTAGTGTGCATATATTTTTGCTGCCTCTGACTAGGGGCGCTGTCACAGATATTTTCAAGAGATTGATCTGCAGTTTAAGCTGATGTGTTCAATGGACTGATTCGAAGAAGAGAGTGGGAACATGAGAGTAAAGCAGACAATCCATCACATGGTTTCTGAAGCATGAACAATCAGAAGCTCTGATGGTGCACATAATCCCTGTACTGCTATAGCAAATCTCTCTCTGAGCTGAACCACTTCAGACTACAGGTGGGGAATCGCATGAAACAATGCTACCCAAAGCCAAAAATGTAAATTTAAATTCCTCGCATATAGAGGTCTAGCTTGTCAGGGACAAGGCAAGGCTTGGGGAAATGTCTCCCCAAAATGCTAGTTTTCTATGTGCAACGTTGTTATTGCTTTATATGGTGGGACATTCAGTTATGTCAATCTCCACCGACAGAATGAAATAACGAAACAGCATGCAAAGTGTCAGCTTGAGCACTGCTGGGTGGTTTAACTCAGTGTTTTCCAACCTCCTCGGGGCAACGGCACACCTGCCCCACGAAAAAAATCTCGCGGCACACCACCACCACATGCACCCCGACCCGGGGGGCGGGGTGTCCGCGCGCCCTGGCGGGAGGGAGGGGAAGGACCCAGGCGGGCGAAAATGGAGCGGGAGATCGGCGGGCCAGGCGCCCGCCCCCCCTCCAGCGCCCAGCCCCCCGGCAGCACCTCCACCCGGCCCCGAGCGAGCCCGGTGGCACCGGCACCTCCCGCCCGTCCCCGGGGCGGCAGAGGCAGCGGGCGAAGCGCCCGGCAGCCCCGCGAAGGCGGCGGTCGGCGCGGGAAGCCCGGACCGACCGGGGCTGGGGGGGGCGCGGTGGAGTGAGGGAGCTTCCTGGGGAACCTTGCCAAGCCCAGGGTTGAGAGGGAATGGGGGCACAGCACGGACATCCTCCCCAAGCCCAGCGCCGCACTGAATTCATTGTCGCATGAAGCAGTGCCAAAAAGCCCAGCACGTCGGCGATGCTTCTCTTTCTCCGGCCGAAGCTCTCTTTCGACGGCGACTGCGCCTGTCGGAACTGCGTCACCTTCTAGAGACACATGGCACGAAACACAACTCCTGTAAGTCTGTCTCCCGACTGGGTGATGAGGCGGTGGCAAGTCTCCATCTGCACGTCCAGGCCCCGCTTCATGCTGCACATCTCCATGTACTCGTGTAGGTGCCGGTTCATGTCGTTCTTTGCTGTGGCCAACTCCAGCTCGATTTGGCCGATGGTTTCCTGATATTCCTTCTCCCTGCTTTTGAAGAGCGACTCCGTGTCCTTGATCACTTTCTCCAAACTGTCGTCCGGCTGCTCCCCCTGTGCTTCAGCTGCAGCGATAGCATAGCCAGAGAAGCACAGCAGCCGGTGTCTTCCCGCGGCACAGGAGCCGGTGGCTTGCGGCACACTCCTGTGCCGCGGCACACCGGTTGGGAAACGCTGGTTTAACTTATATGAGATTCAATGGAAGAAGGGGCAAATCATGAAGGGAGAATTTGAATGAGTAGCCAACATTTAGAAGGAGGTCAGGCAGGCTAAAGATCCTAACAAGATCAGGCTTGTAAGAGGGATTAAAAGATAACAAAAATGTTGGTTGTTGTTGTTGTTGTTGTTTACTATGTTGGGAAAGGTTGAGGGCACAAGGAGAAGGGGACGACAGAGGACGAGATGGTTGGACAGTGTTCTCGAAGCTACCAACATGAGTTTGGCCAAACTGCGAGAGGCAGTGAAGGATAGGCGTGCCTGGCGTGCTCTGGTCCATGGGGTCACGAAGAGTCGGACACGACTGAACGACTGAACAACAACAACAACTATGTTCAAAGCAAGAGGAAGTACAAGAAAACAGTAGTTACTCTGCATGAAGAAGCAGGAGAAATGCTATTGGGTGACAGAGAGAAGATGGAACTGCTCACCTCCTCCTTTGCCTCTGTCTCTATCCAAAAGGAAAACAGTGCCCAACCTGGTGATAATAGAATAAATGACGTAGAGAGGGAGTTGTAGCCCAAGAGAGGAAAAGAGGTGGTAGGGGAAACATCTAGTCACTTTAAATGAATTTAGATGTCCAGGGCCAGACTAAAGGAGCTTGCAGATGTAATCTCAGAACCTCTGTCTATAATCTTTGAGAATTCTTGGAAAAGAGGTGAGGTCCCTGCAGACTGGAGGCAGGCAAATGCCCTCATCTACAAAGAGGAAGAAAGAGAGGACAGCTTGACTTTGATTCCAGGAAAGGTCCTAGAACAATTAAATAGTTGGTCTGTGAGCACTTAGAAAAGGATGCTGTGTGACTTCTGGTCGGCGTGCCGGCGAAGATGGTCGGGGGGACATGTCGCTCCTGACATTCCCCCGTCCGACCGGGAAAAGGGGAGCTCGCGCCAGCGCCGCGACCCCCAAAACCCCCGGGAAGGGTGTCCCGGGGTCCATAGGACCTGCATCGGCTCGGACGCCGGTCCTGCTCCCTGGGAGACCCAGCAAGGTCTCCCGAGTGTGAGCGGGCGGCGGAGCCACAGGGTCCGCTAAACTCCCCGTCGGGCGAAGCTGCAAGACCGTCTTCGCGGAGCACGCTGATTCCTCCAAGACCTGTAATTTGAAACCGTGAGTAAAAAGAAGGAAAAAAATGGAATTTGGACTGAATTTGGACTGGCTTGGGACAAAAACACGGAGGTCCGTCCCCTGTCATTGAGACATTGTAACAGGAAAATTTTACAGAAGCATTGGAAAGGTTTAAATTGAACTCTTTGTTGTGTGGCTTTAAATTAACCCTTGCGCCTCCCCTGGTCCTGGGGAAGCAGAAGGAACTGTGACAGATTTGTGGATTATCTTGAAGTTTGAAGTTTTTGAACTTTATTAAAGGGAAAAAGTTTGGAAAAGTTTTTTAAAAGTTGAATAACTTTCTGAACTGTGCCCCCCCCAAAAAAAAATGGCGATGAAACCGGATGTGAGCGTGCAGGCATTGCTGGAATGGATGAAGGAATATATAGCAGAACTGAGAGAGATGAGAAGCTCTGTGGATGAGATAAGGCAAAGTCTAAACACTGTGCCGGCTGGCCTGGATATACAAACAACTACGGAAGAGACAGTACTCGTCAAGGCTGAACAACAAAAGTCTACTTTGGCAACAACCAGCTGCAAAAAGAGGCCCTTCAAACGTAAAACAAAAGGAGTTGTTATTTTAAGACGCAAGAGAAGGAACATAAGAAAAATCAGCAAACCAAAATCCCATGACAAGCAGCGGAAGACAAGCCGAGACGATCTGAACATGCAATGGAAAGGCTGGCCACAGATTTTGGAAGATGTCATTAGGGTGGACACCTTGCAGGACTCATTCTGGTTCTGGTGTTCGGAGCCGGCAGGTGTAGGATGAGAACAGTTAAAGTATTATTTGGTTTTTGGACTCTAGGTTTAGATCCATGGACACGTTTCGGACTGGAAAAATGATATTATGAAGGATATAATGAGTATAATGAAGGATAAGTATTTTTTATTTTTAATTATGACAAGAATGATAAGTGGAGTTAATATTACAAATTAAAGCTGTGTACCCAGGGACTGGGGGAGGCAAGAGGGATGTAAATGAAGATATATAAGTGTGCTAAGATGTGAGAAGATGGTATAGTGATATTAGAAATATAATTATTTGACTATGAAATTTGGAACCTGTTAAAAACTGTTATTTGCAAACAGATGAAAACAATGGAGTGGACGTGAGGAAGTCTTATGTCACTGGTTGTAACACAAGTGAGCTGGCCTGATTCGCGGCCAGACAAATATTGTAAAACCAATAAAAATTTCTTTAAAAAAAAAAAAAAAGGATGCTGTGATTACTAAGAGCTGGCATGGGTTTCTCAGAAGCAGGTTATGCCAAACTAATCTTATTTCTCCCCCCTCTCTTTTTAGTAGAGTTGGTGGATCAGGGGAATGCTGTGGATGTAGTGTATCTTAATTTCAGTAAGGTGTATGACAAAGCCCCTCGTGATATTCTTGTGAGGCTGGTAAAACGTGTGCTAAATGATTTTACTGTAGATGGTTGACTGACCAAACCCAAAGAGTGTTCCCCGATGGTTCCTCATCTTCCTGGAAAAAAACCTGACAAGTAGGGTGCTGCAGGGTTCTGTCCTGGGTCCAGTGTTGTTCAACATCTTTATAAATGACTTGGATGAAGGAATAGTGGGGGTGCTCATCAAATTTGCAAATGACACCAAACTGGGAGGGGTAGCTAATACCTTAGAAGGCAGAATCTGGATGAGGTTGGTGACCATGTGATTTCTACATTGCAGGGGATTTGATTAAATGACCCTTTGGGTCCATTCCAACTCTATAACTATGATTCTATTAATTAATGCAACACAGGCATTTTGTGTTTCTCCTGAGAATGGTAGGGGGGGAGTAAACATGCTTCCCTCTACTGACTTTTATTGTCATCATTGCTAGTGACTTGTTTGTGCAGTGAACTGCTTGCCACACTAAAGAGCTCAATAAGGTATATGCTGCCACCATGCTTGCTTAGGCTGTGTTTGTACTTTGATGCTTGGGTTTATTCTGAATTTTGCAGAGCGCTGCCCCCCCCAAAAGAACAAGGGGAAACAACAACTTTAGTTCACTCATTAGCAGGAGGACAATTTGATGACTCCATTGAAGATGCAGAGGAGAAAGCAGCAGTAACAATGAACGATCCTCAATAAATGGTGCCAGGCCATTATGTAAATTAGGCCCTTATTGTTCTTAAATTATCAGTCATATTAGTCTTAAGCAGGGAGACTGTGGCAGCCACTTGAGAACCTTTCAAGAGGGACAGCGAGAGCAGCTCTTCCTTGGGTTCAAAGCCAGCCAAATCATGATAATCAATGGCCTTTGTGACTGGAGAGGGCATAGTCTCTTTCCTCATTTACCTTGGCAGCCTCATAATCACAACATAAGAATGTTGAGGACACATAACAACTAAATAGACACCTGGATTATAGACTGAAGAGAGCCTCCAATTCTCTGTACCGAAAGGCATTCAATTTAAAGATGCTTCAGTGGTCTCCAGTTTAGAAAGCTACGCTCTCAACGGTGACATGTTTGAGCACTGCAAGGTCCAGTATACCTGAAGGAGCGTCTCCACCCCCATCGTTGTGCCTGGACACTGAGGTCCAGCGCCGAGGGCCTTCTGCCGGTTCCCTCGCTGCGAGAAGCCAAGTTACAGGGAACCAGGCAGAGGGCCTTCTCGGCAGTGGCACCCGCCCTGTGCAACGCCCTCCCACCAGATGTCAAAGAGAAAAACAACTACCGGACTTTTAGAAGACATCTGAAGGCATCCCTGTTTAGGGAAGATTTTAATGTTTAATAGGTAAAGGTACCCCTGACCGTTAGCTCCAGTCGCAGATGATTCTGAGATTGCGCGCTCATCTCGTTCTATAGGCCAAGGGAGCCGGCGTTTGTCCGCAGACAGCTTCCGAGTCATGTGGCCAGCATGACTAAGCCGCTTCTGGCGAACCAGAGCAGTGCATGGAAACGCCGTTTACCTTCCCGCCAAAGCGGTGCCTATTTATCTACTTGCACTTTGACGTGCTTTCGAACTGCTAGGTTGGCAGGAGCTGGGACCGAACAACGGGAGCTCACCCCGTCGCAGGGATTCAAACTGCTGACCTTCTGATCAGCAAGCCCTAGGCTCTGTGGTTTAGACCACAGCCCCACCTGCGTCCCTTTTAATGTTTAATACAGTGGTACCTCGGGTTAAGTACGCTTCAGGTTAAGTACGCTTCAGGTTAAGAACAGAAATCGTGCTCTGGTGGCACAGCGGCAGCAGGAGGTCCCATTAGCTAAAGTGGTGCTTCAGGTTAAGAATGGACCTCCAGAACGAATTAAGTACTTAACCCGAGGTACCACTGTAGACTATTGTATTTTAATATTCTGTTGGAAGCTGCCCAGAGTGGCTGGGGAAACCCAGCCAGATGGGCGGGGTATAAATAATAAATTATTATTATATAAATTATTATTATAGAATAGCATGAAAGATGTATGTGTGTTCTCATTATCTCAGGTCAGTGGCTCCCAGGCATTGCTACTGCACTTGGGTCTGAGGGGAAAGTGGCGCATTATATGATGACAACAAATCCAGACAAACACTGCCGCCTAAAATGCAATTTTCAGCATCCACTTTATTGTATTTTTTATATTTTGCTGTAAGCTGCAACCCAGTCAGATGGGAGGCATATAAATAATAAAAACCATCATCTCTGGAGTGGGAAAATCTGTAATGGATTTCTGACATCATGAAAATCATCCGGGATCATCAGCATAGAAATGGGAATGTATATATAATTCTGAAGGCCCTGTGTTGTCATTTCCTGAAAATTTTCATTCTTTATAAAGAACCGTAGAATTGTAGAGTCGGATAGAATTATGCAGAGATCCTTTGCCCAATGTGGGGCTGAAACCCACAACCCTGAGATTAAGAGTCTTGTGCACTACCAGAAAACTGCCTCTTCTCCTGCTAAAAAAATATGACCCTACATTGAAGAAAATTTCCCTCAGTCTATACACTGCCTGCCTACATGCCAAACATTTACAACACACATAGAATCCAAGGAACTGCAGCTCCTTGAGGGTGCTGTGAAATATAGCTATGCAAAGGACAGATTGCAGCTCCCAAGATTCTTTGAGAGAGGTCATGTGTTTTTAATGTACAGTGCACATACAGCCGTTGTTCACCACAACTCCTTTCAAATGAGCATGCCATGGCACAAAAAAATCCCACCAGCTGAACAGGAATCCTGCTAGGCAGGGGTGCATATTGGTAATCTGGCGCCCGCCCTGTGGAACGCCCTCCCTTCAGATGTCAAAGAGAACAACAACTATCAGACCTTTAGAAGACATCTGAAGGCAGCCCTGTTTAGGGAGGCTTTTAATGTTTAATAGATTATTGTATTTTAATGTTCTTTTGGAAGCCGCCCAGAGTGGCTGGGGAGACCCAGCCAGATGGGCGGGGTATAAATAATAAATTATTATTATTATTATTATTATTATTATTATTATTATTATTATTACTATAATCTTTGCTAGTGTTTAGGGAAGTTTATAATGCCTGATTGCTTTATTATCATGGGTAGGCAAACTAAAGGGGCTGGATCCAGCCCAATCGCCTTTTCAGATGGTCCGGGAATCAGCTTGCTTTTACATGAGCAGAATGTGTGCTTTTATTTAAAATGCATCTCTGGGTTATTTGTGGGGCATAGGAATTTGTTCCTTCCCCCCCCCCAAAAAAAAATAGTCCGGCTCCCCCCCCAAAAAAAGGTCTGAGGGACAGTGGACCAGCCCCCTGCTGAAAAAAGTTGCTGACCCCTGCATTATTATTATTATTATTATTATTATTATTATTATTAAAAACAAAACAAAACAAAAAAAATTCCTTCCAGTAGCACCTTAGAGACCAACTAAGTTTGTTCTTGGTATGAGCTTTCGTGTGCATGCACACTTCTTCAGATACACTGAAACAGAAGTCACCAGACCCTTATATATAGTGAGAGGGTGGGGAGGGGTATTACTCAGAGGGGTGGTGGAAATGGGTGAAAGGTTGATAGCTGTGGTAAACCTGTTGACAACTGTTAACGGCTGCAATTAGTCTTACAGGAAAAAGCAAGGGGTGAGAAGGTTAAAAAAGCTTTGTCATGTATAATGAGATAAGAATCCAATGTCTTTGTTAAGACCAGGTTTCTCCATGGTTTTAAGCTTGGTAATTCAGCAACTTCTCTTTCCAGTCTATTTCTGAAATTCCTTTGCAATACGACAGCTACTTTGAGATCTTGTATAGAGTGTCCTGGGAGACTGAAGTGCTCTCCTACTGGTTTCTCTGTCTTGTGATTCCTGATGTCAGATTTATGTCCATTTATCCTTTGGCGTATGTCAGATTTATGTCCATTTATCCTTTGGCGTATGTCCATTTATCCTTTGGCGTTATTATTATTATTATTCTGTTGGGAGCCGCTCAACATGACTGGGAAAACCCAACCAGATGGGCGGGATATGTATGTATGTATGTATGTATAAATAAAGCCTGATGAGTGCTGCTCACATGGTACTGAATTGAACCAGAGCTACAGAGGAAGCTGCAGACATGGTCTAGTGTTCAATAATAGCCTCCCCATTAAGCCAACATGTTCTGCTATGCCTTATTGTGCTGCCCATTAGGTGCCATATTTGCTAATGATGGTTGTTTGCTAAAAGCCCCACTAGCTATATCTCAGCTTTTCTGTTTGTTTGTTTGCTTGCTTGCTTGCTTTTGAGGTTGAAGAAGAGCAACCACGGTGCTCGTTATGAACAATTTGCTTGTAATGTGAGCACCTGCTATAGCTGCTGGGTGTGCCTGCTCATCTGAGGTTCTTACAAGCTGGAGATCTTTAATGAAGGATGACAGTGAATTTTTTTTTGGGGGGGGGCAGCTGCCAAGTGTCAGCAGCAATATGCTTCTCAATGCTAGTTGCTGGAATCATAAGCAGGGAGAGAGACCTCACATTCAGCTCCTGCTTACAGGTGTCCCATTGGGGCTTCTAGTCGGCCATTGTGAAAACAAGATGCTGGACTACGTATGATGGGCCTTTGGCCTGATCCAGCTGGATTCTTATTTTTTAAGCTCCTAAAAGCTTAAATCACAGAGCCTAGGGCTTACCGATTGGAAGGTCGGCAGTTCAAATCCCCGTGATGGGGTGAGCTCCTGATGCTCGGTCTCTGCTCCTGCCAACCTAGCAGTTTGAAAGCATGCAGTGCAAGTAGATAATTAGGTACCGCTTCAGCAGGAAGGTAAACGGCATTTCCGTGCGCTGCTCTGGTTCTCCAGAAGCGGCGTAGTCATGCTGGCCACATGACCCGGAAGCTGTACGCCGGCTCCCTCGGCCAGTAAAGCGAGATGAGCGCCACAATCCCAGAGTCGTCTGCAACTTGACCTAAAGGTCAGGGGTCCCTTTAACTTTAATATTTTAATAATATTTTTATTATTTATACCCTGCCCATCTGACTGAGTTGTTCCAGCAGCTCTGGGCGGCTTCCAACACATAAAAACACAATAAAACACCAAACATTAAAAAAACTTCCTGATACTGATGTCTTCTAAAAGTTGTGTAGTTAGTTATATGATTGACATCTAATGGGAGGGTGTTCCACAGGGTGGGTGCCACCACTGAGAAGGCCCTCTGCCTGGTTCCCTGTAACTTCAGTTCTTGCAGCGAGGGAACTGCCAGAAGGCCCTCGGAGGTGGATCTCAGTGACTGGGCTAAATGATGGGGATGAAGACGCTTCTTCAGAAATACGGGGCTGAGGCCATTTAACAACAACACTTTGAATTGTACTCGGAAACATACTGGGAGCCAGTGAAGATATTTTAGGACCAGTGTTATATGGGCCCGGCAGCTGCTCCCAGTCAGCAGTCTAGCTGCTGCATTCTGTATTAGTTGTTGTTTCCGAGTCACCTTCAAAGGTAGCCCCACACAGAGCTCAGAAGTAAATCCCCACTCAGAAGTAAATCCCCTTGCATTTAATGGTGCTTACTCCCAGGTAAGTGGGGTTAGGATTGCAGCCTAAATTCTGATCCATATAATAATTTAGATCAGTTCTTCCTGAAATGTGCAAATACCACATTCCTAAAGCATTCCTCTCAGGTGCATTTTCATATAAGGATGGCTTTCTGCCTCAGCTTGTGAATGGAAAGTAAACAGAGGATGCCCTGAATATATGCGGCATTATTTTGCAGTGGCTCACTGCTGAGTAAGATTGGTAATAACAGGCAAGCTGTCTTTTAGGGAAACTAGTCTGCCATTACTGATCTCCATGCTGAGAAGCCCTTGCTCAACCCCCAGGCAACCCCGGCATATTCTGGGAAAGCACATTCAGAAAACCACTAGGTGATTCATTATCACAGTTTGAAATAGTGGTGGCTATAATTATGATAACAGCAAAATACCTTCATTGCAACAGGCCAGAAAGCAGGGACTGTGTGAAGAGGGAATGGAGATGAAAGGGGGCAGCTTTTCCCCTGTATTCACCACATGCAACACTGTTTCTGTTCCACTGCAGTTCGTCTTCTGCCAGACACTACATGACTGTTCTCACTGTCTGCTGTGGTGAAATTATGTAACTTACTAAAATAATAACCAGTTGCCAAGCATTTATGGACTGAAAGCAACAACAACCTGATCATATTCACTGGATTGATTGCCCTTCCCGGGATTTTCCATTCAAAGAGCAGGATCCTTGCTTCATAAGAGCTATAGCTCAGCGGTAAAGCATCTGCAGAAGATCTTGGGTTCAGTCCTGGTTTCCCAAAGCATGGCTGGGAGATAACCCTGTCTGTAACCCTGGAGAGTCACTGCCAGTCTGTGTAGGCAATACTAAGCTAGATTGAGCAATGGTCTGAGTTGATATAAGACAACTTCCTATCTTCCCAAGTTATGCCAAAATATAGTCGATGGCATGGATGGGATGAGTCACATGGCTTTCGGGTCAGCGCTCAACAGATAAACCCACAGCCTCACTTGCCCTTTGACACCCCAAAAGGACTTGCAGTGAACCAGGTCTGAGTTTGTGTTTGGAAAGGGTGACAGAAGAGATTGCTTGGATTATAGAATGTCAAGGTTAAGTGGGAATTGAAGGGAGCATAGAAAGACAGTTGGGCTGGTGGTGAGAATTTGATCTAGGGCAGTGGTTTCCAGTATACCTGAAAGAGCATCTCCATCCCCATCATTCAGCCCGGACACTGAGGTCCAGCTCTGAGGGCCTTCTGGTGGTTCCCTCACTGTGAGAAGTGAGGTTACAGGGAACCAGGCAGAGGGCCTTTTCGGTAGTGGCACCCACCCTGTGGAACGACCTCCCACCAGATGTCAAGGAAATAAATGACTATCTGACTTTTAGAAGACATCTGAAGGCAGCCCTGTTTAGGGAAGTTTTTAATGTTTGACCTTTGATCATGTTTTTAATATTCTGTTGTTCTAGTTACAGGTAGGTAGCTGTGTTGGTTTGCTGTAGTCGAAACAAAATAAATTTTTTTTCCTTCCAGTAGCACCTTAGAGACCAACTAAGTTTATTATTGGTATGAGCTTTCGTGTGCATGCACACTTCCTCAAATAAATATCAGAAGAAGTGTGCATGCACACGAAAGCTCATACCAAGAACAAACTTAGTTGGTCTCTAAGGTACTACTGGAATGAATTTTTTAATTTAATATTCTATTGGGAGCCACCCAGAGTGGCTGGAAACTCAGCCAGATGGGTGGGGTATAAATAATAAATTGTTGTTGTTGTTAACTAAGTTTTGTGGACCCTCTATTTTTCAAAATACAAGCTATTGACCCCCTACTTTTGAAAATGCTGATATTATCTATGGTAGTTTTTGTTATGTGAATGGAGCCTGCATACTCTCCAACACTTCCCAGAGCAAAATCAGCCTGTGCTCCCATGTGAGTCATGTGACCTGCATGAGAGCTCAGCTCCCAAAAATACATGTTTTGAGGCCCTGCGATCTCATGTGAGATACGTGTCTGGCCGTGATCTTGCATGTTTTGGGGTGCTGTGCTCTTGCATGAGTGTGTGGTCCTCCAAAATGCCGTTTCCCAGACCGTTGACAGGTATGTGGCATGAGCCCCCTGGGTGGGTTACACCAAGGATCCCGGACCACCAATTGGGAACCACTGGTCTAGAGGGATAACTTGATTCAGGAGATTACTAGTTCTGATCACATGCAACCCAGTCTTCAATTTCCTGTGACTTTCCATCCATTGTTCCACAAATAGACACTATGTCTACTGTTAGTCTTGGATAACTTGGCAGTTAAATCTACGATTAAACAATTTGAACATTTACTCCCAATATATTCACCGACACAGTGCTGTTACTGTGAGACTGTGACAAGAGTTGTTCTCTTCCTCAAGCCCACAACTCTCCCACCCCTGAATTTCTTCTATTTCTGTATGCTGAGAGAGTCATGCCCTCCAGCCAGACCTTGGTTGCTGAGGAAACTTCCAGCATGTACTGTATTCACAACAGCATGAGATGATGACAGGCCCCGTCTCAAAATATTCTTAATGGGTTGCAGGGTGGTGACAACACTCCAACTTTAACCTCCTTCTTTTTTCTTTCAGTTTCAGAAGAAACTAAAGGCCACATCACCTTAGGAAGTGTCATGGGCAGGCTCTTCAGAAGTTCAGAGAGGCGTTGATCACTTCCAGTATTTGAGGCCCCTTAGGCAAAAGACGCAGGTGATGCTGTGGTCTAAACCACTGAGCCTAGGGCATGCCGATCGGAAGGTCGGCGGTTCGAATCCCCGCGATGGGGTGAGCTCCCATTGCTCGTTCCCAGCTCCTGCCTGTTGGAGATTCATTCCCCGTGTCTGCAGTCATGGGATTGTTGTCTATCACAAGACAGTGTATGTTTTCATTCCACAAAGTGGGAAGTGACGGAGACAGGATGTTTGTATTACTGTGTTCTGTGAAGTGGGACTATTGTCCTTTGTTCTTTCTCTTTGCTGTCCGATGCTAGAGAGAGAGGGAGCCATGTTGCAGTGCTATGTGCATGTTTATATGTAAATAAAGTAGGTTAACTAAAACGCTGAGTTGCTGACATCTGTTTACGCATGCTGCGAAGACTTTGCAGATCCCTAAGTGTGCTGATGCTTCTTGGTATCAGTTACTGTGATGTTCGGGCAGAAGAAAGCTTTTGAAGCTCCCGAACGACCGACCAGGAGGGAGAGAACATGCCAGTCGGACATGTGTTTCTGCCAGGGTCCTACAAGAGAGTAGGACGCTCCTAGCTGTTCAAAAGCATGTCAAAGTGCAAGTAAATAGGTACTGCTCTGGCGGGAAGGTAAATAGTGTTTCCGTGCAGTGCTCTGGTTTCGCCAGAAGTCATGCTGGCCACAGGACCCAGAAAAACTGTCTGCGGACAAATGTCGGCTTATTTCATTAGCTGATCTGCAAGGAGCTGCTCATCACAGTCTATTATTTTGCCCCCAGAACCAATAAATTTCTTATTAATATTTGTGGGCATTTGTAAAACCCATGACTCTTTCTGCAGCATGGTCCCAGTTTCTAGAGTCCTAGAGCTGTTCAGTCAGCATGAAAGGGGAGATTTTCAGCCACTGAGAAGACATCATTTCACCCTTTGTGCTGATCCGATCTGAGTCAATCAGAGTGAAAGGAAGTGAGTCAGCCATGGAGGATTGGCTCCAAGGGTCAGAAGGCACTCAGGAAGAACACTGAGGATCTGTTGTTCTGTATGCTCCAGAGCTAAGCATTTAGGAAGAATGAAAACACAGGGTGCTTTAGTTTCAAGAGAATGATGTGCAAGTTCTGTTGCATTCAATGGAACTTCGTGAAAAAATCAACTTAAGCCACCCCCTAAAAAAAGATACTGGAGCACTTAAAATCATTTGCACATTTATGTGTGCAGAAAATCAAAGATCTAGTCAAAAGGCAACACATGGAGATCTGTGTTGATCATTGCAATGCATCCCTAATTGTCATTATTACGGAAATATAGGGTTATTGTATAATCTTCGAAGGGGTTTGGCTGTGACTATGATGAAAAGACCTTGCAGTTCTGAATTTTCCACTACACTATCGCAGTTAATAAAAAGATTGTGTCTTTTACCAAATCACATCTCTTGCTTCCTAAATTTGCCACTCTAAGCTGAGGGAGGGCCTTACCTTTTGGTCTGATGCACATAAAAACAAGTTGTGAAACTAATTAAATGCCAAAACAATGAATCTGAGGTCCTGGTCCTCCCCACCACCACCACCAATTGTCCCTGGTCATAGGGGAGCACAGCAGCTATGTTCCTCAGAGATTTCACCTTCTGAGATCTGGCACCAGTCCAGGCACATTTGCGAAGTGTTTTGCAATTTAAGCAGGCTTGCTCTCCCGCTGGGAATGTATGATGAACTAAAATGTATTTGATACTCTGAATTCTCCGGGAACAAAAGAAACACACTGTGCTTGCAACCCATAAACACATGAAAATATAGTACAGCGACCGAGAACTGTTGAGCTCTTTCAAATTCAGGAAAGTAGCAATTGCTATCCAAAAGGCAATAATCAATGCCAGGTAATATCCACCCCGGGTACTCCTACCACATACAGTAATCTCTTTGTTATGTAGCTGAGTCAGTTGCCATTTGCGATACTGTATGTCAGTTTGGGAGGTAATAATGTTAAAGTCTTTTGTCTTTTAACTCAGATCCATTCATTTCAAAATAATATTTTCCTCCTCATTCCAGTTATTGCCATATTTAATCTCCCCAAAGGTTTTAATGCACTGGAGTTTTGGGTGTACTAAATGCTTTTTGGTATTGTCTCTTCCACTGCTTTTTTTCTGGGAGTATTCAAAAGTATGCAGTACCAGCACTTTCTTCCCCCTACAAATGTTAAAAGTGTGGCACTTACCGTAACAACTTCATTTTGCGTATTGGCACCCTTTTCTATTGAAAAGAAGAAAAGAAACACTGGTCCATTCTGCGCCCTGAAATATTAAGCTTCACTTCTGCACACCGTTACTTTGGAGTAAGCTCAACTGAGCACAGTGGGACTTACTTCTGAGTAAGCATGAGGAGGATCAAGAAACTCCTCTACAACAACTATAAGCTATCTTTACATGTTCAAGTGCTTTTGTGAAAGTGCACATGCTTGTTGATTTGTACACTTCAGGCTCTATACTCGTTGCATGTTACCTTTAAATATCTGTACACTTGTACAGCTCAGATATTGAATTCATAGTCACAGCAACTGCCCCTTTATTCAGTGGCGTAGGGTGGGTTGCTGGTGCCCGGGGTGAGGCAAGTGTTGAACACCCCTGGCGGACTGGGCAGCTGGGGTAGGGATGAGTGCCGGGGGGGGTGGAGCCATCATGGAGGGTGAACAGAGCCCCCTTCCAACAGACTCCTCTCTCACTGCCTCCATCCACCTGCCCCCTATACCAACCCACCTGCCACCACAACTCATCTGTCAGCCACTTCGTGCCTGTCAAGGGGGCACCTGATTGTGCCCCCTCAGAAATGTGTGCCGGGGGCCATGGCTCCCTGCCTCCCCATGCTATGCCTCTGCATTTATTGAAAGCACCCTGTGAATGCTTACTAAATGTGTGCTTACTAGATGTGCCATTTGCAGCTGTAATAAAGAGAATGTAAATAGGTTTTCATTCCCCACTCTGCAGTACTGGCATTGCAGGGTCTTTCCAGATTACTGCTATACTGTACTAGCTAGAAAGACCATCCTTTTTATGATTTAAAAAAGTGTATCTTGCTGAAAATAAGATACAGAATTCTGCCTTTTTAGAGTGAATCCAGCTGTCATTTTAACTATGCCAAAATCTTAGAAAGCTAATGTTGTTGCCCCTACCCTCCAATAAAGTCTATATTAGACAGTCTAATAAGCAATGCCATTAAGGAAATGAAAAGACATATCAATCATGTCGATTGGGGAATTAGAAAGTACATTCCAATTTCATTTATAATTCTAAATGTCACAATAAGAAGTAATTACTAGTTTCTGCCTAGGATGAGATCTGCCAAGCAGCGGAAATGAACACAAGGAACATTATAAGGCTGGTTGAAAACAGATCACACACACACACACACACACAACCTGGTACCTCTCCTGGGCCTTGGACACATCTCCCATCACCCCCGATAGTTGGCCATGCTGACTGGGGGGTTGATGGGAACTGGAGTCTAGGAACATTGGAAGGCCACAGCTCCCCCCGCCCTCCGTCATAAGGCAATGGCAAAGGACTGTTGGAGGAGAAGGAGATCTGTAAAGAGGAGACAGGAGATACAATAGCTATCTTCAAATATCTCAAGGGCTGGTCACATGGAAGATGGAGCAAGCTTGTTTTCTCCTGCTCTGGAGGGGAGGATCTGAACCAATGGATTCGAGTTACAAGAGAGGAGTTTCAGACTAAACATCAGGAAGAACTGTCTGACAGTAAGAGCTGTTTGACAGCGGAACAGTCTCCTATGAGAGGTGGTGGGCTCTCCTTCCTTGGAGGTTTTTAAGCAGAGGTTGGATGGCCATCTGTCATGGATGCTTTGGTTGAGATGACTGCATAGCAGACCCTCAGTGTCCCTTCCAACTCTACAATTCTATGATTCCTGTACAAACTGCGGAGTCCCTCTTTAGATCAAGGTCACCTTTTGCCAATATTCATTCCTTTTGCTTATATTTATGCACCCCAAGTCATGACAACTGGGCAGATTGGCTGCCTTCATTTTGCCTGTTGTGGGTCACAGGATTTTGGCAGGATTTTGGCACGAAGAAGGCGGGTGAAGCAAAGAAGAGTTTGGATTTGCTATCCCGCTTTATCACTACCCGAAGGAGTCTCAAAGCGGCTCACATTTTCCTTTCCCTTCCTCCCCCACAACAAACAGTCTGTGAGGTGAGTGGGGCTGAGAGACTTCAGAGAAGTGTGACTAGCCCAAGGTCACCCAGCAGCTGCATGGGGAGGAGCGGTGAAGCGAACCCGGTTCCCTAGATTACGAGTCTACTGCTTTTAACCACTACACCACACTGGCTCACCAAAAGCAAGCAGCGTTGTTAGTGCCAGCAAAGAAGCGCCTTATAGATTCTATTCCAAGCATTTGTAGCTTTGGAGGCTTGCCCTGCCTTCTTTCCAGTTTTCCCTGTTCACTGGTGATGGAGGGAGTCCAGAGGGGTACATGACATTTGGAAAATTTTCTTTCCAACTCTACTGGAATCAAGGCTTACCGTAATTTTCTGTGTATACGATGCCCCCATGTATAAGACGACCCCTAATTTTATTTTAACCTAAAATTAAGAACTTAAGTTGTTTAGCTTTTTTGGGGGGGGGGTGGAGGTCACTTCCGCCAATCGCTCACCCCCCTGCCCGCCACTGCAGATAGCTTGCCACAGCCACTGCTGCTCGCACACCTCGCCGCAGCCGCCAATTGTCTGCCCATTCGCTGCCACCAACGGCCCACCCGCCCACTTGCCACAGCCACCAATTGCCTGCCCAACTGCTGCAGCCACAGCCAATCACCAGCAGGCCTCGCCACAGCCACCAATCACCCGCCCAATCGCCACTGCCAATCTCCTGCTTGCTGCTGCCACTAATTGCACGTCCCCCCCTCTGCATTCACTATCTGTGTATAGATGACACCCAATTTTTGCCTCTTTTTCTTTATTAATAGCAAAAAGCATTGTCTTATACACAGAAAAATATGGTACCTAACGTGTGCAGCCTTGTCACAGTGATCCTATCAAACACAGATATCCTGGAAGTGTTGCAGAGTGGGACATTCCAGATGTTTTGGCCCCAACTACTTTGCCTTGATCTTGGGCCCAAACAAATGTGGTGGAATAAAGGATGGATCTTTTTAAACTTTCTCAACAAATTTTATCACAGCTGCTGTGGGGTGGCTGCTAATCTGACTGGAGCAGATCGGCTGGGGTAAGGAGTTTAACCCTTCCCTTTACGTCTAAACCAACTCAGCCAACAAACAAATAAATCTGTCAGAAGCAATCACTGTACCGGTAGATAAATTTCTTTTAAAAATACCATTAAACACCCGCTACCTTTTACAGCAGGCAATATAAAATGAAATATGCAGCATCCATTGCAGAGTTCAGGAGTCCATTGTAAAGAAAACACATCACCAGGGAGAAAACTATAAAAATGATTCATCTCAACCACATACATTTAAAAGCTTTTGGGGGGAACTGGCATGCTCCTGGATATTAACATCAATCGTAAAATCATACCAAATTAAACTTACCACTTTTACAAAGTGTCCTCAATTTGTGTGCCATTTCTTCTTATAATGCAATACTAATGTAACAAATAATTCTCCTTTGCATACCAATCATCTATATCTGCTCCCACCTTGTCTCTCCAGAGTCTTGCAGTGGCTACTTAGTGAGTAAGTGACTGACCAGTTCCCTGCTACAGAGAACAGACTCTTTATCCGTGAAAAGGTTTAGAAGGGCTGATTGCAAGGATGGCATCACTGTGCTTTTCAAAACAGCATTTCAAAACAACTTGATACATGGGCAACCCTCTCCGATGTATTGTTTACCTTGCTAGGCGCTGTGGTCTAAACCACTGAGCCTAGGGCTTGCCAATCGGAAGGGTGGCAGTTCGAATCTCCGCAACGGGGTGAGCTCCCGTTGTTCGGTCCCAGCTCCTGCCAACCTAGCAGTTCGAAAGCACGTCAAAGTGCAAATAGATAAATAGGTACCGCTCCAGCGGGAAGGTAAACGGCATTTCCGTGTGCTGCTCTGGTTCTCCAGAAGCGGCTTAGTCATGCGGGCCACATGACCCGGAAGCTGTCTGCGGACAAACATCGGCTCCCTTGACCAGTAAAGAGAGATGAGCACTGCAACCCCAGAGTCGTTCGCGACTGGACTTAACTGTCAGGGGTCCTTTACCTCTATCTTTTTAGCCAAGCAAGGAAGAAAAACAGGAAACCAGTATCTGAAGATGTGTGCATGCACACGAAAGCTCATACCAAGAACAAACTTACAGTAGTTGTTCTCTAAGGTGCTACTGGAAGGAATTTTTTTATTTTTTATTTTGTTTTGACTATGACAGACCAACACGGCTACCTACCTGTAACAGGAAACCAGTATTTAGTATTATGATTATTATTTTCTGTTCCATCCTTCCTTCCAAAGGAGCCCAGGGCAGCAAAGAAGCAAAGCCATACAATTAAAAACAAAGTAAAAAATAAAGCATATTGAAGACTCTATTAACTCCCACCTGGACTACCATAATGTGCTCTACATTGGGCTGCCCTTGAAGATGGTCTGGGGGCTATACTTAATGCAGGGCTGGCCCTATAATGAGGCAGAGTGAGACAGCTGCCTCAGGTGGCAGATGTGGGGAGCTGACAGAGCTATGAATGTACCCCCTACGCTAGCCTGCTGCCCTCAAATGCAGTGGAAGACACTGCGCCATCAGTAGTATTGGAGTAAGATTCAACTACTGGTCCACTTGGCTTCTGTTATGCACCATCTTGTCCTTTCCCTCAGGCAGCAAAATGTTCTGAGATGGCTGTCGTACCCTCCAACATTTCTCCGATTAAAATAGGGACGTCCCTAACTTGGCAGGAAATGAACAAACAAATAGGAAATGAATGACTGGGACTGTGATAATTTTAAAAGAGATAAAAGAAAACACCCAAGAGGCAGAGCAACGAAAGAACTTTTTATTGAACTCTGTGCGGAAGGCAGTGGAAATGTTTTATTTCTTTTATTTTTCCGTTCTTTTATTCTTTTTTTCTTCTTTCTTCTTTCTGTCTTCCTTTTTCTTCTCTACTTTTTTATTTTATTTCTTTCTATTTAGATAAATAAGTCAATGGTATTACATAATGAGAATTTTACTATTTATACCCCACAAATCTTACTGGGTTGCCCCAGCCACTCTGGGCAGCTTCCAACACATATAAAAACATAATAAAACATTTTAAAAAAACCTTCTCTATACAGGATTGCCTTCAAACAACTCAGGGGTCACATAACTCCATACCCTCCAACATTTCTCTGGTGAAAATAGGGACATCCTAAGGCAGTGATGGCTAACCTTGACACTCCAGATGTTTTGGGACTACAACTCCCATCATCCCTGACCACTGATCCTGTTAGCTAGGGATGATGGGAGTTGTAGTTCCAAAACATCTGGGGTGTCAAGGTTAGCCATCACTGTCCTAAGGAAAAGCGGGACATTCTGGGATCAAATTAGAAACCGGGATGGCTTCTGTAAAAATAGAGGATTGTTCACTGGAAAATAGGGACACTTGGAACGTCTGTAGTAACAATTCCCATTTTACATTTAGTGTTTTTTTGGGCGAGTGTGCGTGGTTTAAGTTTCCATCTCTGAGCTGAACAAAGTGGGGTGTAGTAGCTCTCAGCTCCTAGATTCCTCCATAGTACTGAAATCTATAAAGGCAACTTGCCCAAGGTAAGAGTAAGGCCGTCGTCACACAATTCACTTTTATAGTGGAGGAGTACAACAATGTACCCAGGTGGCTGCTTGCCAGCAGAACGAAATGGCGGTATAATGAATGATGCTCGTGACACCTGAGGACTTCAAGGACTAGCCATGTTTTAAAAATTGATGTTTAGCCACCGACAAATCCTGTACATGACAAATTAATGCTAACAGCAATTGGAGAGGTATTAATCTTATGGCAATGTTGACTGCTCACTGACTGATTCACTTGGACCAAAAACAATGTTGTTGAAACAATGTTGTTGTATTGGGAAGGGAGGATATCCCAGGGGTTTCAGCTGCACTTATGCATTGTTGTTGTTGTTGTTGTTGTTGTTATTGTTGTTGTTGTTGTTTTACTTTTTCTGCTAATGATTTCTAGAGAGCTATGAAAAAAACACATCTTGGCAAACACAGACTTTCCTCCCTCTCAAAATACTAGAAAGGCTTTTCTCCCTCTCATAATACTAGAACTCGTGGATGTCCAGGGAAAATGAATGTTTGGAGATGGAGGACAGACAAAAGGAAGCAAATGTAAACAGTTATGTGACCCCTCCGAGTCAAGGAGGTAAGTAATTATATAACCATGGGCATAGCCAAGGGGGTCAGGGGGGCAGCTGCCTCCCCAAAATCAAGTAAATAAATAAAAATGCTTAACAAACTGAGCAATTGTGTCGCAGATAACTCAGTTCTGCCCCCCCCCCCCAACATAATGCCTGCACCCCCTAAAATAAATCCTGGCTACTCCCATGTATACAACCTTTAGAAGACATCTGAGCACCATGAGAACAGGTTGGTGGAAAAGGTGGGAAGATGCAGCAGGGTCCTTCTTAAATCCATATAACTCAGCTGCACTATACATTTAAAGCAGTATCATATAACTATAAATGGCTCCCCTTAAAGAAACCTCAGAACTGTAGTCTTTTAATAACTGAAAGTTATTAGGAGACCCCTATCCTCGTTCGACAGGGATGCAGGTGGCGCTGTGGGTTAAACCACAGAGCCTAGGGCTTGCTGATCAGAAGGACGGCGGTTTGAATTCCTGTGACGAGGTGAGCTCCCGTTGTTCGGTCCCTGCTCCTGCCCACCTAGCAGTTCAAAAGCATGTCAAAGTGCAAGTAGATAAATAGGAACCGCTCTGGCGGGAAGGTAAATGGCGTTTCCGTGCGCTGCTCTGGTTTGCCAGAAGCGGCTTTGTCATGCTGGCCACATGACCCGGAAGCTGTACGCCAGCTCTCGGCCAATAAAGCGAGATGAGCGCCGCAACCCCAGAGTAGGACACGACTGGACCTAATGGTCAGGGGTCCCTTTACCTTTATCCCCGTTCGCAGAGTTCCAGAGCAGTCCAGGGGTTGCCACCCACGGCAAGCATCCTAGGGGGGCCGCCCACGACGAGAGTCCTGGGGGGCGCCGATGTCACCCCCTTGAGGGATGACACCCGGGGTGAAACGCCCCCACCGCACCCCTTCCTCTGCACTGCTAGAAGCAATGCTGTTTCTACAGTGGCCTCTCAACAAATAGGAAATGCTGCTGGTCTCCTCGCACCCCTAGGGAGGAAATGGTGGGGTCTCCCCTCTGGGGTCTCCTGTGCTCTTTACCCGCCTGGCAGTGTTCCCCACTCCCCACCCCATGTCGACCTTTGAGTGCAACACAACCTCAACTGCCAGGTAGTGTTGCTCACCCATTTTTTTCCTCCCCATGGGCGGGGGTAGGCATTTTGTGGTTTACCTCAGGTGGCAGAATATCTTGGGCTGGCCCTGCCATTAGACTTACTGGCTGGGGCAGATTGGAGCAGCTCCGACAATTCATTTTGCATTCAGGAGGTTTGTAGAAACTGATTGCGTTTTGTTGAACACAAATCCCCTAAGTGATATTCTTGGGCATATGATTGCTTCATGCAACGAGAACAAAAATAAAAAATAAAAATAAAAAATCTCTATAATTGAGGGAATTGAAAACAGATCTAGCGGTTGTCAGAAGATTATAACTGCCTCATTGTGAATCAGATCTATCATTGAAAACGCCAAAACAAAAAATAAAGAAGAATGGATTATAAATTGTCTTTATTGCTTTACAGCTTAATAGGGCTGGTTTGTTCCTTGCAGATCATTGCCACTTACATTGTAGAGCAGTCCTAATGCAGCATTAAAGAATGCTTTGTTCATTAATCACCCAGCTTTTAAGCAATTAATTGCGGGATTAGGCAATTGTATTCAAATCAATGCACATACAACCAAAGCCTTAATATAGATGTTGAGTGTGCCCTTAACAGATCACCTCATTCTTTAAAATTTGCACTTCCCATGTAATCAACCCAAATTTTAGATGAGGGATTACCAAAATAGTACCCTCCAGATATTGCTGGACTATGGTACTCATCATTCCTAACCATTGACCTTTATGTCTAAGCCTGATGGAGATCCTATTTCAAAGTATTTGGAGGGTACCATATTCTTTCAGATGATAAACCTACGGATTAAAACTTGAAGTTTCAGTTAATTTTAATCATTCTTTTTTAAAAATAAAAATAGTTTCCTTATCCTCAAAAAGGTGAGCACAGGTAGCCATGAATATCTGTCTATGTCAAATATGGAATACATTATTTTCTGTCGAAAACCTATCTGCCTACTCAATTTTGGCTGGTTCCCAATGCTTTCCGTGTTCCAAGTTCTTACTTCACTGTAAGGCTCCTGTACATGAGTTTCAAATAAAGTTGCACAACATTGTGGATTTCATAGACCCAAAGTATCATATTTTGCCATTTCCCCCCCTCTTGTTGGAAGTACAATAGCAGGGATTGTTCGGTGTGTGACTTAATAGGCTTGCAGTGGCTATTAAGACTCGAGTGTCAGAATGTGATCAAGACCCGTGTGTATTAAGATGTGTGCTAGATGCTTTTTAAAGGTAAAGGTAAAGGGACCCCTGACTATTAGGTCCAGTTGTGGACGACTCTGGGGTTGCGGCGCTCATCTCGCTTTACTGGCCGAGGGAGCCAGCATACAGCTTCCGGGTCATGTGGCCAGCATGACTAAGCCACTTCTTGCGAACCAGAGCAGCGCATGGAAACGCCGTTTACCTTCCTGCCAGAGTGGTACCTATTTACCTATTTGCACTTTGAAATGCTTTCGAACTGCTAGGTTGGCAGGAGCTGGGACCGAGCAATGGGAGCTCACCCCATTGCGGGGCTTCGAACCGCCGACATTCTGATCAGCATGCCCCAGGCTCTGTGGTTTAGCCCACAGGGCCACCTCTGGAATTAGCATGTGTGAAAGGCCAATTAAGCTAGGCAAACTTTCTAAACTGTGTATTAGATTCCCTTGGAATCAGCATTGTTGGAAACTAATTAACTCAGACTAGTTTCCTTGGTGGGGCTAATGAACTATTAAACTATTAAAAAAAGCAATGAATCAAAGGGAACTCTGTGTGAGGCAACAATGGGGTGGGGCCCCATTCACTCCACAGATAAAGGAATGTGGGTTAGATGCTGGGAGGAGGATGTTATGTGATAAGTGGAGAGCAGGAGGCAAAAAATGAACACTGCCCGGGTTTTCCTGGACATTTTAGCTGCTTTGCAAAAATTGCGCCCAGATGCCATTTTCGATGGACGAATCCCATCTATGTCCAGGAAATTCCGGACATATGGCAACCATATATCATAAAGACACCACAGTTTCTGCTGTGCCTCATTTTCCAAAAAGGAAAGACAGACCCTGGGACAAGTGTGCCTGAAACTCCCTGGAATCTTGCGGAAGATGGATGCGTTTTGACAGCTGAGGGAGTTGGGTGGAAAAGTAGTTCTGAATGAATTTTCCTCATGTGTAGGCCTGAGAGACAAAAAACAGAACAGCCTCTCTGTTTTAATTCTCCTCAAGTTAAACCTTAATGTTGTTCAGCTTTCACCTCAGAAAAGCATTGCCAGTTTCTGTTCTCTCTGGATTCCATTTGCTTCATTCTAGTCACTCGGCTAATGTGTTTCCCTTGCAATAATGAGAGGTTTTGACCGGCTAGGATTAAAATATTAAAGAAGTCTTGCAAGTGCATAGACAAAGTATGGGGCTTGCTCCCACAGGATGGCCACCAACCTAGATGACTTTAAAAGAAGGTTAGACAAATTAATGGAGGAGAGGGCTGTCGGTCGCTACTAGCCAGAATGGGACGCGGGTGGCGCTGTAGTCTAAACCACTGAGCCTCTTGGGCTTGCCGATCAGAAGGTTGGCGGTTCGAATCCCTGCAACAGCGTGAGCTCCCGTGACGTCACTCACACATGCTCTGGGATGTGCTGACAGGTCATGCGCACACCCTGCAGCTTGGGCACATGATGTTAGCATGCCCTGTGTGCATGGCATGGTCGCCATGGAATTTTGAGGGGGCCAGCTTTCTCCTTGAAAATGCTTGGGGGGCCCCATGCCCCATGCCCCCCATGCTGCCCCTAAGTGAAACCATCTCTGAGTTAATGCACCTTATTAATTTCCTTTCAAGAAGCTAACATCCAAGTAAAATTTACAGCATTTTTTTTAAGTCAATAAATAAATAAATTAACAGAGGGCCTTCTCGGTAGTGGCGCCCGCCCTGTGGAACGCCCTCCCATCAGATGCTAAGGAAATAAACAACTATCTGACTTTTGAACTTAGTTGGTCTCTAAGGTGCTACTAGAAGGATTTTTTTTATTATTTTGTTTTGACTACAGCAGACCAACACGACTACCTACCTGTATCTGACTTTTAGAAGACTTCTGAAGGCAACCCTATTTAGGGAAGTTTTTAATGTTTGATATTTCATTGTGCTTTTAATATTCGGTTGGGAGCCGCCCAGAACTATTATTAATTATTATTATTATTATTATTATTATTATCAGTTAATAAAAATAACCAGTTAATACTACTAGGGGCTGCCGCCACTGCTCAACTCACATCAACTCGTGTCAAGAGGAATATTGCCTCTGGCAGAGGAGGTAGAACATAGCCATTTTGGCTAGTAGCCATTGATAACCCTATTCTCCATTCATTTGTGCAATTATTTTAAAAGCCATCCAGGTTTGTGACCAGAAGGTTAATTAACAGGATCTCTACTTCGCCTCCACGCAGTTGGGAGAATGCCTCCTTAATGACCATTCATACAGAGACATGTGTATTTTGGCTTTGGAGCTGCCTGGCACCAAGCAGTAACAAGCAACCTGCCTCTCACTTCCAGCTGAGCCTTTGCATATTAGCTTTGCTCGGCACTTGGATACCAGGCGATTAGTGCTGCAACGATTCCACCCCCCCCCCCCGGCTTTTCAGTTTATTGCAGGGGCTCCAAGCAGTCAAATTGGTTTGAGCCATCGCAGCTGCAAATGCAAACACTGATTGCCTCCCCCGAGGGGAAAGGAGCCGGAGCGTGTCCCAAATTAAGCAGCGGGAGCCAGTGCAGCCAGGGACCGGTAGGACCGGAAGAGAAACAGGTGGATCACAGGGCATGTTAGCAATAAAAAATCAATGGCAAAATGCCGTTTTTGAATGCATGTTTCTTTTTATTTAAAGAAACACCACACGGAGCTTGTGAGCTGATTGCTCCCACCCACTCGCATTTGCTGAGTGCCTTGATGCTTTTATATACCCTATATACTCGAATATAAGCCTAGTTTTTCAGCGCATTTTTTGTGCTGAAAAAGCCGGCCTCGGCTTATACTCGAGTGAGGCAGGCAGTGGCTCCTATGAACCTTTCCCAGGTTTTTTGTGGTAAAATTGGGTGCCTCGGCTTGTATTCGGGTCGGCTTATACTCGAGTATATACGTATCTCTTTTTCAGATGGATTTAGGGTTGCCAGGTCTGCTTCCAAAAAATAGCGGACAAGCGGGGGGGGGGAGGGGGTTAAATTAAATTAAATTATATATTTTCTTACAAACATTTTAACACGTATTAAAATAACCACTTCAAAACTTTACTTAAAATTCAAAACACCAAATATATTATAATATGTAAAATATTAAATTACATTTTACTTTGCTGTCGTGTGTATTTTTTATTTGACTGCGCAGCTTTGATCAATTCTTTGTGTTTAAGGAATAATTCTTTAATTTCAGTACAACGTTGAGAAATATTAAAAAATATACAAATCTTAATCTTAGGGTCATGGGTTCGAGCCCCCATGGGTTCGATTCCTGCATTGCAGGGGGGTTGGACTAGATCAGTGATGGCTAACCTTGACACTCCAGATGTTTTGGGACTACAACTCCCATAATCCCTGACCACTGGTCCTGTTAGCTAGGGATGATGGGAGTTGTAGTTCCAAAACATCTGGAGTGTCAAGGTTAGCCATCACTGGACTA
This sequence comes from Darevskia nairensis, assembly GCA_034642065.1. NCBI lineage: Eukaryota > Metazoa > Chordata > Lepidosauria > Squamata > Lacertidae > Darevskia > Darevskia nairensis. Next base: position 361,994 of record JAWWNI010000529.1, read on the forward strand.
GATGATCCTTGTGGTCCCTTCCAACAACTCTACAATTCTATGTTTCTATGCTTGCTTCTTAAGGATCCTTGGGGCAAAGCTACCCAAGTTCCCAACAGGGGTTCCTTCTTACCGTTCCTGTATTAGGGAGGCGATCCTTGGGGCAAGGATCTCGCTCCCTCAGGTTGTTGGGCAAGTCTCCTCCAAGCCCGCCTCCCCCCCCCCGCTCCTCTACCGGTAGCGCGTCAGGAACAGGAAGAGGCGTCTTTTTCTTTCGCGCCTCTCCCTTTTGTTCTCCCTGCGAGTCAGGAACAGGCGGGGCAGAACTCCGGCAAGAGGCGCCTCCCCCCCCCCCATTTTTTAAATGTCTTGTGAAACAATTGAGTATGATTAATAATTTTTTCGGAGAATTGAGTTCAATGGATATTCGATCTTTGTCTCATTCTTACTTATGAAAAAAAAGACAAAACGCGATTCTCCTATCCTTATTCTCTTAGACTGTACAGCTTTAGATTACGTACCATTTCATCATAAAGCTTTTGAATAAAAAAAAGTCCACTATTTTGTGGGGGGGAAATAGTGAACATAATGTGAAAATAGCGGACTGTCCGCTCAAATAGTGGACACCTGGCCACCCTAGATGGATTCCAGGGCACAGGAGCAAATAGTACGAAGGGCAGTCTGTAAAGGTATTGCACAATGCTAGGGTGGGAGAGCAATGACAAACCTAGACAGCATCTTAAAAAGCAAAGACATCACCTTGCCAACAAAGGTCCGCATAGTTAAAGCTATGGTTTTCCCAGTAGTAATGTACGGAAGTGAGAGCTGGACCATAAAGAAGGCTGATCGCCGAAGAATTGATGCTTTTGAATTATGGTGCTGGAGGAGACTCTTGAAAGTCCCATGGACTGCAAGAAGATCAAACCTATCCATTCTTAAAGAAATCAGCCCTGAGTGCTCACTAGAAGGACAGATCCTGAGGTTAAGGCTCCAGTACTTTGGCCACCTCATGAGAAGAGAAGACTCCCTAGAAAAGACCCTGATGTTGGATCTGAAGAATTTGAGGATGGAATTTGCAGATCTTTCTCCATAGTACCACTGTATTCCGCTCTGGTCAGACCTCACCTGGAATACTGTGTCCAGTTCTGGGCACCACAGTTCAAGAAGGATACTGACAAGCTGGAACGTGTCCAGAGGAGGGCAACCAAAATGGTCAAAGGCCTGGAAATGATGCCTTATGAGGAACGGCTTAGGGAGCTGGGTATGTTTAGCCTGGAGAAGAGAAGGTTAAGGGGTGATATGATAACCTATCCATTCTTAAAGAAATCAGCCCTGAGTGCTCACTAGAAGGACAGATCCTGAGGTTAAGGCTCCAGTACTTTGGCCACCTCATGAGAAGAGAAGACTCCATGGAAAAGACCCTGATGTTGGGAAAGATGGAGGGCACAAGGAGAAGGGGACGACAGAGGATGAGATGGTTGGACAGTGTTCTCGAAGCTACTAACATGAGTTTGGCCAAACTGCGAGAGGCAGTGAAGGATAGGCGTGCCTGGCGTGCTCTGGTCCATGGGGTCACGAAGAGTCGGACACGACTGAACGACTGAACAACAACAAAGGGTGGGAGAACTCATGACCAGGGGCTGAATGTGGCCCTCCAGACTGTTCTGTCTGGCCCCCAAGCCTCTCCCTGAACCCTAACCTTCACCAGGCCTGCTTCACTCCCTCCTTGTTTTTTGTTTTTGTTTTTTTTAATTCTATTTTATTAAGTTTCAACATTTTTAACATATACAGTCAAGACACAAATATTATAAAGGTAATGCTTATGCCTTTTCACTGTCCTCACCCCTTCCCAAAAGAACTTGTGAACAATCCCTGCTGTGGCCTAAGCAGGAGAAAGTTGTGCTGATATATTATCAGACAATCCAACAACAAACAACAAACCTTGTTTACGTACAGCACTGGCATAAATCACAACAAACGCAACCTGCTGAATATCATAAATGTAGTATCTTATTTTATATCATCTCCACAACCGGGGGGAACAACACAGGAACACTAGACAACTCTGACAACATAAATACATATATAGATTACAAATGTACAAAAAGGAACCCAAAATCTATGGATCCCATGCCATAATATAAGAAGTCCATGAGATGATGTAAGCAGAACAAGGTTTTCCGGAATAAAGTCAACCTGTTTCGCCTTTCGGCTTCTTCAGCAACTTGAAATCACCATGATATTATAACTAGGAGTACCATAAGTATTTCAAAGGTTGCAAAACCCCTTCATAATAAGGTGAGGCATACTCTCTCTGTTGTGCTTTTCTATTTCTTCAACATAATGGAATCAAATACAGCGTTCTAATCCTATACAACAATGGTATTGCAAAAGACTGTATAAGAGATATATTATCAGATGCATTATACCATGTTTCTCATAAAATAAGACATACCTAAAAAATAAGCCATAGCAGGGTTTTCAAGCAGTCATAAAATATAAGCCATACCCCGAAAATAAGACATAGTGATACACGGGGAGGCCGTTGGTGAGCCTCCCGGAGGGCGCAGCATGGCGGGCGGCGACGACAAACTCGCGCTCCACTGCGCAGGGCTAGTCTGTGGATGCGGGGAGGCCGTTAGCGAGCCTCCCGGAGGGCGCAGCGTGGCGGGCGGCGACGACAAACTCGCGCTCTGCTGCGCAGGGCTAGGCTGTGGACGTGGGGAGACCATTGACGAGCCTCCCAGAGGGCTCAGCGTGGCGGGCGGCGATGGCGAACTCGCGCTCTGCTGCGCAGGGCCAGACTGTGGACTTGGGAAGTGGCGGCGCTACCGTCCTCGAGGGAGCGAGCTAGGCGCATGCGCGTCGCCGCCGGCCGCCTCGAGCCAGCCAGCGAACCTAGGCAAGGGAGTTTGTGAGGGAAGAAGTGAGGCGGGCCGGCTGGGCAGGCGGGCCCCTTCTCCCACCCCGAAAGGCCGGCCGGCAGACAGCCCAGCTCGCTGGCGCTGAGGGAGAGCCAGCGCCCCCTGAGAGCTCCGAAGCGTCGCCTGGGGGGGGAGCCCAGCAGAGCGCGGGGAGGGTCCCGGGCCTGTTCTGACTGACGGGCGAGGAGACCTCGCGCGCCCCGCCCCCTCTTCGTGCAGCCCTTGAAGCATCTCAAGTCAAGCATCTCTCCCCCCCCTCCTTGTTCCTTCTCTTGGTGCATATAAGTGGGGGCTGCATTATTCCTCTTCTTTTCTCCTCCCCCAAAGCCCCTTCCTCAGGTTCTGGGGCGCCATACAGACCAGGGAACCTCTGGCCTCTCCCCTGTCCAACCCCAACCGGGGGGATTACTTGGCGGGTGCAGCAGCAGCCCTTCCCTCCTCTTCTTCTCCCACCCACCCCAACTCTCTACCCCCCTCCCCCCATGGATGCCTGCCTCCCCCCAGCAGCCATCATGGGCAAGGTGCTGTCCAAGATGCTGGGCGCTACCGTCCAGGGAGCCCTGGCTGCCGTGCCCTCCGGGAGACTCGCTGACAGCCTCCCCGCATCCGCAGCCCAAGAAGAGGTGGGCGAGGGTGGCGCTGCCAGCGGGGCTGGAGGGCGGAGGCGCCCCCCCAGGCCATGGCGCCCTGCGCCAGTAGCCTCAATGACTAAGACGCCCCTCGCAGCAGCAGCACCGTGCAGAGCCATGAGCCAACGGGACCCAGCAGCCGCATGGAGCCCTGAAACAGTGTGACCCAGGAGCAGCACCTTCATGATGTGAAGCCCAGTTACAAAACACTACCGGTACCTCTCTTGTCTTGCCCACTTTATGCATATTTATGCATGGTTGATGCAAACTGTAATTGCATGCAATTGCTTTCACCACCCGGGTACTTTTGCTTGGTGCAAAAGTAATATTTACGGTAAGCATGGTTGATGCAAGCTGCAATTGGATGCATGAAAGTTAAAGTCTGCCATTTAACTCATCTCTGTGGGACTTAATTATAATTGAATAAATGTAGATTGCTGTACCATACTTACCGGTAATAAAAATAAGACATCCCCCGAAAATAAGCCATAGTGTGTTTTTTGGAGGAAAAATAAATATAAGACGGTGTCTTATTTTAGGAGAAACACGGTAGTAGGCAAAATTGCACAAAAATGTATCTATTACTATAAAAGCAGAAAAAACGAGAATTAATTTTCATGAGGACTATCCTCCTCTGGTGGTTCCCTCACTGCAAGAAGTGAGGTTACAGGGCACCAGGCAGAGGGCCTTCTCAGTAGTGGCACCTGCCCTGTGGAACGCCCTCCCACCAGATGTCAAGGACATAAAAGAATCACACAACTTTTAGAAGACATCTGAAGGCAGCCCTGTATGGGAAGGTTTTTTATGTTTGACATTTACTATTTCTATATGTGTTGTAAGTTGCCCAGAGTGGCTGGAGAAACCCAGCCAGATGCGTGGGATATAAATAATAAAATTATTATTATTAAACAAAATGTTAACTGAAGTGGCAATCTGGTGAACGGAAACCAAGAGGAACTAAAATTGATGGATTTGACCATTCCTACTTGTACCTGCCTGAGAAGCAAACTGATGTGCTATTTCTTCTGCCAGAACATCATGAGAACATTAATATCTATTCTACAATCCATTTTCTTCTCCCCTGCTGGACACTGCTGGAAATTTAATTAAAATCTCTTTGAGGTGATATCTGTTTCATTTTCCTACCAAGATGCACTAATGAGCATTTCAAGATGTTGCCTCCTAGAGATTCGTTCCACTGCCCCTCTTCCTTTGCTTTACTAAGAAGGGAAAATAGATATTGATACATAAGTGTTTAGCCACAGACTGCTTAATGAGCAAAGGAGCCATGGTTAATTCTTGTGCAGATGTCTGTGGTGTCAAGTGTGCCATGAATCCCCACAGCAATGATAAGGTCATGAAATGTGGGTTGGAACGAAATGCAATCGGTCTTTCTTTGAAACAACAACACAAAACCCCTCATAGGGTGAAATTCTATATAACTTTAAGTAGGGATGTGAGTGAGTGGATTGAGGCCTTCTTGTGCAACAGCGGTTTGTTCTTCCCCTGCATGACACACAGTTTCCCCCTTGAACAAGAGGAGATCATTTCCCTCAGAGCTTAGCCAGAATCATAGAATGATGGGCACCAGCAGAGTTGTGTATTTATCAATAAAATTTATTCGACTGTCAGTCAGAAAGCACATCTTATCCATACAAATGTTAAAACGTCTAAACATTTGGAAAAGCGTGACACTTAGAAACAGCGAAAAGTATATTATACATTTCGACCCGTGTCAATACAGTCAATTTTAGCCTTACGACGCTTAAAGGCCAAAAAAATAAATTTGGCCACCGAGAAGGTTGTTGTTCCAGTGAACTTGTTCATCAAATACAAAACCAGTCTTTCTCTGTCTACTGGGCTATGTTGACATAGGAGTGGAGCTCCTAAGATCTAAGATCTGCATAGAATGGGCAGATCAAAAGAATATGTTCAGTTGACTCAACCACTCCCAGAGCACAGGGGCAAAGTCTCTGGGCGTATGGGACTCCCCTGAACCTTCCCCACAAAACCGCCGATTCCAGAACGTTTAACCTAGCGGCTGTAAGGAGCCTACGGTATTCCACATAGTGGATTTCCGCCAGATAAGGGGCTGGTGAAATCTGAGATGTCTGTTGAGTTGTGTATTTATGTCCCAGCTTGCAGGCTTCCTATGCGCATCCCTTGAGCCATTTTGGGAGCCCTCAGGATGAGCAATAAAAGCACACTGTGAAACAGTTGACCGAGCCAGCGAAGTGAAATACGCCGACAGAGGCAAAGAGCATACTGTATTTGTCTTCGGTCAAAATGTTTCCGTTAATCCGATTAGCAATATTTCACAGGATTATCTCTCTTCTCCGCCCCACCACTTTCCCCACACAGGCCCACTGTGCCCTGACCTTTGCATTAAGCCAGAGCAATCCGATATCGGAAGCATCTGCAAGATCTCTTGCTGCAGCGACAGCCACTGGGACCGGTCGCGTGGGAGACAGACAAATAGCATCTGACAAAGTGATAATTCAATCTGTTGCAGGTAAAAGGAGAGCAGTGAAGGAAATAAACTTCCCTTTTCCTCTGAGGCACAGAGCTGAAAAGCAGGGCCCCTTGGGTAAAAGCCGTGGGTGGAATGTTATAGACGCAAATGCTTTTTCTGACAGAGCAAGAACTCTATGCATCACCCTTGCTGCTGCCCATATTATTATGATTTGTAGAAGTCAGTTGGCCCATAACCTGCTAGACATGGGCCCAACATCGTGTGTGTTTTTAAATAAAAAAAACTATCCTTTTTTGAGGTGCTCTCCAGGGAAAAAGGATGAGCTTAAAGCAGTATTCCTTCAGCCACTGTACAGGTACATTTGCCTGATCAACAAAAGGCAACACGTAGGCTAATAATGTATTGGCAGTATTTATGAAACACTATGAATTGTTTCTTAATTCATAAACAAAAGCCATATAATATGTGCAAGAAGTCACAAACTAATAGAAGTCAAATAAATATTCCATCAACAGGAATGCTTAGAATGGTGTGTAACCCACAAGGAAACACTGAAGTTGAGGCAGAAAGCCTTTCTATATCAAAGTTTGGTGGAGAATGAACTGGAGCCGGGTGGTGCTGTAAGCACAGCAGCAACAAACAGCAAACAGAACAGTTCATCCGGGATAATGAACTGTTTCAAAGACACTCTGGGAGGCTTCCAATCAAGTGTTAAAAACAATACAGCATTAATTAAAAACAATACTGCATACCCCTAACACAAGGCGCAAGGCACAGGAGAACGACTACATCTGGAGTCCCCAATGTGATGCCTTGAGACACCCCTTTGGCACTCACCAATCCAACCTCCTAAATTGTTTTTAATGCATTTTGCATCCTTTTGGGGTTGTGTAAGAGGGGAATTCAGGTGGCACTGTGGGTTAAACCACAGAGCCTAGGGCTTGCCGATCAGAAGGTCGGCGGTTCAAATCCCCACGACGGGGTGAGCTCCCGTTGCTCGGTCCCTGCTCCTGCCAACCTAGCAGTTCGAAAGCATGTCAAAGTGCAAGTAGATAAATAGGTACCGCTGCAGCAGGAAGGTAAATGGTGTTTCCGTGCACTGCTCTGGTTCGCCAGAAGCGGCTTTGTCATGATTTGTCATGATTTCCACATGACCTGGAAGCTGTATGCTGGCTCCTTCAGCCAATAAAGCGAGTTGAGCGCCGCAACCCCAGAGTCGGACACGACTGGACCTAATGGTCAGGGGTCCCTTTACCTTTATCCCCGTTCGCAGAGCTGTTAAACCACTCTGGATATTGTACCTTTACTAAGAGGGGAATTACCTGGGGGTTTTGGGGGTGGGGTGCCTGTTTCTTTGTCTGGTTTTTTTGGGGGGTGGGAGATGGGCACTGCAGATATTTTACCTGTTTGGAAGTCGGGTACTGGGCATCATGCACTTCCCCCAGTCAGATGGGTATTTTGGGTATTCCCAGCAATTCTTTCCATTTGCAAATGTGTCCCTGGACCAAAAAACATTGGATAGCCCCAAACTGTGTGATGATGTCTTTCTCCACCTCCACATCATTCTGTAAAGCACTTTGAAGCCTTTTGGCACATCTAGAAGTCTGAAAGCTGACAGCCATTTCTACAAGGAACAGAAATGCATTAAAAGTGTATCTGAACATAGGCAAACTATCTCCTCCTCTCCCTCCCCGCACCCACCCCCTTCCAGCATTTTAATTTATGGGTTTCCCCAACAACCAATTCCCATTTCAGTTTGAAAGGCTGCATGTAATGTAAAGATACCAAACAATATTGCTTTGGGATGGTGCAACACAATTACTCTTCCTTCCTTTTCGTTATTATTATTCTAAGCTATCGATTTTACTGTACTTTCTTGGGCTGTGTTGGTTTGTAATTATTATATTTTAAAAATTCAATAATTTAACTGTCCACCTACAACAAGGTTCTTTGACAACTTTGTTTTCTAGCTGGGCTGGATATAGATTGTACTGAAAGAGATTGAACATACGATTGTCAATGGGGCTTAGCAATTCCACAATGTTCACTGAACTTCACATTGGTCAGCATAGGTGCCAACTCCCTGGGGCCCTGTGTGCCCAAGCACCCACAAAATTCCCCATGAAGGGGCCGAGTACCCACAAATTTCAGTGCCAGGGCCATGCATACTGCATGGCGCCCACAGCCCCAGGCACCCACGGTCATGGGGCCAAGTTGGCACTCCTGTAATGGCCAGAATCACCTTCCAGAAATTTTCACCTGTGACTTCATCGGATGTTGCATTAGCAAAAATTATGCAAGTGGAATCTTTCCATCTATGTGGGTGTTTTGATGGGGAATCTTTGACCCTCCAGACGTTGTTGAACTCCAGCCTCCGTCCGCCTAAGCTAGTGTGGCCAATAGACAGGGGAGGTGGGAGCTGTAGTCCCACAACATGAGACGGGTGACAGATTCCTCATCCCTGCATAAGGGGAAAGGTAATAATGCATGGGTTGCATGAAGAAATTCCCATGTCCAATCCCCAGCATCTCCAGAAAGGGCTAAGAAAGACTCCTGTGGCCCTCCAGATGCTGTTGGACTCCAGGAACATCTGGTGGGTGCCATGATAGCTATCCATTCTTTTGTCCCACTACACCACACTGGCCTCAAGGCTGAGTACATTACTTTACTTGATGTATCTCTTATTGAATCTGAGGTTATGATGAATAATTGTAAAATTTGCACACACCCACAGTTTGATTTTCTATATGCTCGTCTTTCACTTGTGCGGGAGAATGAAGAAGGTGACAGATTTGCTTTTATGCATGAATTCACTCCCAGCTCTGCACATCTCTTCAAAGTTAATAGTGTAGTCCTATGCATGCTTACTCAGAAGCAAGTCCCATTGAGTTCCATTGAATTATTCCTGTGTAGGCATGCTCTAGAATTGTGCTGCGAGTCTTTGCCCTTCCCTACACATCCATGCTTTTTCCTTAAACTCCTGCAGCTGTGATGGAAACAGCCCACAAAGTAGTGCAAAAAACTAATTAAGTATCCCCTCCCTCTCTTAAAAAAGGGGGGCAGAAAATGGTCAAATAAGCCTTGATTACTAGGTGGAGGCCAAATTGATATCAGCTGCTAGCTTTGTCCCATTCTACTGAGTCATTCTCCCACCCACAGAGCCAACTAGCATTTCTATTGGATGATTCTACTGCTAATCATAAACAAGTTACCTGCCCCAAATGGTATAAAAACCACTAGGGCTTCATATTTTTCTACAGCAACCTAGGGCTTGTAGTGTTGTTTAGTCTCAGTTTATTTTGCTAGGACACAGCGATGTCTTCTCAGGTGTGCCAGAACTTCCATGCTGACTGTGAAGCTACCTTGAACCAGCTGGTGAATTTGGAGCTGTATGCTAACTATGTTTATCTGTCCATGGTAAGTGACTTTTGACTATCTAATGGGAAGAACCTGGTTGCAACTTGTTTGTGTGATTTTAGACTTATCCCAGTCTTAGGTATGTTTGTTAAGCTTCAAGTCTCATGTAGCTTATTGGATTGTTTTTCTAAGTAAGTTTGCAATAGGTGGGAGAATGTGCTTCTGATAAACTGTAATAGTTACAGGGTCTGGCAGACCCTTGATGCTTTGCCATGTCTTTCAACTCCAGACCTGATAGAACCCTTAGTGAAATAACCATGCTGAATTGTTACAATTGGCATTCTGCAATGTAAGAATGTAGTTATTATGGTAACTAGGAAGCTTTTCCAGTACACTGGATGGGGGCTTTAGGTTGCTTTTACCACCTCTACGTGGAGGGTGTTTGTGAAGAAGCTTAGGTCTGGGGGCTGAAAGTGGTCAACCAACTCTCCATCTGTATATCTAGACTACCTGCTACAGTAGGTCATCTATTCAAGTAGTATCAGATGTTGTGTCAATGCAAAGTGGAGTACAGTGAGTCCAAAATACACGGACACATCTGGGGGAGGAAGGGATATGTTTGCATATTGGCTACATGTCCTCATCTGACTATGACCTGTATTTTTCCTTCCCCGTTCCAGTCCTACCACTTTGACCGGGATGATGTTGCCTTGTGTCACATGGCCACGTTTCTGAAGGAGCAGTCCGAAAAAAAGTGGGAGCATGCAGACAGGTTCCTGAAATACCAGAACAAGAGAGGGGGGCGCATCTTGCTGAAGGACATCAAGGTAAGTGGACATGGAAGATCTTTAGCTGGGCTTCATTTGGGAGTAGTGTGTTGAGATTTGATGGTGCTTTTTGCATGTTCTGAGTCTCTGTATCTGATTATTGGCACAGAGGCCAGAGAAGGACGGGTGGGGCAACAGCCTGGATGCCCTGCAGTCTGCCCTGCAGCTGGAGAAAAAGGTGAACCAGGCCTTGCTGGATCTGCACAAGCTGGCAACGGAGAAGGGAGACCCTCATGTAAGTTCTCAACAATGTTACATTCTCCAGGAGCCTTCCTCATGCTTCATAGGATTAGGAGGGTTAGTTAGCTCTGACAGAGGAGCTGGCTGCAAAAATGCCCATCCCACATGCAAGGTTTGTTTCCTTCCATAAAACCAGTACCAATGCCTAGTATATCTTTAATTTCTCCATGGCATTCAAAATTTGACACAATGGGTGGCTGTTGGTTTTGGTTTAGCTTATCTAGAGAAGGTTAAAGCTACATGCCTTATTCCCCTTGTGACCCAGTTCTTAAACAAGATGTATACAAAAGCTTTGAACCATGGGTAGGAAATCTGTGACCCTCCAGGCGTGGTTGGATTGCAGCTATCATAATCACTGTTCAGGCAGGCCGGTTTGATCTGAAATCCAACATCTGGAGGGTGGCAGATTTTCTATCTTTGTCCATAGCTTGCGGTGAATAATATGTGCAGTTGACCAGTGCTTGCCTTTCACCTTTCAGCTGTGTGACTTCCTGGAGTCTGAGTTCCTGGAGGAAGAGGTGAAGGTCATCAAGCAGCTGGGAGACCACCTCACAAACCTGAGGCGCCTGGGACTGCCCCAGCATGGCCCAGGGGAGTACCTGTTTGAGAAGCTCACTTTGAAGAGCAGCAGCTGAATCCTGTCATCGCTTTAGAAAAACAGTAAAATTTGTAGTCAAGTTTGTGTAGTGTAATGTTCAAGAATAAAATAAATTATTGGCATGAATCTGTAGTCATGTGTGGTGTTCTGGTTAGGGATGAGAACTTTGGTTGGAAGCTCTTCGGCGAAATGGAGTGGGACAACCCAAACGCACTCAGGCCAGGGTGTGGTCTGAGAGGTACACAAGTCCACTACTACCTTGAAGTAAAGCAGGTCTGGGACCGGTCTGTACTTGGATGGGCAGCTACTTCAGAACCACATATGATGCCTTGGCTTCTAGGATGGAAAAGAGCAGGCATTCCCAAACTCAGCCCTCCAGATGTTTTGACTACAATTCCCATCATCCCTGACCACTGGCCCTGTTAGCTAGGGGTGATGGGAATTGTACTCCCAAAACATCTGGAGGGCCGAGTTTGGGGATGCCTGGAAAAGAGGTTGGATATAAATGTGAAGAAATTACACTTACTGCCCTGTAGCCTTCTTGAAGGTTTTATGGGTGGCCTAAAATGCCCATGAACCATGGGCATTTGGTTGGTCAGAGAATGAGGGGCTGCACTAGATGGGCCTTGAGTCTGGTTCAGCAGGGGTCTCAAGTTCTTAAGCCACCCTGAGATTGGAAACTTCGATAGTCAGTGGTTGCCTAAGATACTGAGAAATTTCATGTCGCAGCCAGCACACTTCAGGTCTCGTTTGCCTGAAGCAGTCTCCCCAATCAATCAGGGTTGCGTTGTTTTAGAAAACTAATGAACTTGCAGAATAAACCCAGCTGGTATTTATGGAATGCTTTCTCCTCTACCCAAGAGTACTCTCTCTCCACGAGAATATTCCCTTTGAAAGGCTAAATATTTAAATGTAGAAATACAAAAAGAAAATAGCACACATTCCCCATGCACCCTTTTACTGACAAGCTCATCCCTTCAAGTTAAAAACAACTTGGCCCCTGAGCAAAATGTTCCAGGAGCCGTTCAAAGCTCCCTTTGAAGCTTTGCTGTGGCATTCAAAGCTTTCTTTCAAACTCAGTCCTGCAATTATTGTTGCCTGTTGGTCACTTCTGTCTTTCCTGGGTGTCTATGTTGGTTTCCATCTGACATTGAGAGCGAGAGAATAAAGTTGGACAGAATGATGTGTCTCTAGTTAACCATTTACCACTGCAATATGGAGCAATTTATTGCTTGTGGGAAATGCTGATATGCCATCGAGTTCCACACTGCATTAGCAAGAACGCCTGTAAATAGGAACTATGTGGATTGATTTCCATCCCAGCAGGGCTAATCACCTCCAAAGTGCAGTTCCTTTCCCTGATGTGGAAGGAAATTATATCATAGGAAGGGGCCTTACACCAAGTCAGATCATTGCTCTACCAAGCTCAGTGTTGCATACACCAACCGGCAGCATCTCTCCAGGATTTCAGGCATGAGGTATCTCCCAGTCCTGTCTGGAGATGTTGCCAACTGAACCTAGGGCCTTCTGCATGCAAAACAAGAGCTCTACCACGGAGCTCATTTCCAGTTCTTTCGCCCAGTTGATGCAGAAGGTGCTTGGGATACATGGTAGAACATCTGCTTGGCATGGAGGAGACTCGTGGTGGTGGAGGCGGGGCAATGGAGACAGGTCCACTAGGGCAAATGGAGCATTGCTTCACACTGGCGTAGCAAGCCCAGACGGTACCAGGTGCGGAAATTTTTTTGGCACCCCGCAGGGACTGCACATGTGTGGCTGCAGTAGCACATACAGACTGCGCATGTGTGACATTCCGTACGCAGTGCGCACGCGCAGGATGCCGCACATGGGTAGACCGTACGGGGTGTCGCTCACCAGCGGCAGCACGTACGGACTGCACATGTGCAGCATTCTGTACGGAGTGCGCACGCGTGGGATGCTGCACATGTGCAGTCCGTACGGGGTGTCACTCACCAGGGGCAGCTTGTATGGGGTGTCGCTCGCCAGCGGCAGTACATACGGTGTGTCACTCGCCAGTGGCAGCTCTTACGGACTGCACATGTGCGGCATTCTGTATGGAGTGTGCACGCGCGGGATGCCACACATGCGCAGTCCATACGGGGTGTCGCTCACCAGGGGCAGCTCTTACGGGGTGTCGCTCACCAGCGGCAGCACATACGGTGTGTCACTCGCCAGCGGCAGCTCGTACGGACTGCACATGTGCGGCATTCTGTACAGAGTGCGCACGCGTGGGATACCGCACATGTGCAGTCCGTACAGGGTGTCGCTCACCAGGGGCAGCTCGTACGGGGTGCCGCTTACCAGCGGCACTCCATAAGGAGCTGTATACCTGGGGGGAGGCAGGAACCAACTTGTCACCCCTGCCATAGTGGCACCCAGGGCGATCCGCCCCGAACACCCCCCCTTCCTACACCACTGCTGTTTCATCAACCTCAGTGTGCTCACAGCCAGCTCCCACCCACCTGCCTCCGCCCTCATGTTTTCCAACAGCTTGTTTGCAGGATTTCTTAAAGGTAGCCTGATTGCAGGCAACTCCCCACTTATACAGGGGTTATGTTTCAGGCACTGGGCGTTCAGCATTGTGAACCTCATCCAGTGGTCCTTCCCTGCTGAAATTCAGGTGGTTGATGAAGATCTTTTGATTTTGCCAGGCACTATTAGGAGGTTTTCTCTTCTGTAATGCATTTCATCCATGATATGCTTCTTTTGCCATCCTGACATACACCACGAAAAGCCTGGACAATATAGAAAGCTGAAATAAATAATTGTTCAGTCTCTGACATGTCTACACACTCCATCATTTCTCCAATGAAAATAGGGATGTGCTATTCAGATTATTATTATATTATATTATATTATATTATATTATATTATATTATATTATATTATATTAATTATTAATATATTATTATTATTATAATTAATGATTAATTTAAATAATTTAATTTAATTAATAATACCCCACCCACCTGACTGGGTTGGCCCAGCCACTCTAAGTGGCTTGCAACATATATGAAAACAGAATACAACATTAAGAATAATAATTTAAAAAATCCCTCTCCAGGGCTGCCTTCAGATGTCTTCTAAAGGTTGTATATTTATTTATCTCCTTGGCTCGGGTGCCGCATAGCTCCATACCCTCCGACATTTCTCCAATGAAAATAAGGACTTCCTAAGGCAGTGATGGCTAACCTTGACACTCCAGATGTTTTGGGACTACAACTCCCATCATCCCTGACCACTGGTCCTGTTAGCTAGGGATGATGGGAGTTGTAGTTCCAAAACATCTGGAGTGTCAAGGTTAGCCATCACTGTCCTAAGGAAAACTGGGACATTCCAGGATCAAATCAGAAACCGGGATGCCTTCTGGGACAGTCCCAAGAAAACGGGGATACATGGGGGGTCTGCATGTCCAGGGAGCGCTGGGAGATATCCTTGTCTGAAACCCTTGAGAACTGCTGCCTGTCAATGTAGACAATACTGAGTTGGAAGGACCAGAGGTCTGACGCAGAATTCCTATGTCTCTGGGGCAGCAAAATGCAACTCCGTTAAGTGAAATTGCCTTATCCTGGGCCAGATCATTGGTACTGCATCTCCTTTGTATGCATAAAACCCCAGGTTTGATCCCTAGCATCTCCTGGTGGGTCTGGGAATGTCTCCTACCTGGAAGCCTGGAGAACCATGGACGATTGCTCTCTTGAACTACCGGTAAGTGCCTTAGAAAATGGAGCTGTGAGGGTGCAGGTTGAAGGTGCAATTCCAGTCGAGTAAGAGACACCAGGGGAGACCACCAGATACCCACAGACATGCTAGTCTTAGTAAGGTCTTTGTAGCAGTGGACCTTTGATGCATCTCTTGATTAGCTTAAGGATAGGCTGAGATATCAAATAGCTGGACCAGCCAACAAAATGCTCCTGTAAAATTGACAAGCCCAACACAAAAGCTTTGCCCATCCCCACCCGCCGACAAAACCTAGTCCCCTGAAAGATGTAGGGAAGCTTTGCATGCCTGGTTTGGGTCAGATCTATATAACTTGCCTCGGGACATCTGGAATCAATTGCATCTCCAGCTCTCAGCAAATATTGGAGAAATTCTCTTTGCTCCTGCTTTTTGCCTACGGCAGATACATTTTCTAAGTTTACTTCTGCTTATTAAAAAAGACATTTAGATGGGGACTTGGCTCAGTTTTAGAGAGAAATCTAGAGTCAGACTCTGCCCTTCCGTCTTCTGTCCATTCCTTGGAGTATTCCCCACTTTCACTCTTATATGAGAAAATGTTTTAGAATTAAAACAACCATGCTTGAGAAGAATTTTTTAAAATAATATTAACTTTTTAATAGGACAACTGTTATGAGTACAGTGATACCTCTGGTTACGAACTTAATTCGTTCCGGAGGTCCGTTCTTAAGCTGAAACTGTTCTTATTCTGAGGTGCGCTTTCACTAATGGCGCTTCCTGCTGTTCGCGCCTCCGCATCCTGGGGCAAAGTTTGCAACCAGGAGCAACTACTTCTGGGTTAGCGGAAACCCGGAGCTTGCGTAACCAGACGCTTTCGTAACCAGAGGTACCACTGTACAGGGAATTTTAAAAAATGATTTTAGATAAGTGCAACCCACGAGTAGAGGTGTCAAATAATTCAGACATAAAACAGGAACGGTAGCAGAAGTTGCTGTCATTCACTTATTCATGTATAAATTATTATTATTATTATTATTATTGGAAGTTTTTAATGTTTGATGTTTTATTGTGTTTTTAATATTCTGTTGGGAGCCGCCCAGGGTGTCTGGGGAAACCCAGCCTGATGGGCAGGGTATAAATACATTGTTGTTGTTGTTGTTTTGTTGTTGTTATTTGTCTGGACATCAGTCCAGCAAATTTGATCGGCATTTGCTGTTGTTGTTTTCAGCCCACAAATTATATATAATTGATTGTGGTATATGCAATTGATTGTGGTTTTCTTCTTCCCCATTTGCATTGTGTTTCCTTTGCATTGACATGAATGGGGTGGAATGACAACAGTGTACTTAATATGCATAATGGATTTCACAAATTATATCATTTTACCAGAGGGAGCAGCAGGGGTGGGACTAGATGACCCTTGGGGTCCCTTCCAACTCTGTGATTCTACGAGTCTATGAATAATGTAGTTCTTGCTAGAAGATGAAGCGCAGTTGAATGAAAGCACTGCTGCATGTTACAAATACAGGGCAGAATAGCCCTATCTCACAGTGTGTGAGCATACCAGCCAGCCAGGCTGGGAAACATGGGCCAGGCTGGGAAATCGTATCCAATGGGGATGTCATTTTAGGGTGTGCCATTTTAAGGAGCGAAACTTGATTTTTGCAAATTTCTTCAGTGAGTGGTCTTAAATATATATATTTGAGTGTGAGGAATTCTAATCTGCCATTATTTTTGTGATAGGATAGCATTTAGCTGGGTAAGTCTGCGTTTGATGAAGAAGCAAATAAACTGCTTTCAGGCAACCAAAGAATTGTGATTTTATCTTCTGAAAAATGTCAGATAATGCTAAACAGCAACAACAACTAATATTAAGATATAATATGACTGCCAAGTACTTGGCAATCATTTTTAATGATTTCTGTGCAATTTTGCACACCTTTTACTTACGAAGCAAAACCAAATTATATTAATTTAACCAAAATATATTTTGAATTCCCAATCATGTTGCACCTTTTTTAGCACCCCTCATTTTAGGAACTGGAAAGTTGAAAACATGCCCTAATAACCACAGCACCTTGGGAAGGGCCATGCCTCAGTTGCAGAGCATTTCCTTTGAATGCAGAAGGATCAATCCCTGCCATCTCTAGGTAGCACTGAAAGCGACCCCTGCCTGATACCCTGGAGAGCTACTGCCACTCAGTGTAGACCAGGGTTTCCCAAACTTGGGTCTCCAGCTGTTTTTGGACTACAATTCCCATCATCCCTGACCACTGGTCCTGCTAGCTAGAGACAATGGAAGTTGTAGTCTGCAGGGTCATCACACCGCTGCCTCATGCTCAGTGTGTGATCAATCACAATCCGAAGGTCTTCTGTGCTGTGCCAGGGCACAAATGTGTTCAATTTGTCTTTCTTCAGCTAAATGGTGGGTGTACAGGCCAAGAGAAAGCGAGGCAATTATTTCCTTTAGAATTATTTCAGGTCCAACACCAGCAGCTATGCCTAAATACAAACCAGTCTGTATTTCAGGCTGCAGGTGAGCCCAGTTGGCTTCCATCTCCAGGTTCTTGGCTCCAAAAACGGTGTTATACAGTGGTACCTCGGGTTAAGTACTTAATTCGTTCCGGAGATCCGTTCTTAACCTGAAGCGTACTTAACCCGAGGTACCACTGTATTTAGATAAGTGATTTGTCAAATATCTCTTTTCTATCTCTCCTGCCCCCTCCACAAATCATTCTCCACCAGTTAGTGAGAAGCAAATTTGCACCCCAAAATGGGCCAAATGGAGAGGGCAGAAATATATGAGATTCTCAAGGGCGAGAATCAACCCTCAATTTACATTACTTTCAAGATGGCTGAGAGGTTTTAGCTAGTACCTTTTTGTACGACCATAAAGGTAAAGGTAAAGGGACCCCTGACCATTAGGTCCAGTCGTGACCAACTCTGGGGTTGCGGCACTCATCTCGCTTTATTGGCCGAGGGAGCCGGCGTACAGCTTCCGGGTCATGTGGCCAGCATGACTAAGCCGCTTCTGACGAACCAGAGCAGTGCACGGAAACGCCGTTTACCTTCCCGCTGCAGCGGTACCTATTGATCTACTTGTACTTTGACATGCTTTTGAACTGCTAGGTTGGCAGGAGCAGGGACCGAGCAACAGGAGCTCACCCCGTTGCGGGGATTCAAACCGCCGACCTTCTGATCGGCAAGCCCTAGGCTCTGTGGTTTAACCCAATAGATTCTAAATATTATTTTCTGTTGTATTTGTCTTAATTTAAGATCCATCGATACCCCATGTATCAAGGCTAAAATCCTTTCCCACTGTCTGGGTAGTATTGGAGATGTGGCAGGGACAAGGCCTCTCTGAAACATGCGCTTGTACAGTGTTCTATGCTTAACTAAATTCTGGGAGAAAGTGCTGGTCTGCATAACTATGACTGTGCAGAAAAAGTTAAATCTTTCAGCAGAGAATATTCTTTTGAACTATATACCTATTGTATGGAAACTAACAAAGGGGTGACAAAAATAGATTCTACATTCCACTGTCAAACAGCTCTTACTGTCAGAAAGTTCTTCCTGAAGTTTAGTCAGAATCTCATTTCTTGCAAGTTGAAGCCATTGGTTTGGGTCCTAGCTTCTGGAGCAGGAGAAAACAATCAGATCAGAGCATTCCAATAACTGTTTTAGGATTCCTGGACAGATCAGAACCCATAATTTGCTGTATTATACCCAACATTTTTTACCAAAATTGCCTGCAGCTCCAGGTCCTTTTATACCTCAGAACTTTGACTATAAGTTATGTGGCATTAGATACTATTGAAGTATACAGTAACTTTGAAATAGTTTTCTTTGAGATCTGCCTTTATTAATACCACCAAAACGTTTTTGAACAGCTAGTCCCAGTCTTCTTCCATGATTGATTTAAGCTCAAAAGGTCTCATTCCCATTTTCTCTTGAATAGGAGAGAATTGAATATATATAATTGCTTTTCCTTTATCAGATTTTTAATAAAAGCTTCTCAAAAGACTTAGTAAGATGTGGAGTTCCATGTTAAACAGCAATTGTTCAATTGAAAAAAAAAAGATGTTTAATTTCCATTGTTCAATTGAAACAAAAATGAAACGATGTGCTTGATTTGTTACTTCTTTAGCACCTTCATAGGATATATTGTGACTTTGCTCATACCATCTTCCCCAACTGAGTGCTTTCCAGATATCCTTGTTGATAGTCTGTCGTCTTTGCATTGTTATACCGCCATTTTTTTAAGATTTAAGCTAATGGGGATAAAGTTGAATTTAGCTTTGGGGAACAATTACTCCGAATCTTTAGTATTGATTTAGTGGAGGATATGACATGCAACCATTACATAAAATAAAAACATAAAAATAGAACAACAATAAACACTAAGATAAACGTTTCTGAAGCTATTAACAAAATTGTGTCAAGTTGTATATATCACAATTATGACAGATATGAAATGATGCATATAGTCTAATGTGTATTGCTTAGATTGGTGGCAATGAGCAAAAGGTATTTTGTAACAATAGCAGTTAAAATTTATAGACATTTATAGGAAGGGGAGAGGAACAGGGTGATGGGGAGACAACTAAAATACATTTCATGCATGCCAGACTATGTTGTAAACTGTGGGTACTGTTCTACCATATGCCTCATTATTTGTGTAATCAATAAAGTCACACCGACTACATTAAAATTGTTGTGTTCTTTTTAGCATGTGGCTGCTTTTAAAGACTTGTACAATTCTTTTTCTGCTGATAGCAGTTGATTCTCGTTACTGCCAAACGATTCTAATGTCGCTGCTATTTTTGAGGCCTTATAAGATCTCTTTAAGGGACCCAGGTGGCGCTGTGGGTTAAACCACAGAGCCTAGGGCTTGCTGATCAGAAGGTCGGCGGTTCGAATCCCTGCGACGGGGTGAGCTCCCATTGCTCGGTCCCAGCTCCTGCCCACCTAGCAGTTCGAAAGCACGTCAAAGTGCAAGTAGATGAATAGGAACCGGTCTGGCAGGAAGGTAAACGGCATCTCCGTGCGCTGCTCTGGTTCGCCAGAAGCAGCTTAGTCATGCTGGCCACATGACCTGGAAGCTGTACGCCGGCTCTCGGCCAATAAAGCGAGATGAGCGCCACAACCCCAGAGTCGGACATGACTGGACCTAATGGTCAGGGGTCCCTTTACCTTTTTAAGATCTCTTTATATTAGGAACTCCCACTCCATAAAACATATTTTCTGATATAGATTTTTGTTAGCTGTTCTGCTCTGACCTTTTTCTTCTTCTTACCGTTTTCTATAATTGAGGAAATTTAACTGATAGAAATGTTGACATCAGGAATAATATGCTTGAGGGCCACTGTTTCCCCCCATCTATGATAGCTGGAGTTTCCTCCACTTTTACAGAACTGAGCTCTTAATATTCATTTAAGATAGCGTTCTTTTATTGCTTGTAGGCTGGGGTGCTGCCACAAACCCAGATAGCTCACAGATGTGCTTTTTCCATTTTATTATCGTGTCTCTTAAGCATTTCTGTATCTGTTGTTTATTCTGGTTGATCATGAAACGTTTCAATTTTGTGTCCCAGGGCTGTTTGAAAACCCTTTGCCAGTGGCCCTGTTCCGTTCCTTTAGACCTTCAGAAATCCAAGGTTTAAGGAGCAGCGCAGGGCTGCTTCAAAGCACAGAGCTGGGAGATAAGCCGTTTTCATTGCATGGAAACAGCTTCCTCCTCCTTGAACAAAGTATGCTCTCACGGCACATTAGCCTTGGCTCCAGGAACGGAACAACTGGGAGCCCAATTTAAGCTTACAGTTGCTCCTTTGAAGCCCTGTTCTTACCTGCCCCGCACCTGTGAGTGTGAATTACTGTTAGGACCCTTATTAGTGAGGCCAGTGTCATGTAAACAGGAATACAAGAACTACCGGTAGTTAAAGGGGAAATGTATGGCTGACGGTTAAGAGAAAAACACCGCCGTATAAGGTACAAGGAGTGTTCTGACTGACACCTATAGTAAAAGTGGGTTGAATAAGTTGTATTATTATGCACTGCGATCAGATGAAAGGTACTGAAGTACTGGGGAGGCAGAAGGTGGTTGAGCAGAGGATAAACGGTTAAGACAATATATATTTGCCTATATAAGTTTAATAATAATAATTTATTTATACCCTGCCCTTCCCAGCCAAGACTGGGCTCAGAGCGGCTAACACCAATAAAATCACAACAAAACATACAAAACAATCAATTAAAATGCAGGTTAAAATACGATTTAAAGTTTAAAATGCAGCCTCATTTTTAAGTAGCCCACCAATCAAACCATAAAGGAATGAAACATCAGGGTTAAACTGAAACCAACCCAAAGGCCAGGCGGAACAGCTCCGTCTTGCAGGCCCTACGGAAAGATGCCAAATCCCGCAGGGCCCTGGTCTCTTGTAACAGACTGTTCCACCAAGTCGGGGCCAGTACTGAGAAGACCCTGGCCCTAGTTGAGGCCAACCTAGCATCCTTGTGGCTTGGGACCTCCAAAATGTTATTATTTGAGGACCTTAAGGTCCTACACGGGGCATACCATATATTTAGGGAAGCTTTTAATGTTTAATTGATTATTGTATTTTAATATTTTGTTGGAAGCTGCCCAGAGTTGCTGGGAAGCCCAGCCAGATGGGCGGGGTATAAATAATAAATAATAAATTATTATTAGAGTCCCGTGGGCTGCAAGAAGATCAAACCTATCAATTCTTAAAGAAATCAGCCCGGAGTGCTCACTGGAAGGACAGATCCTGAAGTTGAGACTCCAATACTTTGGCCACCTCATGAGAAGAGAAGACTCCCTGGAAAAGACCCTGATGTTGGGAAAGATGGAGGGCACAAGGAGAAGGGGACGACAGAGGACGAGATGGTTGGACAGTGTTCTCGAAGCTACCAACATGAGTCTGACCAAACTGCGGGAGGCAGTGGAAGACAGGAGTGCCTGGCGTGCTCTGGTCCATGGGGTCACGAAGAGTCGGACATGACTAAACGACTAAACAACAACAACAACAACAACAACTATTATTATTATTATTATTATTATTATTATTATTATTATCATATTTAGTGTGTGCACTGATGAAAATGTTCTTGCAGACTCTTTGAACTCTGCCTGGTAATGCATTACTGAACAACTGAAATTTTGATGTGAGCCTCTGTACTTGAGCAATTCCACCCCTCACCTGACATGTATGGTGCATGCAGTTTTCCCCAAACTGCCTTGTTGGCCAAATGGGGAGGCCTGGGGAGCCAGGTTTGGCCTGTGGGTCAGAGGTTTCTCACCCTGTCCTAGAAAAACATACCCTCCAACATTTCTGGTGGGGTATGAATAGTTTGCAACAGTCTTACTGCTACCATTTTGTTCAGAGTATCTCTCTCTCTCTCTTTTTAATAATAATAATAATAATAATAATAATAATATGTGTTTATCTTTGCAGGTACAGTATGTTTGCATCTTAGCGCTCATTTAACTCACACAATTTCAACAGGCTGGTTGAAATCCCTCAAGTTAAATGCAAACAAGGCAGAGAGCTTAAAAAACTCTTTTTGCACTGGGAAAATGCAGCACAAAAAGAGCTTTTAAGCTTTCTGCCTTGCTTGGGGCTCAAGGGCACAGCTCTGCAAGGCTAGGTGTGTTTTCACATGCTTGGTTCCAAGGGAGCGCTTTGATTATTCATCCTTTTGCATATGGTACATCCCCCCTGGAAAGTAACCCCTATGCAAGATGTGGTTGTGCTATAAAACAGGATAAACAAAATTGTCTGGAATCTCCCCCCCCCCCCGCTGAATAGTTGCAGAGGAAAACTACAGAAACGATATCTTCAGTTAAATGTTAAATGAATGTACCCTATATACTCGAGTATAAAGCCTAGTTTTTCAGCACATTTTTTGTGCTGAAAAAGCCGCCCTCGGCTTATACTCGAGTGAGGCAGGCAGTGGCTCCTATGAAGCTTTCCCAGGTTTTTTGTGGTAAAATTGGGTGCCTCGGCTTATATTCGGGTCGGCTTATACTCGAGTATATAGGTATCTATCCACAGTCTTCAGCAAATTGTAGGAGTTCTGAATCCATGTTCTTTCACGGCAGCATTCCAAAGAAAATCAAAGCATCTCATTTGAAAGGCACCTGTCTTTTTATTGGTTCTGTGTCCCCGGATCCTGTCAATTCATTTGTCCATCAGCGCAATGTCCCATATTTGCACCAACCACATATCAAATTATGTCTGTATTCAGAGTCCTCCAATTCTTCATCATGGTAAGTCGAGTTGCAGTCATTAAATGTATTATGAGTTGTTTAGCAGTATTATCCTCAACAGGGTACTTCAGTTTCAGTTTCAGTACCTTTATTGGCATATATAAAACAACAACATATTTATATTACATACAGTAAAAGGAAAGCTTCCTCAGCCTATTATGTAGACCAAGCTCCCCCAGATTTGACTTCGAAGATTCTGGACAAAAACTGTACCAGGGCTCTGGTGGATGATGGAGAGACATCTCTCAAAAGAAACTGCACCTTGCGTTGATTATTAGGTAGAGCCTCAAGCCATGGAAAGGACGTTATAAGGTCAGCACGAAAGGTGCTAAAGAGAGGGCAGTCCAGAATTATGTGGTCTAGAGAATCAGGCACATTCTGGCCACACGTGCAGAGTCTATTCTGGTAAGGAATGCCTCTAAGTCTTCCAGACATCACGGAGGACGGGAAGGCATTCAATCCACGAACAGGGTACTTCTTTACAGCCCATTCAAAGGCACCAAGCCTTTTCGGGAGTCAGTCTGCCGCCAACATGGACAATATCTGCACCTGCACCATTTTTTCAATTAAGCATCTCCATCCACATTCTACCACATCTATCACAAGTGCCCCCTCCCTTTTGAAACGCACAATTAGAATTGGATTGGAGCAACTTGCATTAAAAGCATGGGTAGGCAAACTAAGGCCCGGGGGCTGGATCTGGCCCAGTCGCCTTCTCAATCTGGCCCACAGACGGTCCGGGAATCAGCGTGTTTTTACATGAGTAGAATGTGTCCTTTTATTTAAAATGCATCTCTCGGTTATTTGTGGGGCATAGGAATTCGTTCATTCCCCCCCCCTTCAAAATATAGTCCAGCCCCCCACAAGGTCTGAGGGACAGTGGACCAGCCCCCTGCTGAAAAAGTTTGCTGACCCTTGATTTTAAGGAGGAGATTTGCAGGAGAACATCAATTCAAGGAGATTATACCAGAGATGGTCTTAGCCAAGCTTGCAGTTCAGATGCTAAGCTGGACAACTGGCGTGCCTAACACTGTCCAGTTACATTTATAACTATATTTTCACTGCTCTCAATCAACAAGGCAGATGGCATTTGTGAGTTGTTTCCCCCCCTTCGTCTTCTCCAGTTCACATGCAGCTTAATAAATCAAAATAAATGATTGCAGACCATGCAGCCATCACCACCTCAAAATAACAAGCCAAGCTGCCTGTCCTGTCATTTTTGTAATAGCATATAATAGGACTGCCACTCAGGCTCCCAGATTGATGATGTCTGCTTTCTTTGTCTGCTTGTTTCGGCTCGGTATGCCATTCCATTGGACGTGATTGCGGGCTGAGAAGAATCCAGTAGGAACATCAGAAGCTGCCTGACAGTGAGACTCAACGGTTCGCCTAGTTCCAGTATTCAAAATGACAAACTGATGTGGAAATGGAGTGGGTGGAACCGACGACTGGAAAAATGACAAAATGGAGAGAAACTGATTTGTCCATCTACCTGCATGGCAATACACCTGGGAGCAAGGAAACTTCCAGCAGCGGATTTGTGTGGGAGTGCTTCTGCGCAGTTGTAGAAGGGAGGTGGGGGCATGGCTACAGAATGGTGGATGGTGATAATTAACAGGGAAGGAACTTGAGGAGGTTGGCTGTAGAATCACGCCAACATGTGTGTTTGGGCGGGATTTCTGTGCAAGAAGCATCTCTGCTCATGTGGATGTACGAAATGCGTCCTTACTTTCTTCCTCTTTGAATTACAGGTAGATAGCCGTGTTGGTCTGTCATAGTCAAAACAAAATAAAAACAAAATCCTTCCAGTAGCACCTTAGAGACCAACTAAGTTTGTTCTTGGTATGAGCTTTCGTGTGCATGCACACGAAAGCTCATACCAAGAACAAACTTAGTTGGTCTCTAAGGTGCTACTGGAAGGAATTTTTTTATTTTCTTTTTCCTCTTTGAAATTCATGTGTGTCTGGAATGCCAGTTGCACTAGACCGGCAACATTGCTAGCAAAGATTCCTACATTAAATTGTGGCATTTGGGAACATCCTGGTGAATAACACAGTTTTTGAGGCATTGAATAAAAAAAAATTTCCATGAGTGAAATCTACAAATATTGTAGAGGAGTTTCCACACCTTCCATGTTTAATTCATCTTTGTTCTGTATCTAAGTTGGCCCATTAATTTTTCTGACACCACAAGCAGCAACTGAGTGGAGCAGGGTGGGGAAAATGAGTCTACTGTTGTTTTGTGTTACTGGACTTTACAGCCCAGGAGGAGAGGAGGGGATGTATAGTACATGAACTTCTGCCTGTTCAATGGGACTTTCAATCCCTGTGCTTTCCATGTGCCCCTAGATCTGTTCTGGGGTTTCCCCCAACCCTCAGGAACAGATATGGTGCCCATTTTCCATGAAAACTTTCCTGTACATAGAGGAAGATGGGTAAGTTACCTACTGCGAGTCTGACAGCCCTTAATTGGTTTGAGTTGTGTGTGTGTTAACTGGCATGGCTTTACTTCTAAATAAGTCAATGTAAAAAGTCGTCGTCCCCCCACCCACCAAGGTAAAAGGAAAGACTGAAATTAAGCAACCGCACTGATATCAGGCACCTGACAGCCAGCCACGGAGGGGCGCGTGCTCTTGCGTCCCTGCAGTCGCTAAAGTGATAAAGAAAGTCTAAAATAATTCTAAAGCACCCTGAGAAAGAGGAAAACAAAAATAAATGGAAGCCTCTTTTACCGGGGAAGAATCATTTCAAGAAATTGGGAGGGCATATTTTAACACAGAGCTAATAGAAATGCATTGGAAGGACATGCTATGAACCTTCAAATAAATTCAGATACGACCTTTCAAAAGCAAAATGCAAAATGTGGGTGGGATGGGCACTCTCTGTCCTTGCTTGGTGATTTAAATAGTAAAGAGCCCAGCTGACACACGTCTACATTTTTTAAATGTATGTCCTCTGCAGTGGGGCCCTTACGTGCATATAAACACGCTTAGACTGCAACCAGACTTTGGAGCCATAGGTGAAATTCACTTTGAAACACTTTACGCCGGAGGAAACGGTGCGGCCATCTTAAGCATAAGTTTTGAGGACATGAAACACTGGCACAGAAAAACACCACAACCAACTTTTAATAAATAGCTTTACTTTTCATTCCTATATACAAGTACCTTACAGCGAAACCCTGCACACACACACACACACACATAAAGAGAGACAGAAGTTGCCTGACAAGTTTGATAGTGACCTAAATGGCTGGCAATTTGTCCCCGTTGGATGCAGCTGGTCAATGCACTCTCTCAGCTTGAAGTCGATGAAAAAGTTAAGTGCATTTCCAGCGCTTGCCACTCCCAAACCATGTTCCTGTCCTAGTTTGGAGTCGCTCTTTGGCTTTGACGAACAGGCAATTTAGCAGATTTTTATTTTTTTTAAAAGTAAAGTTAAGTCACCTCCTTTTCATGGACATTACCATACTTTTACTGCGCACCGGGGGGGGGGGGTGCTATAAGCAAGACCTTCTCATGCACAAGCCCTACTGAAAAGAAAGGCAGTCAGGTAAGCATGGGTCCATCTGCTCAGTACTCTATACTTTGACCAACAGCAGTGCCCCACCGTCTCTTGTAAGGGCATTTCTCAACTCTGGTCCTGGAGATGCCAAGAACCGAACTTGGGGCTGTGAGCACACATATGGTTTTTCTTACTTAGTGATTAATTTTCCATCCCTTCATTTCCCCCCTGGAATTCAAGGTAGCATACACAGGGTCCCCAGACAATTTCTTTTGGAAGCACCGACCAGACTTGGATCTGAGGAAGGACCACAGCTCATCAGGAGAGCATGTGCTTCACCCGTAGAAAGCCCCAGCTTCATTTCCTGATGGCAACATCTGCAGGGATGCAACTTAGTCACCCCTCCTTAAAACCACCCTGTATGGTATGCAGCAAATACAGTGGTACCTCGGGTTACAGACGCTTCAGGTTACAGACTCCGCTAACCCAGAAATAGTACCTCGGGTTAAGAACTTTGCTTCAGGATGAGAACAGAAATCGGCAGTGGCAGTGGGAGGCCCCATTAGCTAAAGTGGTACCTCAGGTTAAGAACAGTTTCATATTAAGAACGGACCTCCAGAACGAATTAAGTTCTTAACCCGAGGTACCACTGTATCTCCAAGTTGGGTTGGGAGAGAAACCTGCCTGAAACCCAAGAGAGATCCAGCCAATCAGGGCATATAATATTGAGCTAGATGGACTAATGGTTTGACTTGACATAAGGCAGATTCCTATGTCCCTGTACTCAGCTTCAGGTAGGTGGCTTTTATCATGTGTCTCCAGG
The DNA here is from genome assembly GCA_034642065.1 of Darevskia nairensis. Lineage (NCBI taxonomy): Eukaryota > Metazoa > Chordata > Lepidosauria > Squamata > Lacertidae > Darevskia > Darevskia nairensis. The sequence goes on from JAWWNI010000529.1 coordinate 389,332, forward strand.
CAGCAGCTGTGTGCTCTGTCAGTGAGACCTGACACTCTCCTTCTCTCATAGCAAGTGACCCACAAATTCTAGCGTTCATTTCATGATTATCTTCCTTTTTTCCACCAATTTCTTCTCAGGTTCCATTTAAATCTGCAGCTTCGGTGATGTCCCTGGGATGGGCCAACCCATCCTGGACCTTGCCTATCTGCACAGAGGTCAAAAATGGTGACAGAGACAAGGCAGTGCCGATGCCACTTGTGATCAACCACACTGCAAATCGTGGTCATTTGCAATAATCTAATGTTGGGATTAATGTTGGGACACGGGTGGCGCTGTGGGTTTAACCACAGAGCCTAGGGCTTGCCAATCAGAAGGTCGGCGGTTCGAATCCCCGCAACAGGGTGAGCTCCAGAGTCGGGACATGACTAGACCTACTGGTCAGGGGTCCCTTTACCTTTTTAATGTTGGGATTGGTGTGCACAACCCATGTGCAAGTGATGCTGCACTGGAGTACAGGCAAAAGAAGAAGGCCCTGTGAGCCCAGGCCTCAGTAAACCCCCTTAAGTATAGGCTGGGTATTAGGTTGCATCTTTGTTTCCCACCCACCAGAGGCACGGAGAATTGCTTTCCCCTTCCTTGCCAGGACAGTTCAGCTACCCCACATACCTAAAGTGGTGCAAACGAATCAACTTAAAACATGCACTTTTTGCTGCCTTTCATCTCTCCAAGCCATGGATTACAAGACTGAGATGATCACCCCAATGCCCCTGGAAGGATATAAAGGTGGGAGATGATCTTTCTCTGTAATCCTGCTTGCTGGGGTCCAAAAGGCTGTGGGGCAGGCCTTTCATGCCACTGCCAGCCTCTTGGCAGCTCTGCCTCCAGACCAGCCTTTCAGATCTTCAGACTTAAGCTGGCACACTCCTGGCACACTTTCCCTCGGTTGATACTGTGCCCACAACACGCCACATCAGAATGCTGGGAGATACTCTAGAGTAAGTCCGAAGCAGCACAAGGAAATCATGCTGGGAAATGGAGATCTAGAAAGCCTTCATGGATGTCCAAAGCCATTTGGCGACCTGGGTTGGTGTGCAGCACTGTTTGTATCCAGGTCTTTGGATCCCAGTAAAAAACCCAAACATGTTCATGGCTTGTAAATAAGGCAGAACTGAACGGCAGGCACCTAAACATGATCCTGAAATGGCAAAGTCCATAAACATATGGCTGAAAAACACAAAACTCTGAAAAAAAATAACACTGTTTTTCCTCCCTCTCTATCCATTATATGCACTATGGCCTGGTTTGCACATTGCACTAAAACAAAGCATGAGCACATGAGAGAGCAGGCTCCAGGAGAGGAGACTGTGGCTGCTTTGATCCTTTCTGTTTGCTGTGCTGTTGCTATGTGGGGCCTGAACCCAGGCTTTGCAATTGAAGGGTTAATTCTGTTGCCACTGTTAAAGCCACCTAGCCTAGAGGCGGGGTAGAAGTGTTGCTTAGCAACCAGGCAGCATGATATGATTTCAAAAGCAGCATGTGCCCTGATTGGCTGTGTAACTCTGAAGGAGTTTCCCCTCTGTATGTTTGACTGAATGTCTCCTGACTATGTATAAACTTTTCTGTTTGTTCCCCACCAAATTATACAGTGAGGTTCCTTCCAGTGTCCGCGGTAAAGTTTTCTGAGGATTCTTCCTCTTTGTGTTCTCTGCCTGCATTATTTAACTGACTTTGGTAACAGGCTTGTGGGTCTACTCTCTCCAGGTTAAGCACAAGCTAAAACCAAATTATGGCCTGTGGGGTTTTTTTATGCCTCATGGTTTGTACGGGAGAGCTAAGCCACGAGCCTGGCTTTAGATGACACACTAAGCCAGGGATGGGGAACCTGTGGCCCTCCAGATGTTGTTGGACTTCAACTCCCATCATCCTCAGCCAGCATGGCCCAGAGGCAGGGATGATGGGAGTTGTAATCCAGCAACCTCTGGAGCCTCACAGGGCCCTGCACTAAGCTAACTCGCGGCTAAGTAGCAGAATGACTGGGGAGGAGCAACACAACTGAAACGCCCTCTCTGGGAGGCTGCATCTTCATGTGGCCATGCGCAGCCATGCTTTGGCTCAACGTGATGTGCCAACCAAGCCTATGTACATGACAAAGGTGAACCATACTCTAGCATTTGCTTATAGAGATAAATTAGCAATACAATTGATATGGAGGTCAAATGTTCCACAGTAAAAAAATATGCTGTAGACGTGTAAACTTTGGTGCCTCTCCTTGGTTGCCCCCTCCCGCCCCTCAAAAGCAACATTTAATTTATTTCCTTCGTTTATTTTTAATTAATCATACTTTCCACCCTCAAAAGTAGCCGATGGCAGAGAATGACCAACCCATTTAGCTACTTGCTTCTTTTTTTACATCGGGGTGATTTTGGTGCTTCCCTTCAAAGTTTTTGGGGTGACCAGATGTTGGGAGGAGGAGAAGGAGGAAGAAGAGGAGGAACTGAGTGAAGGATGGATGTCACTGGAAAGTGAGCCAGCACTTTTCCCCCCACCTCCTTTTCTGCGGTTGACGTGTTGAAAGTTTTGTGTTAGAAGGGTTTGCATGCACCACCGTACTCCAAACAAAGCAAGGAGACACATTCTCCACTTTAGGTATCTCCCACCCCCTTTTTTATTTCTAAGTTTCATCTTTCCACAGTGGAAGGCCTCGGAGGTTGCCGCCTGTCCGCTTGCTTCTCATTTTTCTTTGAGGGTCTATATGGAGAAAGGACGCCAGCTGAACTGCTGTTCTGTGTCACGGCTGGACCGATATCTAACAAGGCTGAGGATGTGTGGGTCGCAAGGTGCCCACTCACGGTTGGCAGTTGTAACGGCGTTGCAACCGGCCCGGAAGTCTTGTTCCTCGCTTGGCTTTGAACTCTCCGCTGAGGTGGTCTGGCAACCCTGGCCCTTCCGTAGGCATGGGGGATCAGGGCATGTCTGTCTTCTTCTGCCAATGACATCCTGCCCAAAGAACTGCGCCTCTCAGAGCGAGGAGGGACTGAAGACGTCGGAGAAGCCAAAGTCTTGGGGAGGTTCCCAGGGTTGGTCATCATGCCCTCTTCGGTCTCAGCAGCTTCGCTGAGGTAAGGTGGCGGGAGGGTGCTGCTACGTTTGCTGCAAGATTCACAGCAGAGCTTCTTGTAGCCCGGAATGGAGCAGTACCGGGAGAGCACTTCCATTTGGCAGAAGATAGATTTGTCGCCCAGGCATGGTTCATCTGAAAGACAGAACCCAACAAGAGTCAAGAACATAAGGACACTGGAGTCCATTCATCCATCCATCCATCCATCCATTCATTCATTCTCTCTCTCTCTCTCTCTTATTGTTTTTCACAAAATGAATATTTTAATTCAGGTTTAGGTACACTTCAGCAGAAAACTGTGTTGCAAAATTTGGAGAAGTCTAAAAAACTGAAACACACCTGCGTTCTGATTTATTAGCCTAGGAATTGCAAATCGGGTTTGTTTGCTTTAAAATTCAAAATCATTGAGCACCCTTAACACCAAGTTCCTTGGAAGAATTGTGTGCGTGTGTATCTAATTTCCTTATGTCAATAACAATTTCTTCAACATCCACATTTGCATATACAGCATGATCTCATCTTAGAGTTCGATTCCAAGGGTTCTGCCTATACACAACGTATATAAACGTATATACCCAAACCCTTGGAACTGTCCCTGCGCAAACATCCTGGGGCTTCTGTGATCTCACAGGAACACCCCACAACTGGGTTTTCCCAGCTCAAAAAGAGTTTTTACCTTGCTCAACTCTCATCTCAGGAAGGGAAAGGAACACACTGTCAAACATACACACATATACATGCATCATTCATTCATTCATTCATTCATATCTTCTCTCTTCCTCTCTCTTGCACACAAACAGCCAATTCAGATTTAATCTGAAGAAGGGAGAACAACATCTTCTCAAACTCAATTTTTAAAAAAGGAACATGGAGCTGTGTGGCTACTTCAGCGCTTTCTATACTTCTCAGTGCATCCTGCTTCCCTCTAATATTTCTCTGCTTGCCTGCATGCAGCTTACCATGGAATCACAGAATTCTAGAGTTGGACGCGACCCCGAGGATCATCTAGTCCAGTGTTTCCCAAACCTGGGTCTCCAGCTGCGTTTGGACTACAGTTCCCATCATCCCTGACCACTGGTCCTGCTAGCTAGGGATGATGGGAGTTGTAGTCCAAAAGCATCTGGAACCCAAGTTGGGGAAACACCAATCTAGTCCAACCCCCTGCAATGCAGGGATATGCAGCTGTCTCATACAAGGATCAAACTTGTCACCTGGGCATCATCAGCACCATGCTTTAACCAACTGAGCTGTCCACCTGTTCCCTTGATGCCCCTATACTCTGTGTCCAGGCTGCTGAACCTCAGCTTTAAAAACTACACCCTGCTCAAGGCTGATTTCTCCCTTCCCGCTGCAGCTGACCACAGGGCGGAGGAAGAGAAGAGCCATAGGCACATCAACGAAGGGATTGCCAAAATGTGGGGCAAGAAGCGCACAAAATTGCTTGTGTTCCGTTTCTGGGGAACAGAATCCAGGTGTATTAGAAAACTGGGTCTCGGCAGCAGGTGATAGATAAAAATCAAGAGAGGAGTTTCAGTAGTGCTGTCAGGTTCTCTTATCGGTTGGTCAATAGAAATGCCGAAGCCCTTTGTCTTTGAGTCTTTTTATTCAGTGCCAAGCTATTTACAGTGCAGAGCTCAGTCTTATCATGTCTGCTCAATCACTAGCAGAATCCAGAAGTGCCTCCCTCCTGTTTTGGCGCCAACACCAAAGTTTCGGCATCCCAAATTGCCGCCTTCTCCTCCTACGAGAGATATGTGCCCGAACTGACGCCTCCCCCTCCGAGCGAGTCTGCTGGGTGGTGCCAGGTCTCTCAGCAACTCCCTGGACACCTGGCACTCCCTGGCTCCCAGCCACTAACTGCTCCTCCCCCGAGACAGGACTGCCAGATTCACTTGAAGATGAATCTGTTGTTATAATAATAATAATAATAATAATAATAATAATAATAATAATTTATTTATACCCCGCCCATCTGGATGGGTTTCCCAGTTGCAGCTCCCTGTAAGCACTCAGAGCTGGATTGGCAGGGGCGGGCAGATCCCTGACAGGTGCCATCAGGGCAGGACTTTGGGACAGAAGACCAGGGACCCATTCAGCACAATGAGCAGGAGAACTGCTGAATGCAGCCAGACTTGGGTACCACATTTGAAGTAAGTGAAATAAAGGCTGTGCACAGTTGGGTGAGAAGACCAATAAATCTGGAGTCTAAAATTACCTAAAGGAGCTTATTCCTCTCTTGGCAGTCTTTCAGAAAGCTGATTTTACCCTTTACTTAACAACAGGTTTCTGTTTTTGTTTTTTGTTTAATCAAGTGCTCTAAGCATCCACCATGGGAGCCCCAGTTCTTGAAGCATCTACAGAAGGTGAGATTAGAGGTGCATTAAAAAAAAATCCCACCTGAATACACGCTTATTTTCTTGGAAAAAAACATTTACAATTATGTCTGCTGCTGTTGTGCTCAGAGACCCGTTTCATATTTGAGGATTATCCCAGGGCAGTCACCCGTTCTGCAGACACTTTCGTGTTTACCTCAAGTGCACAGGTCTATCTTGCTTCAAGAACTGTCCCCACTCTTGCTAGAACCTTATATTCACTAATCTGGGAGTAAATTCCGCTGAACTGAGTATGGCTTATTAAGTATAAGTGATTTAATTCACACAGAAATGAAAAAATGTATTAATGAAGGTTTAAAATGGAAAATAGCTAAATCTGGAAATTATCAAATACCCTTAACTGTCTTTCATTTATTTCATCAGGATGTTCCAATGAAGGATGGTTGAATATGTCAATTTTTGTTTTCCTCCAGCTATCATTTTTCCACACTAACATTAAGCTCTCCACATCTCTGCACAGGTTTGCAATTTTAAAAATGTCATTAGGAAAATCCGCCAGTATTTCAGTGCAAATTTCTTCTTTGTTTGTATGCAATTTTGCCTAATACACACATTTTTGCAAGGCAAATTTATGTGATATAATGCATTTTCATATGCTATTTTCACCAAATTTTATGCACCTGCATTTTTAGACACATTACTTAGCTAGATAACTGCATTGCAAAATTTGTAGAAATTTGAATTTTGAAGGATTGCTGTGCTTTGGTTTGCATACTCTTTCAGAAAGTGTTAGGTAGGTTCACCCTTACAGAATCAAAATCCCACCCCCCATCCTTAGCATATGTAATGGGCTGGTTGGATACAGAAATGGTGAAGGGCACCAGTTGGGGAACCCCCCAAGGGAAGAAGGCTCAGAGCCCAGAGATTGGTGGTGGGATGACAATGAGTGGTCATAGGGAGAAGAGGGAGCAGACTGGGAAGTGGAGGTATTCAGGAGCTGAAGAGCTAACAGGGTTTGCTTAGTGAGTAGGGAGAGTCTGTGGCAGAGCGCAGTCCAGAATCAGAGGTAGGAGAGGAGGGGAATCAGGAAGCAAAGATAAGTCAGGCTGCTGAAGAAGTCAGGGAGTCTCCATCTCCTGCTGCCACCAGCTGTCTTTCCCCCTGGTCTCCCAGAACCAGTAGAGGTATGAAGAGGGCATAGCAGAAACAGACAGGGTGAAGAAGTCTCAGGTTGCTGGGGAAGAGGAGGAGGGAGGAGGAGACTTAGGGAGCGGTGGGAATGAGGGGACCTTCAGTCCTCGCAACTGCCTCATTGGGGCAAGACCTACTGGGAAGAGTTGCCGTGCTCACTAGGCCTGCCTGAGCTGTTTTGTTTCCTTGAGTAAAGAGTTAACTTCACTGACACCTTGAGAGTTATTCCTGACCTGTTCCTGACTCCTGCCTTGGCAGTGTATCATTTTGCCATTTTCTGGGAAGCATGTGGATGTCATCCCATAAATATAGTCTTTAAAAACTTTGCTCCTGGGGCTTTAAAAACACGATGGGTTTGTCTCAACACTGCCATTCTCTGCTGTTTCACTCCGTTGTTTTATCACAGCTATATGCTTCCATTGTTTTATTGATTTAACGTGAAGCATCCTTACACTGAAGGGTGGAATGTCAATATATAAAAGCAAGCCAATGGTAAATAAGGTAAGAAATGGCTGAAAATCATAACGGTTATCATAACTAATATTAACTAGCAATTATTTAATGGCTGAGTAATTAAAAATAACAATAAAGTTGCCTACAGCTTTACATATCAGAAAATTTTCAAGGCCACCAATCTAAGATGAAGAATCTCATCTAGTAAGAATGTTCACTAAACAGAGATGCATGCAACAGTGGAAAAGAGCAGTGAAATAATCACAGGATCCAAAGTGACAGCATTCATCTGAAAATGAAATGCCTAGGCAACCAGTTAACAGAAAGCTTACAGTGCGCTTCTATTTAACTATAATGGGGGGGGGGGTTAATGACAGTGTGGCATAGTGGTTTGGGTGTTGGACTAGGCTCAGGGAGACCAGAGTTCAAATCCACGTTCAGCCACCAAACTCACGGGGTGATCTTCAGCCAGTCACTCACTCTTTGCCTAACCTACCTCTCAGGGTTGCTGTGAAGATAAAACGAGCTTCAAATTCACCCCTCCACCCAGTTATTATGCTTTATTGCATTTCCAAACATTTTATGGCTTTTCTTTGCAAGTTGTATCCATGGAATCATAGAGTTGGAAGGGACCATGAGGGTCATCTAGTCCAACCCCCCAGCAATGCAGGAATCTTTTTGTCCAACATGGGGCTCGAACCCACAACCCTGAGAATAAGAATCTCAAGTTCTACCGAGCTGTCCCGTCTGAGGGTTTCAGCACAAATATATTTATAGATAAAACATATTTGTGTGTGTTTGCGGTTCTTTTAAAAATTGCTGCATATAAAATAACAACAACAACAACACCTTTATTGTGTACAACCTGTGTACAATGAAATTAACCAAGCCTCCCCCCCCCACAAACACTCAATCTCATTGCACTCTGTGTGCTTGTCGCACGACACACCAACCCCGAAAGTCAGTTGCACTATTTTATTTTCCGTTCAGCAGCCTAACAGCCCACGGATAGAAACTGTTTTTTAGTCTGTTGGTATGACTGATTATAGGGACGCGGGTGGCGCTGTGGTCTAAACCTATAGAGCAATATGAGTGCCACAGTCCCAGAGTCATCCGCGACTGGACCTAACCTTTACCTTTACCTTTTTATGACTGATTATACTTCTATATCTCCTGCCTGAGGATACAAGATTGCACTCCACTTAGAGTTGTTTTATACAGGCAACAACTGATTTATGTACATATGATTGGCAGAGCCGTAGCTAGGTGATCTTGCGTCCCTGGCAGAACCGCCCAGATTGTGCCCCCTAGCCATGAAAAAGGAATCTGGCACAGAAATAAATAGGGGAAAACAGGGCCCCTGCATATCATATAAAGACCCTTTGTTTAAAACCTTTTATTATGAGGCAATACTCAATACTTTTATTTATAGACATATTTATAGACATATTTTAAAGCTGATTTTGCATTCCTCCCTTGTTTGCACCCCTGGTGGGAGCCTTCCTCACCACCCCTTGGCTACGGCCCTGATGACTGGCGCATGACTGTGCATGGGCGCACAGGTGAACTTAAAGTTCACCTGGAAGTGAACTTAAAATGTCCCTAAACGGGCAGAATGGAGGCAGGGTGGGAATGTAACTTCTGTGCAAAATGAAGATTGCCTGTATATGAAGTATAGAAAAAGTATTCAATAAATAAATCAGTAATTTACAGGTCTGCATACCTGGGAGTAAGCCTCATTGAACTCAGTTGGATGCAGTTTTGAGTAGACAGTATTTGATGGCATGGTTAACTTACCTGCGAGAATTGGGCCTTTTCCTAAGCCTACCTGCTTATAAGACATTGTAGTAGAACTACTTCCAAAACTGTGTGTGTGTCAGAGGCACTGAAACTTGAATTGCAGACCATTTGGCATACGAAAAAGCATTACAGAATTATAAACACAAAAATGTACAGAATGGATAGTAATGGTCTTTATCTAGTTCGAAGTCTGCCTTTTTATAGGAAACAACAAATATTCGCTCTTGGTGCTGCGTTTCTATTTATACTGAAGTTTTACAGAACAGCTGTACGCACTGCAACCTTTTTCGACAAGTGGAATTCATCTTTATACTGTGATCTCAGCCGCCCACACCTGACTAACATATGGATGCAAACTCTCGCCCCTCCCAAAACGGTGCCAAGGTTGCATTTGCTAAAAAAAAGTTACTGAAATGTTTCCAATGCATAAATTAGCTTACCGGTATCTTGGTTCACACTGCATGCAAGAGTTCCCAGTGCAGACACCGGTTCTAACTGTGACTTAGACACTCTACCTAAGCAACATACCTGATGGTGTTTCATGCACTGTGAGAAGGATGTGTGGCCTCCTCGGGAGTAAGCATCCACAAACACCGTCTACTAAACTAATTGCTTTATTTACAGCATTAAGCAGTTCAGACTTTACAGCTATGCATCCGACCCCTCCGAGTCAGATCCCTGAAGTGCAGATTTGCGACTCCGCCCCCAACATAGGAGCTTTGGGAATCCGAGGCGCCGCCTCTCTTGTTTCCTTTTCCGTGCCCTCGACCTGGGTGGGTCAGCGCCTGCCCCTTCCCTTTCACTTTCATCATCCACGCTGGTGGTGTCTGATACTCTGGCAGGCTCTCTCAGCCCCAACTCCTCCCCGGTCTCCATGTTCTGATCCCTTCCCATTGGCTGTGCTAGAGCCCTGGTTGGGGCTTCCTCCCATTGCTTCATTATCGCCTCTGGCGTCAGCAGGGGCTGTGCCTGTTCCTGATCCCAGACCCTCAATAACTCTTCAGGCATCAGCTGAGCCCTGTCTAGGTCAGCTGTTTCCTCTGGCTCTGCTTCAGAACCCGGCCAGCCCCTGACATCCATGAGGCAAAACACCTAGATGGTCCCATCCTCACGCTCAATTTGTCCCTGGTCAAAATCCTGGGGCAAATGAGACAGGGTTTTGGAAGGTAGAATCATAGAATCATAGAATCATAGAGTTGGAAGAGACCACAACGGCCATCCAGTCCAACCCCCTGCCCAGCAGGAACACCATCAAAGCATTCTTGACAGATGGCTGTCAAGCCTCTGCTTAAAGACCTCCAAAGAAGGAGACTCCACCACACTCCTTGGCAGCAAATTCCACTGTCGAACAGCTCTTACTGTCAGGAAGTTCTTTCTAATGTTTAGGTGGAATCTTCTTTCTTGTAGTTTGAATCCATTGCTCCGTGTCCGCTTCTCTGGAGCAGCAGAAAACAACCTTTCTCCCTCCTCTATATGACATCCTTTTATATATTTGAACATGGCTATCATATCACCCCTTAACCTTCTCTTCTCCAGGCTAAACATACCCAGCTCCCTAAGCCGTTCCTCATAAGGCATCGTTTCCAGGCCTTTGACCATTTTGGTTGCCCTCCTCTGGGCACGTTCCAGCTTGTCAGTATCCTTCTTGAACTGTGGTGCCCAGAATTGGACACAGTATTCCAGGTGAGGTCTGACCAGAGCGGAATACAGTGGTACTATTACTTCCCTTGATCTAGATGCTATACTCCTATTGATGCAGCCCAGAATTGCATTGGCTTTGCAATATGATCTCTGCAGGGTTACAGCAAAGACTAGGGGTGTTCATCCATTAGTATTTATCTGCTTCAGAGGCTCTCTGTGTTTTTCCAATTTGTCTCCTTATTTGGGATGGACTTAGATCTATTAAAAACGAAGCCCGCTTCCACCTTCCCATTCAACAATATCGGAAATCTAAAACAGATAGAACTCTTTTCTCTTTTCACAGAAGCGGATAAAATTTGCAGGCATAAGAGTCTGTCCTGAGTGAATTAAGCCTGCCAAATTGTAGGCAGATTTATCCAGGGGTGTTCATGCAGAGCACCTTTACATTTTACTTTTTTAAGGATAAAGTATTTTATTTTCTGATGGAATTGGATGTATACTTTGCGGGAATATTCACCTCTTCCAAGGAGACTGAGCCTGCTAAATTTCAGAAGAATAGCTGCAGTGGGTCTCTAGGGTAAACTTTAATATTGGAGGGAGGTAAAGGTAAAGGGACCCCTGACCATTAGGTCCAGTTGTGTCCGACTCTGGAGTTGCAGCGCTCATCTCACTTTATTGGCCGAGGGAGCCAGCGTACAGCTTCCAGGTAATGTGGCCAGCATGACAAAGCCGCTTCTGGCGAACCAGAGCAGCGCACGGAAATGCGGTTTACCTTCCCGCCGGAGCGGTACCTATTTATCTACTTGCACTTTGATGTGCTTTCGAACTGCTAGGTTGGCAGGAGCAGGGACCGAGCAACGGGAGCTCACCCCGTCGCAGGGATTCGAACCGCCGACCTTCTGATCAGCAAGCCCTAGACTCTGTGGTTTAACCCACAGCGCCACCAGGGTCACATTGGAGGGAGGGAAAATCGTAATTCTAGTAGGTGGGGTGGGAAATGGAGCATGAGACCCCAAGAAAGATGGGAGTGGTGAAAGTGTTACCATCCAGCAAGGATCATGTTTCCTAAGGGTCGTTGGGAGGGGGCTTCTGCTTGTATTTTGGGGAACATGACTTCTTTTCCCTGGGAGAGATCTATCCATTAGCTTATGTTGGAGAAGGGGTGTAGGAGGAAGAAAATAGCGTGGCTCCCCAGGAGAGATTGAGGTGAGAGAATTATCAGCCTTCCAGCAAGGATCCTATTACCCAAATACTCATAACTGCATTTTTAGCCTGTTTGAAGCCTTTCACATGCATGAAACCATGTGAAACCATGGAATTATCCACTCAAATCTCATGATAACAACCATTTGTGCTACACACATTGCCGTGCTCCACAAACACAAAACAGCTAGAGGAATTTAAGCAGAAGCGCAACAAATCCGAGGCTGAAAACTTCTAAGATTACCGTATATCTAAACTACAGCAACTACCACCACTGAAGCACAAATCTTTGCACTGGGATTACCAATATGCGGAGGTTGCGCCAGAGATGTTTTGTTCTTGTTTTGCCAAATGTCATCCTTATGTTATAGTTTCTGAACACTTTGTCACTTTGGCCTGATCTGCAACTTGCAAAAGAATGAGGTGGTTGTAGAAAAATCCTAAAATGTAGGGGAGAGAGGCTGTATCACTTCTGACTGTGAATGAGAAATGCATTTTTTTTTTTAAAAAAAACTGTTCCTAGGTTTTAAGAATCCTACCACCTCAGGCTTCTGCTTCTCTGCTGTATGTGTAGACTGACCAGATTTTAGTTGTCCGGTGCAGCAAATGCAATTCTAAACTACAGTGGTACCTTGATACTCGAACGGCTTGGCTCCCAATCAAATCAGCTCCCGAACGCCGCAAAACCGGAAGTGTTCCGGTTGCGAAGGTTTTTCGGAAGCTGAATGTCTGACGTGGCTTCCACGGCTTCTGATTGAGCACAGGAAGTTCCTGCAGCCAATCAGAAGCTGTGCCTTGGTTTTCAAACGGTTTTGGGAATCGAATGGACTCCCGGAACGGATTAAGTTCGAAAACCAAGGTCCCACTGTATTCACAAAGGTCCCCAAAGTCACCCCATGTTTTTACCTGTTCAATAAACTATCGCATACATTTCACGGTGGGGCTGATCGATCCAAGTATAGCAGTGCAAAGTTTTGTTTCATTTTCTAAAAAAAAAAAGTCTACTTTTGAGCACATCAGTACCAACTCTGAGTTGGGTCCTCACAGGTTCCCAGGGTTGGGGGTTTTTGGGGGGCCTTTTAGATGGACTACACATAATCTAGACATCCATTTCTTATTCACCAGGTTCCCATGGTAGAAAACCTTCTCCTTCTTACATTTGGTCATGAGCCTTATTGTAGCTGAGGGAGGAAGAGGCAAGAGTGGTCTTCCAAAACTGTACATGACACATTGGGATGGACCTGGAAATAATTCTGGGGTGTTGTACTACCTTCCCGTTCTTTACTGAGAGCCAGCGTGGTGTAGTGGTTAAGAGCGGTACACTTGTAATCTGGTGAACCGGGTTCGCGTCCCCACTCCTCCACATGCAGCTGCTGGGTGACCTTGGGCTAGTCACACTTCTCTGAAGTCTCTCAGCCCCACTCACCTCACAGAGTGTTTGTTGTGGCGGAGGAAGGGAAAGGAGAAGGTCAGCCGCTTTGAGACTCCTTAGGGTAGTGATAAAGCATGATATCAAATTCAAACTCTTCCAAAAATGAATATGGCTCCCTTATAATATTATATTAGAAGCTCTATTCTTTCCGACTTTTATACAAAGGAAAATCTCTGTGTGGTTCCACCTTCAGCTAACAGATATATCTTTGCTTCCCTCTAGTGTCTCTAGTGAATACAACAGGCCTCAGACTTCGTAAAGTTTTGTGTGAAAGCTGCTGTAGTTTACGAGCTGGAAATTTCTCAGTTGAATTGTTGCAACTCACTCTGTGTGGGACTACCTTTGGGAGTGGTTCGGAAGCTGCAGTTGGAAGCTCACCTCCCAAATGTAAAACTGGTGTTGATTGCTCTGGCTACCAAAATGCTACCGAGCTAAATTTAAAGTGCTTGTTTTGATAGCAGTGAGGCTTCCACACTGCAACATTTTCTCTTTTTCCCTATTGTCAGGCCAATGGGAAAGAGGTTGGAGAAAATGAAATTAGCATTGTGGGAATACAGTGTTAGAAATTAGCCAGGCGCCAGGCGCATTTTGCAACTGGTCCAATTGCGACCACGCGGAGATCTCTGGATGTCAGGTTGGCGACTGGGGAAAGCAAAATGTCACTTAGAGAAGGATCTGAAATATTTTCCTCAAAGCTTGAGTTTGTTTTATTCTGGATTGCTTTATTTGCCATTTTAATGTGCTGTAAGGAGATTTTCTTAAGGAAATCAGCCCTGAGTGCTCACTGGAAGGACAGATCCTGAAGCTGAGGCTCCAATACTTTGGCCACCTCATGAGAAGAGAAGACTCCCTGGAAAAGACCCTGATGTTGGGAAAGACGGAGGGCACAAGGAGAAGGGGATGGCAGAGGACAAGATGGTTGGACAGTGTTTATGAAGCTACCAACATGAGTCTGACCAAACTGTGGGAGGCAGTGGAAGACAGGAGTGCCTGTCGTGCTCTGGTCCATGGGGTCACGAAGAGTCGGACATGACTAAACAACAATGTGCTGTAAACTGTTTTGAGATTTGTTCTTTAAAATACACAGTGGTATAGAAATGAAATGAATAATACTAATATAAAGCCCTAGGCAGCTTGGGAAATAGATACCCAAAAGACTGCCTGCTCTCTGATACATCTGCCCAGGTTTTAATATCACCGGGGGATATCCTTCTCACCATGCCACCGTTCTCTGAGCTAAGGTATGTTGGCAACTTGTGAGAGGACCTTCTCAATAGTGGAACCCTTCTGAAATGCCCTCCTCACCCCAGGAACATGCAACAGCAACACTAATGGAGTTTGATGCCTGGTGGACCATTTGGTATACCATACCAGAAGCAGCTTTGTCTTGCTGGCCACATGACCCGGAAGCTGTCTTCGGACAAACGCCGGCTCCCTCGGCCTATAGAGCGAGATGAGCACGCAACCCCAGAGTCGGACACGACTGGACCTGATGGTCAGGGGTCCCTTTACCTTTACCTTTTACCATCCTTTCTCATAGTGGCCAAACAGAAGCTCCCAAGCAAGCAGGACCAGAGAGCAACAGCACTTTTCCTTCAGGTACCCAGGAATTGGTATTCACAAGCATACAACCTCTGACTGTGGACTGCTGGCACCTCATTCATTCATTTATTCATTTTTACAAGAAGAGCACTGTGCAGCAGGCTTTTAGAGCAGCAGAATTTTCTGATAACCAGGTATTTCATGTTGCTTCTATCTGTTTCTGTTACATCACATGCCACTCGCAGGGTGTGCAAATTCATCCAGACTGGGATGCATGCATTCATCATTACCTACCATGGAGGAACGGTTGTTAAAATTATTGGACTTAGCTGATATGGTGAAGCTGATGTGTTTCATCAAAGGAAAAATATTTGTCAATATTTACTAAAGATCAGAAACTATTCGTGTGAAAAATAAAATGAACTTATGATATCTGGGTTTGAGGATTGAAGAAAATAATTGGTTTATAGAAAGTCGAGTTGTTGGAGTGGATGTCTTGAATAATTTTTTTACGTATAGGCGACAGACAAAGAATTTGAAGTTCTCTTTTTTCTTTATTTCTCTGTCTACTTTCTTTTCCTCCTTTTGGTTCATGTTTTATTTATATTAGTTTTTTTTAATCTTTGATAAAAAAATTGGATGTTTGATATTAACCTTGGTATATTTTATTTCAATCTTTAATAAAAATTTATTGTGGTAAAAAAAGACCTGGAAGCAAGCAATTCATGGTTGTTGTTGTTTTAACCCTTCCCTGCCACTGTTTCCCCAGTGCAAATATCTCTCCTAGCAAGCTGGCTATATGTTCCAAATCACAGCTAGTGGACACAGTGACCTCTGGATGTTGTCAGACTTCAGTCCCCATCAGGTTGAACCATCCTAGCCAGTGTCCATCAGTGATGGGAGTTGTAGTCCAACAACACCTGGCAGGCCCCACCAATCACCTTTGTTCTAAAATTAATGGGAAATCCATCTGTGGGATTTTCAGAGCATGGTACACAGAAATGGATAGATCTGTTCTGCATCAAACTGGAGCAACTCTCAGAGCATCCCCCTTGCTTTGCAGATGTTGCCAGAATTCCAGAAACTGGAACGATCCAATCCTGACACAGTTAGAGGACAACATTTTGCTTACCGTTGCAGGGGGCGAGCTTGCAAACCCTCACAGATTCTGGCTTCTCTCCATTGCATTGGTCGCCGGCGCGGCATAAGACTTGCCTGGACTCTGTTCCTTCACCACAGGTCACAGAACACTATGGACAAAAAGCAACAAGGCACTATGGAGAAGAGAAACCATGGAGACTTCTGCACACATATCCTTAACCAAATATGGAAGGGAGTTGAACAGGTGGCTGCATTGCTGCTGCTGGAGCTTAGCTTATTGCTGCAAGGCGGCTGAGATGTTCTTTCAAGGAAACATTCCGCCCCCCCAATATTCTTCAGCCTCCCTGGCTGTCTGTGCTTCCTGATTTGAAAAAGCCCCATGGATGGAGGTACCTATGCATAGCTGTCAACCCTCCCTTTTTTTGGCGGGAAACTCCCTTATTCCAATGCTGTTTCCTGCTGCTATCCCTTAAATTTCCCGGATTTCAAAGGAAGCAGCTCCTCTCCCTCTCTGCCGGCCAGTGAGGCTCCTCAGCTGCGTTGCTCGGCTGCCAATAAGGAGTCTGAGACCGACTGGGGGCAGAGCTTGCATGCCTTGTGCAGCCAGACCCTCACGCCCAACCAGACAGAAAGCCTGCCTGCCGTCTATGCGCTCGCTCTTCCGCTCACCCATTCGCACGCAGCCTCTGGAGCGCCCTTATTTTCAAATCCGAAAGTTTGAAAAAATCCCTTATTTTCAGATCCGAAAGTTGACAGCTATGTATCTATGATGCCTCCCCCTGGGCTTTGATGGAAGGCACCTTGGAAGGCTGAGATGATTTGAAGAAAGAAAGAAAGAAAGAAAGAAAGAAAGAAAGAAAGAAAGAAAAGAAAGAAAGAAAGAAAGAAAGAACAGACACTTCTGAACATCTCTCAGCCTTCTTGAAAGTAAGACTAATGTGACAAAAGCCCTGGGTTCCACTGATGAGAATGTCAGTGAATTTTCCTGCTCTTCTGTTAATTTTCAAATGCAAGTTCTTTTCCCATTAACTGGTGAGCAATGGTAAAAGAAACCCACACAGGATAGATGTTTGGCACAGCACTAAAATCCATAGCTGGTAAAAACAGCAGCAGTAAATACTACTGTTCTGCTTTTCTTCCATCCAGATGCAGGTATTCATTCTCACGATTATTAAAATGTGATCTAGGTAGCACTAAGAGAGCATCCTTGAAGTTTAGAGGCTTGCTCATAATTTATTTTAAATATTTTATCCTGCCTTTCCTTGCCACACAATAGTGTTGTAAGGGGTACTTTTCTCTTCTTTTGAAAAAAAAAGACAAGTAATGATATATAGCCATACAAACAATACTCATCAACTAGGAAATGAAATCAAACAACAGACTTTGAAAGTAGCACACATTAATTGGGTGCATGTCCAGATTTTGTCTGAGTCTGGAAATATGACAAAGT